>OZ018329.1:50363402-50833402 GCA_963969495.1 Ceratothoa steindachneri
GAGGAGGGGCCCCTTTTCCAGAATTCAGATTCGCAAGTCCGTGTGCACGAACCAGTCCCAAGTACACGGGACAAGCGGTAACGACCCCGCTTGTCCGCTTGTACCGGGAGAGGTAACGCGAGCGCGAAAATGCCCCAGACTGAGACATTCAATAAAAATAGGGCGAACAGTCTAGGGGAGGACGTCCAAAGGTTAGAGGGAGCCTTTAAAAAGGATAGCGCAGGGGGTGGGGTGGGAGTGGGGGTGGACCTCCTTTCCTGAGGAGGAGCTGCCCGAACGCGCATCCAAATATGGTAAAGGAGAAGCGCTTTTGCCGCATATAAGTGGTTAGAGGGAAGCTCCTCGAACGGTTGAATGGGTGTCTCAATTTCTCTCGTCCTCCCTGACACTTAGGGAGGGTGAGGCGGCGCTTGGAGGCGGATCTCCATGCGCCTGCGGTCGCCCCCTATTCTCTTCTCTCGTAACCATAGTTAGATACCCCCGCCCCCCACCAAAGTTACATGAATGATAGATACTATGACTTCCCAATGTCTTGGGAGTTTAAGAAAAAAAAAAGAAGTCTCCATAAAATCAGAAATTTTCAGAATGTGCTCTTTTACACATCCTCGGCCCATGGGTTCGAGCTAAGATGGGCCTTGACAACCCAGCCCATGGGTTCGAGCTAAGATGGGCCTTGACAATCGGGCCCGCCATTCAGGCGAATTTGTCCTCGATCTTTGGCCATAAAGGATGGAGCCGACGTAGCCACCTTCTATGTGTCGCGGAAGGCGGTGAGCAGAGTCGACGGCTTACCACACCTCGCGTCTAATACTGCCCTCAGCCAGCGGGCTTTCGGCCCTCGCAGCAGGTAGAGACCTCACGGGGTACACTACCACTCGCCTACGGGCCTGAGCAGCCAGAACCTCTCCAGGAGAGGAAGTTTGGAAGAGGGTAGGCGGGTATGTAATAAAGAAAACTAGAGATGAGCGGGTCCACTAACGAGCATGGTTGGTCATCCCCTATTATTATCGTACCCGAGGCTAGGTGATCCTGGTATGTCGGGTAATCCAACCAGGAACCGTGTTTAGTGAACCGAACACGGCATCCCGACAGACTGCCCTCAACCTTGAGGGGATCGTCTTAGATAAAAGGAAATAATGAGAGGGAGCGAGGAGGAAGCGTACCAGAAACTTACCCCGAGCCCGTCAAGAGTTTTATTCGACCCAGGGGCGGGGCGCCCTTAATTTGCATTCTGCCCAGATGAGAACAGTTCCTCCTGGTACCAACTGCAGGTGGAGAAAAGGTTGAGAGGAGAGTTGTAAGGTAAAAAAATGAATAAAAAGTAGTGCTGAGAGGGGGCGAGGGGAAAGCGCTCCCACGCGTTTCCCAGGCCCCATCAGAGAGTTAGGTCAACCCAGTGACATCAGGGCCTCCCTAATTGGCACTCAGTCTGGAAGGATGTGTAGCTCCCGCAAGTAGGTAGTGTAACAGGCTGCGCAAGGTACCCCCATGGGGGGGCGGGAAGTACATAAAAAAAAGAACGTTCGTTCAAACTTACGAGCTTCCACTTTCGCTAATAGAAATGAAGGAAAAGGAGAATAAATAGACAAGGGTAAAAAAATACGATAATAATTTTTGTTTTAAAAAATGGCCGAAGACCAACGGAGGCCATTACTACCAAACAGGGTGGAAATGTCGGAAAAGATCACCCCACACTCAAACTTGGACCCGTTCGATACACTCCGGCACGGGGCAAGTTCTTAGAAAAACTCTCCAAGCTCGGGAACTGTATGGGGCGCAACTCTCTTAAAGCCTGCCCTAGGTCGTATGGGCCCTCATTCGCCAGCATTCTGAAGAGGGGAAGGGGACATTTTTTCCTCTCGAATTTGAAATGCAATAGCAAAGAGACCGACTCGCTCAGAAAGTAACAAGTCTGTAAATAAAGTAATGAAAGAAAACGTATATATAGTGGAAGATATACAACTGCGTCTTCCTGCGTGTATAAGGGGGCGGTAGGGTGCCCAAGTGCGTCACTGGGGCACGTTGGGCGCGCCGTTCTTCCAGGTTTCAGTTGTGGCAGGGTCGTTATACCCCAACTACACCAGCCACCGTCCTTACGGAGGAGAGGAAAAGACATAGGAAGAATGAAATATAATCGGAGTTAAAAAGATGTGCATAGGATAACTTGAGAGAGCGCAGGAGTTTCATTGGAGCCCCGGGGTCGGGCGGCCACTCCTCTGGTTTCATTTGTAGGGGGAATTACCCCTGCTACACCCCCTCCCCTTGCGGTGAGGGATTAAAAAACCCATTCCGTTGAGAAAAACGAGCAGAAGAAAAGAGCTGGAATGCGCGATGAATCAATTACGACCTTTTCGAATGACGTTCAATAAGCGACAAAGGGACTTTTAATTCGCTCGCCTTTTTTAATAAAGCTTCCGCGTCTAGTAAAAGTTCAATCTAATTCATTATTCATCAAAGTGTATAAGGATTATATTTATTGGGTGTAAACCTGGATCACGCTCCGACTTTTACACCCAAAAATGCATTTGCGCTATTTCGCAATACATTCTTGCGAGAGATTATTTTCGTTACGAAAATGACAGTACCAGAGAGACAGACGGACAGATTCGGCGCGAACGCACATACGCGAGCAGGCACGAATAACACTGGAGTAGCAAGCACTTTTTGTCTCGTTTTAGGAAAATTTTAATATTCCCCAGTCACTCGTGTCTATAATCATTATTTATTATTATTATTTACGTATAACTAAGAAGTAAACACTGACGTGTGCATCTTCTCCTACGGTTTTGGAGTTTGTAAAGAAAGCGGTGACGTTTGAAGAAGCGAAAATGTGTAGAAGTTACATAAACCGAGAAATCTAAAGAAATAAACATTTAGGGTCATAGAGAGGGGCCGTAAACGCCCTTGAATTCACTCCAACCTCTGCAATAGTCACATTATACTGGGGGAACTCATTTGTCGAGCAAATCTTAAGAATTACATTAAAAATTAATGATTTCAAATTGTTAGTTTATGTTCTTTATCTGTTCAAAACCTTCGAACGAATCGATATTTGCCGATGTTCCAAAGACTTGGTTGGAGGCGTTTCTCAGCATTATTCCCGATGCATTGATTGTCGATAGTGTCAATCAACTGCCGTTGATTTGAATATTTTAAATGACACTGGCCTGTTTAGGTTAAGTTAAGTTTGAATATTTCAAATTACCCTAGCCTGTGTAGTTTAGGTTAAGGTTGAATATCTCAAATGACTCTGGCCTATTTAGGTCAGGTTAGGTTTGAATATTTCAAATGACTCTAGCTTGTTGAGAATGGAGTTAGGGATGAATATCCAAACTTATTAAATAGGCCGCTTATTAAAGAGGTTCTGAAATCAATATTTTTGGAAGAAAGGAAATCGATGCAAGATTTGAGTTAAGAGAGGGTCGCTATTATTATTAAATAACTTAAAACTAACATAAACATCGGTGAGAAGAAACAGACGAAGGAACAGGCTAACTAAATAGGAAGACGAGGGGCAATTATACAAAAATTACTAATAAACTAGTAGGTAAGCCTCTTCAATCGTAAATATTGGGGGAAAGGAGGGTGTATTAGAAAGTCCCAGATAGAATTTGTACGAGTAAAGATGCGCATGATCGCATATTTAAATCTCCATGCTGAGGGGGTGTAAGTAATTGTTCTGGAGATATTTTGAGGTGGGTGAGAGTTCTCCTAAACTGAAACCAATTCATAGCACTACCATCCGGGGTTTTCTGTCCCTGATAGAATATATCCCACCTATTTATTCCTCTTCCTCGCCTTATCCTCTCTTTAACCTACACTCCTCGTCATTGATGATCAGTAAATTTCAAGTTAAATTATCGCCGCAAGAGATCCACTCCGCAAATAAGTGGCGCCATCAACTATTACAATTTGACATCAAAACAGCGAAACGGTACCAGAAACCCCACCCCCCCTCCCCACCTGGTTACAGCAGTTGATGTCTGGCAATGTACACAACGAGATAAGCGTTAACAGAGCTTCGACCCTTTGTGGAATCTCTAACTTAACATTCGACAGCCTAGAAGTAGATTAAAGAGAAGGTTCTGAATATAATGTGATATATTAACTCGATCTTCCACTGCACGAAACACGAAGACAAACAGAAAGAGAAACACAAATATATAAGAAAGATTTAACATAAACATGGATAAGAAGGTAGATACGATTCAATAAAGATCAAAATTATCAAATGCAATTCGGGAAGTACTAGAGCAAAACGAAACGGCCCCAAAGATTTCCTGGACCGTTTAACCAACTTCTTGCTCAATTAAACATTTGTGACGGTACTTCCCCACGGTACAAATTTCTAGGTATTGTTTTGCTACCACAGGACGCGAACGAGCAACCACACCTGCGTCTCGTTAGTCTCTCTTCGTAGTTCCTTCTTAGCCTAACCTAAAAACTCGACCGATCTTTTTCACGAATCGCCGCTAAACCAGTCCCATTCCGGGTCTTAAAATACCCCACCTTCCCACAAGTCAGACACAGAATTTAATTCTATTTCGTCCCGAGCCATCGTTATCCTTGTTCGAAGTTGACTTTTGACCTTCCCATCCAGGTGCAATTGAAATAACAAGGCCAAAATCTAATGGAGGACATTTTACTAAGTGGTTTTAAGGGATGAAATATTCTTCATAAATCTCAACCCGAGATGATAAAGGCGAAATGTCAAGTTTTCTTGTGTGGTTAAAAATAGACAAAAAAAAAGGCGAGATGGCGGATTTACACCACAGTTTACCTAGAACGAAAGTCTGATTTTAGAAACATGTGGTTATTTGGTGTAGTTCATTGAGAGGCATATCGAGGCACGGCGTACTCTAGCGACACTACCGAGCCGAATATTTTAAAATATTTTAAAAAATATGATGAGTGGGTAAATGAAATTTTCATGGTACATAAAGGCATGCATTTAATATATTTTATGAAGATTTCATATGATACAATCGTATATTAGAAAAAATATACTAAATAAACTAAAAAAATAAAATATTGACACGCGCAGAAGAAAAGAAGGATCGTTTACAGAATTGCTTAACAAGCAAATGCACTAAAAACAAAGCAAGATTTGACAACGATGAAACTTAATGAGGTATTGAAGCCTTTGTTTTATATTCGGCGCAACGACGACCACAGGACCTCACCAGTTTCTTGTCTTATTTTGTTCCATTCTTGCTCAATTTAAGTCCATAAATCCGTCACAGTTGAAGGCCGCTGGTCTCGAACTTGGTCTCCAGTGATCTCAATTGGGTTCAGGCTACTGCATTATTTCGATATCTTCTTGTTCGAAATAGTATTTTGCTCTCTTTGCAGTACGGTATGGCTCGTTGTCCTGCATAAATACTGCTGTCTGGTTCAGAGATGGTCGGAGTGAAAGTATAACATGTTGTTTTACGAGGATTACTTACATATTCGCATTTACGGTTCCAATTATTCATACGAGTGGACCAACTCCCTTAGACGAAAATAACCTCAATACCATGAGGCTGTCTCATCCATGCTTGCTAGACTTTTGAACACCTTTAGGGTTAAGTCTGTCACCTGTAGTACGTCTAACAAAGCGTCTGCCATTAGATCCAACTAAATTAAATTTACTTTCGTCGCTGAAATCAATTCTCTCCCAATAACATCCCTCCAAACAACACGAGTTTCAGCCTATTAAATTCTCGCCTTCTGGTTCTTCTTACTGATGATTGGTTTGGTTGCTTTTAAAACATATGTTTTGAGGTGACGGGACACTGAAACAGCTGACTTCTTTGCCAATATTAGTCTGATTTTTTCGAGAAATTCCTGCTCCAGTCCAGAAGGGATCATTCAGAATGAGCGGGATCGACCGACTTTTGCAGGGGATTTAATCCCGAGATTTATAGGTTTTGTTTTCATTGTATAAGTTCAGAACCCGCAAAATCACACTCTTGGACCTTTCTACATCTCTTGAAATAACAGAAAGAGTCGTGAGTACGACAACAATGGCGGTTGTACAGTTCTTACCTACTGAACAACAAAATGTTGGCAGATGATTTCAATATTTATTTTGTTAGTTTATTTAGTATAATTTCTTTAATACACGATTTTATCCTAGGAAATCTTCATAAAATGTTAAATGCCTACCGTAAAATAGATTAAACGCTACCACACCTACTCATCATTTAAAAAAAAAATGAATAAAGGAAAATCGTTCTCTTATTTTGCTTGTTAATGTACACACAACCAAGCATACGACTTGGAACCTCTTTTGGGGGGCGAATGATAGAAACAACTGCACACATGTCTTAATCTCAATTCTGCAAGGGCACTGACCTTCGCTGGGGCAATGGGTCTTCTCTTTCGCTATTCTTTGTAACGACCACACATTTCCACATCTTAAGTTTCACTACTTTCCTGACGAACCCCCTTTCACAAGCCGTCTGGCGGGGCTGTCCACATTGGACCCCCCCCATATACATTTTTTTGTCCAATCTAACCCACGAGTCTTCAAAGGTTGACTTTAAATGGAAAGGGAAGGGGCGCTGCTCGGAGCATAATGCTCCATGACGAATGCATGAAGTCACATAATTCTTTTTTAAAACGTAAGGCAAAAACCAACGGGAGCAACGCCATTACGAGTTTCTTTTAAAAAAAAGATAGCCGTGATATGTTGAAGTTAGGGGCATTGAAAATGTTGGTAAGGTACAGATTCGGCTAATCTTGTTCAAAAGTACGTCAATGTGCCAAACGCCTAATTATGAATACGCCCATACCAAAGAGGACGTAGCACTAACCATAGACTACCATGCTACTTGCTTACTACTCGAAAGGTCTTCCGAATACCTCCTTACCTTTCTCGCTATTCCTAATATTAGCCATAGAGCGGATCTAAGGCGCTTTTCTGGTCTTGATTCTATAGAGGAGAGTATTGGCCAATGAATCGAAAACAAATGAACTACCACGGCAAAACTAGCCGGTACCAACGGATTACCTAGAATACGCACTTGAAAACAACCATTAACGAGTAAAGCAGTTATTCCCATTTTATTCTAAGTTTTTAGTCGCCTTAGAATATATAACTTCCATAGATCTTTATTTTCCCTATTATAACCCCTTTCTTCACAAGGCTCTATCATATTTTCTGGCGATGCGCTCGTTCGTTTGCTTCTTAATTAATAATAAAGTAAGAATATTATTTAATAATAATATTAAGAATAACTTTAAGTTTAGTTTTAAATATAAGAACTTCGCGTTGGGGGCTGGAAGTGGGGTGTGTATGCGAGACAGATAAAGAAGCATTTTAGCTCTGAGGAGTGAACACCCAGTGTGCGAGGCTGTAAATACAAAGTGGCAAGCCTAGTCTTCGTGCGTACACGAAACACCCTAAACATTTGAAAACGCACACACTAACCACTCATACATTGGCGAAGGGGAACAAATCCGTTGGGAAGGAATTGGATGGTTACTAAAAATGACAAGTTGCAGGAGATCAAAATTTGGCTAACTGTGGAGTGAAAAAAAAGACCCCGAAATTCCTACAGTTTGTTATGCAAATGGGACTCCCAAATGAGAGGGATGAGGGCGGTGGTGAATACGGCTCATTAAACTTACGAGGCTTCACAAAAATCCAAGAATTCGCCCAAACCGAAATGAAGCTTACGAAAATGAGCTTAAAAGGATATGGCTTGAAATTGTTCTCCTCACCGGAATGACAGAACAGATTCACCCGCGGTGCGCCGCCACCAGATTACGAATCTCAAAATTTAAAGGCAAGGGGGGGGGGGGGGCAAGATTTACTATTTAATTAAAAAAAAACCAAAACCGTAGACATCTACCCCCCCCCCCGCTTGAGGAATATAAAAGTGTTTGGAAAGGAAACTAACTCTAGCCCCCCCCCCTCCCATGGGGACTAGAACGAGTAACCCCTGAACTTGGCTCCACACCGGCATGAAAGTAGGTTCCCGGCGGGGCACTGATGCAAGAATTATTGGGACTATTTATCACGGGTCATCTTAACGGCCTCGTAAAACCGTTTATAATGAATCAAAGAAGGATTAGGCGGTTAGAAGAGAGGGTGAGGATCGTCAGCAGAAGCCAAATAAGGAGGAATTAATTTAAGCGTTGCGTCTGGCCGAAAAGGAGAAGGGGGGGGGGGGAAGACCTCCCGGGCAGCAAATAATCTCAGGCTGAACGCTCGGATGACCTCACTTATGATAGCGAATGGTAAATGGTCAGTACCATCGTCTGTGTCACAAACTCTTATATTTTCTTTTAACATTTACTCAAGACTACTAATAATAATAATTAGAGGCGTTTTGCATGGCATCCTTCACAGAGGACCCGTCTACCGACAATGGACAGGCTTGAGAGAAGGGGGCGTCTTCAAGGCACCAAAGGGAGTAGTATTTGGCTGCAGGCAAGTCATTCCACACTCTAGGAGCAAATGTAGAGAGAGGGCGATCAAGCAGCACCACAGACGACTGCGAGGAGCAAGGGGGAAAATCGAGAGCGAAAGGTTCTCAGGAGCCGGGATAAGCTCAATGCAGAAGACAGGCAGGATGGTGCAGCGGTGTTTAGGATCTTATATTTGAGGCGGGGGCCTTAAAGGCGATTCTCAATCGCATAGCTAGCCAGAGAAATGATTGAGTTTCAGAAACTTGTCCGAGAGCCATTCAGTAATAAAATCTTGCGGATAGAAGATTTTTAAGAGAGATACGAAACACGAACGGAACAGGAACAGAGCCCTGTGGAACATGAAAAGACACTGACGTCAAGATATACGAAACACGAACGGAACAAGAACCGAGCCCTGTGGAACCCGAAAGGACAGTGTCGTAAATATACGAAAAACGAACCGAGCCCTGTGAAACGCGAAAGGGCACCGACGTCGAGATTTACGATATACGAAACACGAACGGAACAAGAACCGAGCAATGTGGAACACGAAAGGACACTGCCGTCGAGATATACGAAACACGAAAGGAACAGGAACCGAACCTTGTGGAACACGAAAGGACAGTGGCGTCGGGATATACGAAACACGAATGGAACAGGAACCGAGCCCTGAGGAACACGAAAGGACAATGTCGTCAAGATATATCACTCCCGATAAGAATTTAAATGGACAAGAAGAACAGCTTCGCCACTCCTCCTTACAGAAGGAGCTTGCGCTTCGCTGGCAGACTTTCGGTCTGTGTCCTACGGCCTATCATGATTCTTTTTTTTCTCCATCTAAATTTGCTTTAATAATTTCCATGCCAAAATTTTAATAAATTCTCTGAACTTCACCATTTGTAATTCTTTTAGTTTAAAAAAATTCAGTAAAATTCGATACTTATATTTATTTTTGAACTTCACTATTTTATTTTTTGATATTATAAAGGAATTATTAGAAATAACTTAGATAAAAAAAATTAAATCTACTTAGGTGACAACCGAACTAAAAGAAAAAATCTTATTCAAACCTTCAAAAAATCTCGCTCTTAAAATATAGGGTTAGGGATAAGCCTTAGCGCGTCACGGCGATTTATCTAACTATAGTTAGACAATGTCGGGCAATAACTAATTTGCTATAATTAAAAAGCTGTTTACTATCTTTCTTCATTGCATAATATTTTTATATGGGCTCATGGAATGTTAGCTAGCATTTCTGTTAATAATAGCTAGGCAATTCGTCCTATTCCTCTCTCATAATAATCACTTAAATCAATATTAATCGTTAATTTCTTTTCTTAAAATTCAAAGAAATCGAGTGAACATTCCAACACGATAAGTCTTGTCAAAAACGTGACCAACACGTTTTTATCAAGTCACTCTTCGCAGGAGAAAATTAAGATAAATGCGAATTAAGCTATTTTTGGCGAACTTTATTCATATTATTGACCCCCGAAGACATTAAATTTGAATAAGTCTTCCTTACAACACCAAATATTATGCTACTTTAATAATAGCGAAGGCAATCCGAGGATCGGGCCATGTTCAAACCCTCTTCCATGATTGGTTATAAAAAGAAACGCGGATCTAATGCGGGATTGGTTAGTTAAATTTAGACGCGTAATTATGCATAACAATCAAGCGGATTATTTCTACATATGAGGGAACAGTGCGCTTAATAGCTTGCACGGGCTCTCATGCTGCCCTTTTAGAAGTGAAAGACCATTTCTGACGAAGGTTAACGCATGGAAGGAGAAAATAAGCTAAAATGAATAAGCACAAACTAGACACGGTAAGTGTAAGTAAAAAGCAAGTTCTAGTCTCTGGGTAAGGTTGGATATGGTCGTAATAAGGAACCGTGAGACAAGCAAATGATAAAAAGTGGTTTAAATCTCTTACAAAAGAATCCAGAATAGTGTTTCATTTTAATCAAGGCCGCCATGAAGATTGTTGAAGCAATCCGCGAACTTCGGCTTGCTATCTATCCTTGCACTATACAGTACCGTCCAAAATGATCAGAACGCCTGTATTTTTATCACATCTTTCATAACCTTTGTCAGAGAAATTTCCAGTGTCCAAAAGAGGAGAACGCTTAACTACAGACATAAACGATGCATGGGTAAGGTTTCTGCAGATAAACAGTTTACTAGCAAAATTGAAGTGTCCAAAAGGATCAGAACGACGGCGATAAAATATTACTTTTGGGATATAACGATTAAATTATCGATGCAAAATTTAGTGTGACCTTTATTCTCGACGATGCCCTGACATCTCCTGCTACAGGAACGAACTAACTATTAACACTCTTATGCACGAATCTTGCTACATTCATCTTGAAGTTTTCCCAAGGGTTCTCGAACTGTTTTCAGATTCTTCGATTAAAACCCTTTACCGAGGCTCTTCCAAACATTTTCAATGGGATTCAGATCGGAACTCTGCAGGATTTCGGAGGTTCGCCGATGCGGCAAAACATGTTGTTGCAACAATTCCTAGTCATCATCATCATCATCATCATCATCATCACTAACTCTATAATTAAAGAAGGGGATTTTTTTGAGTATTTGAATAATAATTTCATCTTAGTTTGGTTATGACTTATGTTTTTTATCAAAGTTATTTCGAATAATTCTTTTATAATATCAAAAAACAAAATGGTGAAGTTCAGAAATAAATATAGGTATCGAAATTTTGTGATTTTTTTTTTTAAACCCAAAGAATTACAAATGGTGAAGTTCAGAAAATTTATTTTTATATATCTTCTATAACTATATTTTAGCAACGTGATATTTTGAAAGTGTGGAAATTTAGTTTAGAGTTTGTTTTAAAAATTATTATAATTGGCGAAGTTCAGGAAATTTATAAAAATTCAACCATGGCTGCTTTTTTTTAGATTTTAAATTTTAATCTTAGTAACGAAGCCATTGCCTGGTATATTTATGCATTCACTGTACCCCGTAAGCGCAAAAGTGGGCCAGTGCCTCCTACTGAAATCCCGCCCAAGACCACGAAACTTCTTCAGCAAAGCTTAGACTTTTGGTCAACTGGCAGACAATCTTTCGCTACGATCTGCGACAATCAACCTCCTGCCATCGGATCTGAACAAAGTAAACTTAGATTCATCACTGAAGTGGACTTGACTTCATCTGTCATTCGTCAATATGGCGAATGCAAGAAGAAGTCTTCTGCTTCTTCGGACAAATCAATTAGTTAGCCACGGGTATGCGAGCGTAAAGACTACCTTCCTCCAGCCGACGGGACATAGTTTGCCTTGAGATATTAATAGCTAAAATCTCACTAATTTCTAGAGAAACTGATGCAGCCCTATTCCAAATGTCCTTCACAATTTGGTTAATGGTTAGTTCTTCGCTTTTGGGGGTCTTCATTGGCCTACCGGTTGATTTACCAGCTTTACATAAATCTGTTTTGTCATAACTTGGATAGAATATTATAGATTATACACTTCGAGTGTTTGGCAGTCTCTACAATGGCTCCAATTGAAAGACAATCTTGATGGTGAAGTTTTACGATCAGTTCTCAGAGAGAAGAGAGGGGCGTGACAGATTCCTTAGGCCTGTTACCTGGACGACAGCTGGCAAGAGAAGGACCGAACGTACCACCAGATTAAATGGAGGTTAGTTATGCAAACAATGATGGTTATAAGAAACCTTAGCGTTCTGATCATTTTGGATACTTCAATTTTTCGATTAAATTGCTGATGTGTTGATAACCTTCGTTTTATTTATCTCAATTTGCATAGCATTTACCAATACGTAATTTATACCTGGGGGTTATCGTACATCAATTTTGAAAACCTTGGATTTTCTCTGGCAAAAGATATGAAGGATATTATGTCAGAAATATAGACGTTTTAATCTTTCGAGGCGGTCCTATATTGGATCGAGACAACATATTTTTTTTATTTTGGAATTTAAGGCGAAAACCAACGAGCATCGACTGCAGAGTGATTGTGGGAGAGAGCTGTAAATAAAGTATTGAAATATGAACGGAGGAAACTGTCTAAGATATACCCACAGGGCCACCTGCGCGGGTATGGGGTAGGATGGCACATAATCCTCCAGATGTCAGCTCCAAGTACGCCCCTTCTCCATCCTGCCATGGTCGGGTAAGTAAAGGGTGCAAGATTGAACGAGAGATTGATCTTGTGGAGTTGCAAAAAATATGTATATAAAGTCAAGAGAGTTTAAATTAAAAAGGAAAACCAATCTAGCTTCGATCTTTTACTCTACTGCAAGGATCTAGAGTTAGCCGAGGTTAAGCTCTAGTGGTTTGGCATCGTCATTGAGCGACCGAGTCTCATCTCCGGATCTTTTATATCTGCACGAAACACATTAGGAAGAAACACTCGAGCTAAAATGTTGAAATCTGAAATAAATATCTTTTGAAGGGTGATTTCAAGTGGCAAACTTTCCTATCTTATCAGGACAACGCAATTGAGCTCAATTGACTGGTGTTTTTTTAAGTGAATTTGTTAATGGCAATCTATTATAGAGCCACAAAAAGGCAAAAGAAACTACACTTTAATGGGTATGATTTACAAAGGAACGTCAAACATCGAAAGGGCAAAGTTCCCCCACACAATGAGTAGCTTATCACTCTCTCCACATCAGAACCCGAGTTCATGCCAACGTATGCCCTTGTCAAACTAGTGACCTTACACTGGTCAATGCGGCACTGACTTGACCTGTAATATCTTGTATTGAGCAGTTTGCACTTTCTTGCCCTTTCTTTTGACAGCGGAACTCCGAAATGTATAAATCGATTTTCAGATACAGACGATGTGTGTAGGCGTGGTGGTGTTATGAAAGAGGAAGCCAGTAATGGATCAACGAAGTCCTAAACGAGAGGGAAATGAGTATGTAGAAGGGAAGTTAAATTGGGGCATGATCCAAGAAGGCAAATTAATACTTTGGGCACCAGGGACCAAGAGGACATGAAACTCACCACGCTCTGCACCAGTTCTGCAACGGTCCCTTGAGAGGGAGACTGCCCCCCCCCCTCGACCTATGGACCTTGCTACCTTTGTGGTCGCTAGCCTTTTAATTGTTTATTATCAATAATTCGTCCTAAGAGGCGTATATGACCTCACGATACAAGTTTAAGAGAGGGGTTCGCCATGGAATAAAGATGCGTTTAACAAGCGCTAATTTCTCAAACTTTCCTTGAGTGGAGGTCGCACCCAGGAGCTCTTGCGGCCTTAATCGAGTTTTGCTTCATGGGCTACGTGTCCTCTCTATTAGGCCCTTCTTCACCCACGACCCCTTTGGAATTTACTCACTTAAAATGCCGATGGAAAACACTGATTACTTACTCCTCGGCCTCATAAATGATTCTGCTGAGGTTACTGGCATTAAAGGGCGGCGTCCAGGCGCGATTTCACCTGAGCGAACGAATTTCGTGTCTGACCATCCGAGCGGCATCGCGATCAAGGTGCTCTCAAAAGCGTGACTGAAGGTGAGAGTCTGAGTATTGTGTACATAATTCCGGGGGGCGGAAAGTGGGGGGGGGGGCATATTGGAAAGAAAAAGGAACGGAAATGGCTCTGGGAAAGAGATGAATAAAGAGAAGAAATGAAAAACAAAACCGTACCGCCAATAACAAACAGTAAGATGCGTCTTTCCCCCCGAAAAGCGCATACGATTTTGGTACCTTCTGAAGCAGAGATTCTTTTTGGGTGGGGGGGAGAGGGGATCAGAGGTGTGAGTCACAATTCCTCCCCTGCCAGACAGGGTCCAAGGCGCCCTGAAGGGACTCAATCCCACGCCCAACCCCGCCCGGTCGCGTCTGCGCCACAAAAGAAGGGCAAATATGGGCGGTGGCTGGCGCGAGCGCGGTAAGGACTCGGCATCGTCGAGGGGGTCAAGAGGGCACCCGTTGATATACGAGCCAGATAGCATTTTTAAGGGGGCGGGGCTCACTCCATCCAATCCGGATTCGAGTGGGGGCATTACAGCCGGCAGGGGAAAATCCCGGCCCGAGCTGGAGCAACTCAACTAAATGCCAACCTTATCCGCAGTGCTCATACCCGGAAACAAGGGACAAGGGGTTGGCAGGGAACCGCGGACGACGTATACCCCACCTTGTTCATGTACGTGCAGGGTAGGGGACTATTCTTCGCACACAGTATGTGTATATCAGTCAGGTGTACACAGGGAAACACCCTCTTGTAACTCATCCTGGGACATTTGTTATTTACCCGTGGCGGGAGTTCGTTAAACAACACCAAAAGGACAAAGAGAAAAGATATATTTGTCCACGTGTGGGTAATTAGGATGAGGGTGGGGGGGGTATTTTCATGTTCCCGCCACACATAAGAACACAAAAAATGAGGTATACATAATGATAATCAATGGCCCGTGCGAAGCAGCTCCTGAACCCGTCCACAAGTTCAGTCCCACCTGGATCTTGACGTACATACGAGAGTCCGCGTTAATCTTATGTATCGAGGAAGTCGATCTCAAGACGAGATCGAGGAATATATGTATTTGAACCCTCGTTACTGGGGCGATCTGAGTAGAGGGTGTCAGGAAAGGAGGCTCAAGGACCCCAACTACTGACTCAGTCCGTCAGATTTGCTCGTTTCCAGTCCGGCTTTTCCTATATATAAGCAAAAAAGGGGTGTCCGATGCAACTGGGGGTGATCCTGCTGCAGTTGAGATCTGGAGCATTGCCTACCTCCAGGGTACAAGAGCCGAGGGGTAATCTCGCGTTATCTTACCCACAGACCAAAGGTCTGCCTGGGAAGCGCAAGCACCTCCTGGAAGCCACTCCTCATGTCTCCTAATAGTTTACTCCTGGTCTATTTTTTGTTTTCAGTTCCATGCTTATTTTCTAGGGCTAAAGGCAAGTTAAAAACTTTTATCGGAATTCTTTCGAAATACGGAAAATACAATCAACAGGACTCTTTTTTTATCGATCTAAATTTGCTGCAAAAATATTTTTTTGATTTACTCGTTTTTCGGAGTCATTAGCTATTTCCTCCTGCTAAAGATTAAATAATTTCGATAAAATCTTCGAATATGCGAAAAAATACAACCGAAGAGCCAAAAATAAATTTTAATAAATTTTGTGAACTTCACCATTTCTAATTATTTTTGTTTAAAAAAAAATCCAAAGTTAAAATATACTTCTCGATAAACTAATGTCAAAACATTTTGGGATGATTATATCTATATCCCGAATTTTGCTCAGGGTCAATTTGTACATAAGCTCACCGGACAAAAAAATAGTCACTTGTAACCATAGTAAGGGCCTCTTGCACGCCACTTTGCTCCATATATTCATGCCATGGAATTCTCTGTGTAATGTTCTTTCTGAAATGGGTGGTGAAGGACCATAATTGAAGTTTTGTAGCAATTCCTGCCTGGAAGCAAATCGATTTGCAATTACAAGCCTGGAGATTCTACGACGGTCCCTGTCTGTCAACACCTTCTTCCGTCCGCAATACTGGCCAGAGTTTTTAGCATTTTGGGAGTTCTGCCATTACTTGTAAATCTGGATGACCGTACTCGTTGAAACACTACCAAATTCTGCCACCTCCTTCACATGATGACCTTTGACACGGCCATATGCAATCACACCTTTTTGACATTCCATGACATCGCTTTTCGGGCCCATTTTAAGTAAAGCTGATTTGCTATCTACAAATCTTCACGCCGTCCGCAACACAAATAAAGCCTAACTAACGTTTCAACGTAAACTAAGCTACGCCTCTCGGCTGCCGAAGGTTCCTACACGCTTCAGATGTTAAATTATGTTTTTTCTCCCTAGGTGACTAATTCTTTGTCCGGTGAGCTTACAAAGTTCTGTGAAAACGAAAGAAAATCTACAAATATATATATATATATATATATATATATATATATATATATATATATATATATATATATATGGTGCGGTTAAGGTAATGGCATAATTAGACAACTGCTCTGCTTCAGGTCCAGCAGGTGATCCTATGCTCCTTGAACTGGAAGACAACACTTAGGGATGACCCATCCATCAGCACAAAAAAGCTGATTTCAAAGACACGCCTTTATGTCGTTCGTTTACCGTCACAGAAAACTGTTATTATTAATATATTAACAGCGTTGACTGAGCCAAAACGCTCGAAAGATGGAAAAATATCCAAGACAAATTGGTGCGATTAAGGTAATGGCATAATTAGACAACTGCTCTGCTTCAGGTCCAGCAGGTGATCCTATCCTCCTTGAACTGGAAGACAACACTTAGGGATGACCCATCCATCAGCCCAAAAAAGCTGATTTCAAAGACACGCCTTTATGTCGTCTCGTTTACCGTCACAGAAAACTGTTATTATTAATATATTAACAGCGTTGACTGAGCCAAAACGCTCGAAAGATGGAAAAATATCCAAGACAAATTGGTGCGGTTAAGGTAATGGCATAATTAGACAACTGCTCTGCTTCAGGTCCAGCAGGTGATCCTATCCTCCTTGAACTGGGCTGATGGATGGGTCATCCCTAAGTGTTGTCTTCCAGTTCAAGGAGGATAGGATCACCTGCTGGACCTGAAGCAGAGCAGTTGTCTAATTATGCCATTACCTTAACCGCACCAATTTGTCTTGGATATTTTTCCATCTTTCGAGCGTTTTGGCTCAGTCAACGCTGTTAATATATTAATAATAACAGTTTTCTGTGACGGTAAACGAGACGACATAAAGGCGTGTCTTTGAAATCAGCTTTTTTGGGCTGATGGATGGGTCATCCCTAAGTGTTGTCTTCTAGTTCAAGGAGGATAGGATCACCTGCTGGACCTGAAGCAGAGCAGTTGTCTAATTATGCCATTACCTTAACCGCACCAATTTGTCTTGGATATTTTTCCATATATATATATATATATATATATATATATATATATATATATATATATATATATATATATATATATATATATATCTTAAGAGAGCAGAGGGGTTGCGCGTTGCCAGGCGTACATGTATTTTTAGGATAAATAAGTAGGCTAAATTTAGGAAGTTCATTATTATATATTAACTTCTTGGTACCGACGTTTCGGGTAGGAAGAAACCCATTCTCAATGATATGAGATTATAAATATATACAAACATAAGAATTTTTTAGAGAAGTTATCAGATATTTATAAATTAATTATATGGGAAATGGGAAGCAACAGAGGTGGTAATATTCAAATTATAAAAATGCAGTGCTTTTAACTATTAGGGAATAGGAAATATGTTCTTGTTTTTAAAATAAAACTGAGATTAGTTAGTTTTGGGTGTCTTCATTGTAAAAATGGAAGATAATAGAAATATTTGAAAAATAGGGGTTGTTTTTTGGGCTTCGCAGGCAAACCTTCTGTCTGTGGCTTATGGCCAATATAATTAATTATATCTGTTTCCATTTCAGGATCGAATATATTTATCACTTTCTTATTTTTCCACATCTTCTCCCAGTAAAAAAACTGTCAATATCTTTTTGAAAAACTTCTTTTTGATATTCTGTTCTATTATCGTAATATTTTTCTTCTAAAATTATATTAATAATCTTGTCTTTAAATACTTCTTCGTATATAATATTTTAAAAATATATTTTATTCAAATCTTTCTTATCGTCATTCTTAGGTTCAGGGAGTAAAAAATATAAGGTGAGAAAAAATGGTAACTCTTATAAATTACATGGATAAAAGATTTAAGAATATACGAAAAAACAGTCCTAAGGGCCTTTTTTCAAACTTTAAAGCAACTCTTAGAAATAACTTTGATAAAAGCTTTGAATATACGAAAAATAAGCCCTGCACTCTAATTCTTAGATTTCTAAATAAACTCTTAGTAATTACTTGATAAAAGCTTTAAAAATATACGAAAAACCAACCCTAAGGGCTGGTTTTTCAAACTTTAAAGGAACTCTTATAAAGAACTTTGATAAAAACTTCAAATATACAGGAGGAGCTATAGCTTCGCAGGCTGACCTTTGGTCTCTGACCTACATATAGCCTATCCGGGTTTGGTAGGGCCTTTTTGGTTTAATACTTTTTTAAAGGTTTCCAGTGAATATCATCCTCATCGTCATCACTAACTCTATAATTTAAGAATGGGATTTTTTTGAGTATTTGAATAATAATTTCATCTTAGTTTGGTTATAACTCGTTTTTTATCAAAGTTATTTCTAATAATTCATTTATAATATCAAAAACAAAATGGTGAAGTTCAGAAATAAATATAAGGATCGAAATTTTGTGAATTTTTAAAATATTAATCTTAGTAGCGAAGTGCACGGAGAAATTAGCGAAGCCATTGCCTTGTTTCCTATAGTTTAATCTGTCGTATTTTATTCACACCGATGCTTAGTTTCTAGGCCTAAATGCAAGAATTTTTTCTATCGGAATTCTTTTTAATGCGGTAAAAACAATCCTCAGGTTTTTTTATTCTCCATCTAAATTTGCTTTAATAATTTCATTTTGCTTTAGGGGCCAGTAGCAATTTCCTCCTGATAAAAATTAAAATTAATAATTTATTTTATAAATAAGTTCGATAAAATCTTATAATATACGAAAATATACAAAAAAAAAGGCAGCCATGCCTAATAAATGTTAATAAATTTTCTTAACTTCGCCATAATTCTTTTTGTTTTACAAAGAACTTAGATGAAAACTAAAATATACCTAGGTTAAAACCAAACTAAGAGAAAAAAATATAAATTTTCTTAACTTCACCATTTGTAATCCGTTTTGTTTTTAAAAATTCCTAAACATTCGATAATCCTATTTATTTTTTCTTAAAATCACCATTTTCTCTTGGTCAATTTGATCAAACAAACTCAGAAGAGAAAAAAAATTATTATTCAACCCCCTCCAAAAAATCACGATCTTAAAATATAATGTTATGGAGGATATATGCCTAATACTATATTTAAAAAATGGAGGATTTTGGCGATGGGTTGAATAATAAAAAAAAAAATTCCCCTAGTTTGTTTGATTAATTTGATCAAGAGCAAATGTTAAAATTAAGAAAAAATTATAAGGATTATCGAATGTTTGTGATTTAAAAAAAAACAAAAAAAAAAACGAATTATGGCAAAGTTTAGAAAATTTATAATTCTTATTTTCTCTTAGGATGGTTGTAACCTAGCTATATTTTAAGCTTTTACCTAAGTTCTTTGTAAGAGTTCCTTTAGTTTGAAAAAGAAAATGAAGAAAAAAAGATTCTTGAATTTGTGGAATTTTTAAAACAAAAGGAATTAATTACAAATGGTTAAGT
The DNA here is from genome assembly GCA_963969495.1 of Ceratothoa steindachneri. NCBI lineage: Eukaryota > Metazoa > Arthropoda > Malacostraca > Isopoda > Cymothoidae > Ceratothoa > Ceratothoa steindachneri. The sequence goes on from OZ018329.1 coordinate 50,383,093, forward strand.
TCAGAAAATTTATTAAAATTTAGTTATGGATGCTTTATTTTATTATTTAGTATATTCGAAAGTTTTATCGAGGTTATTTCTAAAATAGATTTTTCCATTTTAATCTTTAACAGGAGGAAAGAACTACTAGGCCATAAAAACGAGTAAAGCAAAATGAAATTATATGAGCAGATTTAGATGGAGAAAATAAAAGAATAGTGAAGATCATTTTTTTCCGTATTTAAAAAGAATTCCGGTAGAAGTTTTTTATGGCCTTTAAGCATAGAAAATAAGCATCGATGTGAAAAAAATATAAGGGCTGGTTTATCCTATATTCAACGCTTTCATCTAAGAGTTGCTTTAAAGTTTGAAAAAGAGCTCTTAGGGCTGGTTTTTCATAAATTTTTCAAGCTTTTATCCAAGTAATTTATAAGAGTTAAAATTTTTTCTCACCTTATACTTTTTACTCCCTGAACCTAAGAATGATGATAAGAAAGATTTGAATAAAATATATTTTATAAATACTGTATACGAAGAAGTATTTAAAGACGAGATAATTAATAAATCTTTAGAGGAAAAGACTAAGATTACAAAAGAGAAAATCAAAAATAAGTTATTCAAAAATATATTGAACGTTTCCTACTGGGAGAAGATATAGAAAAAAATAGAAAGTAATAAATATATTTGAGAAGAATTTGATACTATAGGAAAGGTAATTATTCATTTCGATCCTGAAATGGATCGAATGTCTGTATGTGAAGCTTAAGCTCCTCCTGTAAAGAGGAGCCATTATGATGACTATTATTTGTTTCCATCTTTTTAAAGTTTAATATTTTAATTATAAAACATGCTTAGAAAGCAAAATTCGAAGGAAATTTCAGATTTTCAAAGAGGACGGATTGTTGGTTAATCTGGGACTGTCTCAAAGACATTGCTAGGAATCTTGGAATGCCCCTTTCTTCCCTTTACAGAATTATAGTTTAATTAAAAAAGAAGGTAAAACATCACCAGTCATCATAACCTGGTCACCTTGAAGCTTCTAAAAAATGAAAATAAATAGCTCTCGACCCATTGCTTCTGATTCGGCAGAAAGAGTCAAAATGACCTAAAAAACAACAGTAAATTACCTTCCCTCTCTTGGATATTATGGACGTACAGCCAGACAGAAGCCTCTTTTAATTACAACAAACAATAAGAAGAGGAGTGAGTGAATGGGATGAAGAAATGAGCGACAGGCCTTTGAAATTTTGGCACCGCATAATTCTCTCTTACCTATCAAGGTTTGATAAATTTTCAGACAGTGGGCGGGTATGGGTGTAGACATTACACCAGGGGCGGGGAAACCTATTTGAGCCGTGGGTGAAAATTTCTAATGAAAGAAGTCGGCGGACGATGAATAAAATTTGTCTCTTGTATCTTTGTAAATGTTGTTTAAATTTATTAATTAGTGCGATATACTCATGCATTAATATCTCTAAAAAAATTAATACGCAACATTTTTATTGACTGCCACAACGGGAATTAAGATAATGATATATTTGTGCATACAAATAGATCACTCAGGGGGCGATGAGAATTGGTCCCGCGGGCGAGGGTTTGCCCACCCCAGCATTACACCTTCAAGAGTTTGACATTAATTAATGGTGAAACATGATGGCTTTTCTGTTCTGGTAGGAAATTTAGGAAGGACGGAAGATCAGAGTTAGTTGAGTATGATGCTAAAATCAACTAGGAAAAATACTTTTCCTATCTTGACGAGGGACTACTTCTACCAGCGTTTGTTGATTCATGGAAGATGAATGGGAGGACCAGAGCGGGATCAAAAGACTTCGTTAACCGAGTCAGTCTCCTGACAGGAACCCAATAAAACACGGGGGGGGGAAGATACTAGAGAAGACTTTACGGATCATTCCCCCCAAACAGGAACACGGTCAGAATTTCTCAATATCATATACCAAACATGATCGGAAATACCACAAACTGTAATCTCACAACTTATTAAACTTATGCCAAGACGATTTACAGCTATTAAAAACGCTAAAGGAACGTCCAGAAACTATTAATGATGTATTTTTACAGTTAAAGATGTATTTCATTCTTTAAATTTACAAATAATGGTACTTCAGTAATTAACTGGGCATAGGTTTCTTGAATGTCTCTGTAGTTGCTAGGTTAATTATTTTTTTTTCAAATTAAGGGCACCTACTACAGGGGCATATGTGGCAAAATCACACTTTTTAAAATTATCGTTTATTCTACAAATAGGCTAAATAAATTAGAAAAAAAAATCTGACTAGGACTAAAAACCCGAACGAAAGAGGGAGCTCAGGTGTTGGTGGGTGCCCTCCCCATTTCCCACAGGGGCCCAAGCGTGCACCCAACACCCAAAAGCTAAATACTATGGAGGGTCCCCCTTCCCTCCTCCCAAAACTCAATCCCTAGGTTACAAAGGGAGAGAGGGAGAGAGCGCCCGCCTCCAGCCGAAGAGGTTTCGCCGAGATCTACTCGACGCATCCACGCGATGTGTAATTCAGTGCCCGGGCCTACTTAGGAATGAATTAAGTGATGTGCAGTGAGGAAAAGGTCGGGGAGGAGAGAAGAAGTAATAAAAGATATGATTACAGAGAGATATGGGAGAAAAATAAGGGATGACAAGGAATTCTGCAGTAAACAAATAAAGTGTTTATTGGGATCCAGAAAGATATGTAGATTGCAATTCATTTTCTTTTAACAATAAAAAAATACAGGGATTAAGTTACGAATTACCATACTCTTACAATTACTACTCAGAGTGGTAAACAATCATGGGCGCTAGATGGGGGTAGTAAGGCCAAGGACGACCTTGAATTAATGAGAGAAAATAGATTTATTAAACGATTGCATAAGCGGAAACAAGTAAATAATTAGCATATTTCTCCAATTATAAAACCTACTCTAAACAACTGACCTTAGGAAGGCCAGAGAAGGTCATTGCTGTGACCTTAAGGCAATAAAGGGCGGATTCTGTCCGGAACAATGAAGGGGGTGTACTGACGAACGATGGGACCAAAGGTAGCGGTTGCAGTCAAGAATTAAGGGCAACGAGAGAGAGATAGCATTGGTCAACAGAAGATCCTTTAGATGTGAGGCGGGAGAACAAACGAGCTCGATGCTGTCTTGTTAATGGCCGTAATCACCCGGTTCTGATCGAGACTATACCTTAAGGTTACCCTGCAGTGATTTAGCGTTACACAATTGTGCATGAAGACAAAATGAAATGTGCAGTACCCTCGAATAATCCCTACGGACAAGGACGACTCAAGGGTAAGGCATCACTTCAAATCTCGTTGTTCCAGGGCTTGGGTTAGTCAGGAATACCCCACCTTTGGTCAATCAACAACACCCAAATTAGGATTGATTCCCCTTTGACAATCCTGTTTGAGTGTGTGTCTGTGTACAAGCGTTTATCACCTTGAAATACTCCAAATAAAGATGGTCGCGAGAAATCCTGTCCCATAAGACGGATTATTATTATCTTGGGGAGGGTGAATCCGAAGAACCAGTTACAGTTTTCCAAATGTGTCCCAACTCTGGAACAGATGGCACAAAGTACAGTGACTTGAAAACCCGTATATCGATTAAACACCCCCGTATCTCCCAAAACTAGTCATTAGTTAAGTCTTTTTACCAAAGGTGTATTCAAGAGGTCAGGTTCTACTTCTAACTTCAGGAAACTCGAGAGGAGATACAAAGACGCCAAAGAAATCCCAATGCGATATAACGACATGACAAACACAACCCACACATGTTCCTTCTCTTAAAATTCTCCCTTATTCTCTCCTTCCAGCCCCGCGATTGGTGTTTCTCTCGCCTACATGGTAGAAACAACATGTTAACTCGATTCACAAACCCAACGATATTGATCTCTCCTACACACACCAAACACTCGCGCTTAGAATGAGAGGGAGCTTCAAGTTCCCTTGACTTGTTATTTTCACCGAAAACTGTTAACCCATAGGAGCTCCTAAACATGATTTTTGTTAATGGCTACTTGGCAACTGCTATCTAGGGTAGAAGTCACCGTAATCAATTTAGACTATTATTAGGCTACGTTAAAAAACACCTAAATAAACAAAAAAAAAACTCGAAAACAAACAAAAAGAAGACGCAGAAGGCATGCTCCAACGTCGGAATGAGTCCCCGCCCCACCCGGTCGGTGTCCAAGCACAGACCCAACACTAAAACGGGTCAAATGAAGTGTAGGAGGCCAGCCTCTTCCAAGAAGTCAAATACTCCGGTGTACACAAACCCCTTCCGAGCACCGAGGGACACACGTCATACGCACGAAAGACGGAATGACTCGGGGGAGAAGTGGCAAGAGGCGCCGAGGAAACTCGTCGTGATTCTCATTCTACCAAAGAGACCCTAAAAATCAGGGAATCAGACGGAGTCGCTTTGAGAAAGACAAGAATCACTCGCAAACGAGTCCAAATTTATTTATATCATTCAGATGCATTTTTTCGTTTTTAGGACCCCATCTGGCAAATGCCTACTAGGGCAAAAGTCGCCTAATACTAGGCGGTAAAAAAGATCAAAGGCTAAGACACAGGATAAAAACAACAACAAATAAAAACAAGATAAAGGCAACAAGAAGAAAGCGCGCTCCGGCGTCGGGTAGGGGGCGGGGGCTACTAGAGCAAAAGTCGCCTAATACTAGGCGATAAAAAAGATCAAAGGCTAAGACACAGGATAAAAACAACAAAAAATAAAAACAAGATAAAGGCAACAAGAAGGAAGCGCGCTCCGTCGAGTGTCTTGAGTGTTTATTTCCTCACTGAGTTGAGGAAATAAACACTTGTCAAGACACTGGGAGAGATAAGGAAGAGAAAGACGGGAGAGAAAGGGGCGAATAAATGAAAGAACGTGAACAGCGAAGAGGCAAGGATGACAATGAAATCCCAAACATGGTTTAACCTTATGTTCATGTAAACACTTGGACTGGGGCGGGTTTTATAGGCGCCAGAACAGGTTCAGAAATAGGGTCTGCATTTGTTGGGAGACGCCAACATGTTCAGGAGAGCTTCGCAGCTTCCAGGACACCCATTTTCGTCTCACTTTTTTGGGTTCATTTTAATAAAAAATCATTTTTAGGATCCAGTCCAATTAACAAACAATTAAACGTTTAATTTTCTCCATAATTAATTAATTAAGCCACTTGGGTGGGTAGTCTTCTTAAAAAGGCGGGACGCGTATCAATAGACGAAAAAAGAAGTAATCACAGAATTAGGACCAGCAAAGACCCTTGTGGTCACTTTGGCCAATCTGAGAGGTAAAGTAGAGTGCTGACTTTAATAAAGGCATAGTGATAATTTCCCTACAGGGAAAACGGAAAGTACGGAATACCTGCCATAATAATATGGCAACACGGATAACCCGTAAACGATTAAATAGGAGTTTGACTGCGGTTGAAGTTTACTTGGCGTGTTCGTGTATTTGAGGGATAGCTGAACCTGCATGTCAAGGGCACACATGTAGATAAGTGTGTACCGTACAAGTGAAATAGTTAGAAAAAGCATGTAAAGAAAGGCTAAATGATATACATGTAGATAAGTGTGTACAGTAAATAGAAATATTTTTAAAAACAATCATGTAAGAAATATATATATAAAGCGTACACATGTGGCTAAGTGTGTACAGTAGAATAGAAATACTTTTAATAAACCATGTAAAAAATATATATAAAGGGTACACATGTAGATAAGTGTGTACAGTAAATAGAAATATTTTAAAAACAATTATGTAAGAAATATATATAAAGCGTACATATGTGGATATGTGTGTACAGTAAATAGAAATATTAAAACAAATCATGTAATAAATATATATATATATATATATATATATATATATAAAGGGTACACATGTAGATAAGTGTGGACCATAGAGTTGAAATAGTAATAACAAAAACAGCATGTAAAAAAAGCATGATACACTAACGTTAAAATGTGGTAGTTAACATCTTCTGTAAGCGGACTGGCCTTGAGCGGACCTTAGGGTCTTTGCTGGTCCTTGTTTCTGTAGTTCTGTAGAAACGACTGCAGTAAGGCTTTTCATGTTTTAGTTTCGCCCCGTGATTCCATGCAATTTTAGTTATTTGTGCAAACGGACATTTAATAAAGGGAGATGGGGATAACGTGAAATAATGTTAAAAAATGAGAACACTAATTAAAAAAATGCAATAAATAGAACAGGACAAGTTCTTCACTAGAAAGCATCCAGAGAACGCCAATGTCAGAAAATATCCTCGTAATGTTTTAAAGAAAGAGAATATGTGATCCAAAACCGACATCAGGATCTGGGTCTGACCAGTTTTAATCAACTCTTTGTTAGTCCAAGGTACCTCCTCTCCCCCCACTTCAGTAAATATTTGATCGAAATCCGCCAAAAACATTTGGAGATGTATTGTACACAAACAATGGTAATGTGATCAGGGACCCCAAATTCTTTAGCCTAGATTTACATTATTTCAGTACTTATGCTGCGAACTCTTCTTCACTTTAGCCTATCTTTTTATAGTTTATAACAAAATTTACCAATTTTTATAACATTTGAAATGTTCCTAGAACCTTTTGTACCCTCGGAAGGCCGGGCAGAGTTATTCTCTTATTGAAATGCCACTTTTAAGCCTTAAAAAAAATCCAGGAGGTAAATAGACGAGTTTAATGTCTTGAGCTGCGTCAAATAAGAAGAGGGTTTTGCATTCAAGTAGGATTTATAAACTGAATATGGACCTTAAATGTGGCGAGCAGAGCTTTGGTGCCATTTTTGTTTTAGGACCCATCAGGCGATTGCATACAAGGGCACAAGTTACTGCAAATACTTTGTAATCTAATAATAGGCTAGATTAAAAAAAAATCAATAAAAATCCTATAGAAAACAATTCTTAAGAAAAGAAGAATGAAGCACGTATCCAACACCAGGAGGTCAAATGAAATGAAGGAGGTTAGCCTCCTCCAAGTTAAATAGTCCACATTTCGGTACGAGACTGTCCGCAATGGCATTAAATCGCTTTTCCAACGGATGGAGTCGACTTAACCGATTAAACGCGAGCAACTTCGACTCAGCCGTAAAATCTCCTACAGGGACGGGATAAGGGAGCTAACCGATATGGCAGTTAATATACAGAAGATCAAAGAGGCACAATAAAAGGAGGAGCGAGCCTTTATGAGAGCAGTGGGACAATTAATCTTCCAGATGATTGGAACGGAAACAGCAGATTTGCAGTGGTGGGCAGTCCGTCAGTACCGATGACGGACTCCCGTTTCGCTGACGACGGACGGAAACATTATTTGGCGAAGGTCGCCTTTGCTTTTCGGTTAGTGACGGTTCGGGTGACGGCCGAAAATCGCTAACAGCGGCGCTTATTCCCTCAGTGTTTCAAAGTTTCCGTCAGTCGTCAGTACGCTAGCGAAACGGGACTCCGGCAGTGACGGCCTTTACTTTTCGGGTTAGTGACAGTTCGGGTGACGGCCGAAAATCGCTTCCGTCGGCGCTTATTTCCTCAGTGTTTCAAAGTCTCCGTCAGTGGTCAGTCCGCCAGCGAAACGGGACTCCGTCAGTGACGGACTGACGGACCTTCCGTCATCGGTACTGACGGAGTGCCCACCATTGGAAATTTCTCGGAAGACGCCATTATTCCACTTGACTTCGGTAAAGGGGAAACTGATTCAAGGAATTAAAAATGAACACCAGGTTTCAATCAAGATGACGGGAAAAGGGGAAATAAATTATTACCCAAGAGAATGTTCGTGATTTTTTTTATTATTATTTAGAGAAGGTTGAAATGCGTGGAAGATATGTATACAGTACCGTCCAAAAGGATCAGAACACCTTAATTTCTATCACGTGTAACATAACATTTGCCCAGAGAAAATCAAAGCTTTACAAAAGCAGATAAGCAATTTATTACAAAAAGGGTGAATTGTGCAAAATGAGCCGAACGCTAAGTTTCCTGTAGAGAGAATCAGAATTTAATCGCGTGTACGTTCGGATATTCTCTCGCCAGCTGTCGTCCAGGTTACAGGCCTAGGAAATCTGTCACGCGTCTTGCTATCCGCGAATTGACCTTAAAGCTACGCCACCAAGATGGTCTTTCAATTGGAGCCAATGAAGAGACTGTCAAACCGCTCCCAAAGCGTAGTCCATAATATTCTCTCAACCAATACCAAAACAGATTTATGTAAAAATGGGAAATTAACCAGTAGCAAAATTAAGACCTCGACAAGGGAAGACAGAGCCATTACCGAAATTGTGAAGAAGGGCCGATTTAAGACAGTCAAAGCGCAGTTTCTCGCGATATTAAGTGAGATTTTAGCCATCAATGTCTCTAGACATACTGTGTCACGTCGGCTGGAGAAAGACCCATTCACGCCTGCACACCCGCGGTCAAGCAATTAATCAGTTACGGATGATGTATGGCGCCAAGTCCACTTCAATGACGAATCTAAGTTCAATTTGTTCGGCTCCGATGGCAGGAGGTTCGTTCGTCGCAGAGCCAGTGAAAGATTGTTGTCCATTGCACCAAAACAATGTGAAGTTTGACAGAGGAATGTCATGGTATAGGGCGTGATTTGCGTAGAAGCCACTGGGCCACTTGTGTGCTTACGGGGCACAGTGAATTGACAAGTATACAGGGGATTACTGTGACAGCATGCTTTGCCCTCATCTGCGAGCCTCCAAATGCCAACCTGCAATTTTCATGCAGGATAACGCCTCCTGCCACACGGTCATATTGGTGAAGACCCTCCTGGAGGATGGTGACCCTCACTGTTAAGAACTACCCTGTACTGATTCCGGACCTGAATCCCATTGAAAATGTTTTGGAAGACACTCGGAAAGAGGTCTAAAGCGAGGAATCCGAAAACAGTTCAAGAACTCTGGGAAATTCTTCAAGATGATTGGACACAAGAGTGTCGATAGTTGGTTTAATCCTGAAGCAGATGTAAAAGCAACATCGAGAATAAAGGCCTCTACACAAAATATTAATTACTTATAACTTGTACAAATGTTTTCCGCTGAAGTCAATCGTTAAGTTCCAAGAGAAATTTGTTTTCGCCGTTGTTCGGATCATTTTGGACACCAGTTTTTCTAGTAAATTGCTCATCTGCAATTTACATCATTTTTACCTCTAAGTATTTTATACCTTTAGCTTTTCGTACACCAATTTTAGATACCTTAGATTTTCCCTGGCAAAATTTATGGAAGATTTTGTGATAGAAATAAAAGCGTTCTGATTGTTTGGCGGTACTGTATAACCGAATATCCTCGTACATGCATTGAAGTCGGGAAAGAAAAATGGGGGCGTTGGAGCATGGAGGGCACATAATCCTCCAGATATCAGCCGCAGCAAGGTTGGTGAAGAAATAGAAAGTGAAAATCGTTACGCGTACGTAAAAGGATAGAGAATTGAAAAAAAGGGGGAGGGAAGAAAACAAGCATATTAACAACCCAAACTTCCAACAGGAGTCAAAATGGAAAACTGACCCTCGCCACGCGGCTCTGGCCAGGAATGAATGGACGAAAGCTGGTCGGCAATTCACATGAAAAATTAGCCTACAGTCGAGATAAAATTAAAATAGAAATGTCTAGAATTAATAAAGCCTAGGTAGATGTAATCTATTTGAAGACTTGCTAGGGCATTGGGGCAGGGGTAGAGGGGGGCTCATAGGGGAACATCTCATTGCAAGGGGAGATGTTCGTGAAAAAAGATGGTTGGTGACTTATGCAGTAGGGGACCTCGGTTCAAAATGTAGGGGCAAAGGGAGGATGGGGTCGCTTTGGGGAATCCAGGAACACATGGGTATGTATGACAGCATCTCACACACAAACTTGGGCAGGGGGAAAGAAGAGGGTTTTCAGTTAAATTCGAGGACGAATCGGGTCCAACGTAGGTGGACGTGCTCAAGTGGCAAATCTACATCAGAGCGCCGTCAAAGCTTCTCCAGATGCTATCGGTGTAGCTTTTGAAGTCAAATTGCACACACACCTTTGGCCAAAAGTATAAAACACCACTCATAGACATATATGTAACATATTTAATCAAACTTAGAATTTATTATATTCATAAATATATATGATAATAATGACTATTTTGCTAATATGTTTGAATATTTTGGTAATACTGTACGTTTGAATTACTTAGTATTTACTAAATTAGGTGAAGTTAATAAAATAATATATTTTCTAAAATCAGCATTTAACCAATATTTCTTATATTTCAGCTTAAATTTATAAGTATTTTGTATTCAATACCGTTTTAAATAAGTAATATGACTAAAACTAAAGAACTTACAGAAGCACAGAGAGAAAAAAATAGAACTTCTTCACAGCAAAATGTTATCTCAAGTAGAAATTGCGAAACAAAAAATGTTCAGGAAATGGTACCCAGACCAGTATAAAAAGACATCAAGAGACCAAAACTTTGTATCAAGGAAGAAAAGTGGCAGAAAACGTCTTACAACACCTTGAGAAGACAGATCTATCATTTGGGTTTTGTTAGAGAATCGCAGAAAAGCATCCGAACTTGCGACACGAGAAAGAAGCAATGGATATCTGACGTTAATGGGAAAAAAAAACCGTTTTCAATGGGTCAAGGATCACAAAAAGTGAACATAAGAAGAACGAATGTTCTAAAGCAGTGCTTTTCAACGGAGCTGCCGTGGAGCGACCAAGAAATCCTTTTTAAAATGCCTAAATTAAAAAAAATATATATGTATTTAAAAAAATTATTAAAAAAATCTAACGACACTTGAAAGTATTTTGAAACTAGCTTCTTTGCTTTGTGCAACATATAAACAACGAAAACAGAAAGATTGCAGACAGTGAATGAAGAACGAGTTGCCTTGACAACCATAGGTCCCATTATTAAAGAATTATGAGATATTCCTCAAGCTTAAATTTTACATTAAAATTTTAAAAGTAAGATTATCTATTTTCACAAACTGAGTGGGGAAAAGATAGCGTCAGAAATTTGTCAAAATTTGGTGAAATCAATACCATAAAGAGGTTGTAATTAAAACAAAACAGGGCCCAACTAAGTATTAAAATAATGAAAAATAAATAAATATATAATCTAAGTATATACTGAATTCATTTACCACAAATGTCTAATTACATTATATAAATGATTCCAAAGGCCGCTTTATACTTTTGGCCAAGGGCGTATGTGTATATGCTTAAATACCCCGAAGGAAAATAACACAAATAATCCCAAGCGTTTTCGTGTTTACATCTTCAGGGTCAAAGGAACAGTAAACACAGGGTTTTAAAGATAATAATAAATATCAGCTGTCCGAAAAGTTCGTGCAATTTTGTTACCAACATGGATAACTGAAAATACAGTTAAAAAAATTTAGTTCATAAAATAGCTTACATCTGTTTATCAATACCTCTTGAATACAATTCCTTGAAGTCTCTCTTCCAGTATAAGTACACTGCATAACTTCGAAAAGTTCAAGGTGAACTTATCCAAAAACATCTAGCGCTTGTCAAACGCCAAGAAGTTATGGTACTTGCAAGACAATGCACGGCCATACATTGCACATCTAGTACGAGATGCACTGAATAGTGTAGGGGAAGTAATGTTAGGGTCATAGCCCCAATTTGGGTGAGGGGGAGCTTTACTAACGTATTTAGGTAGGTGTTTAATGATAGACAATGTAAAAAGAAAAAAGATGAACGGATATGAATTAATTTCAATTGAAAAAGATTATTGCCTTCTTCATGTGACTCAGAAAACCGCGGTCGTTCCAGGATTCTCTCGAAAGTGGAAATGAAGTTAAAATAGGAATTCAAGAGGTTTAGAGTTGCAATAAAGTCTGCACGATTGCAGTCTGAATATAGTAAGAATTTTATAATGATATATGATCTGAGATGTCTGCAAGATTCCACTATGAGTATAGTTTGAAGGATTTGAAAATGTTACTCGAGTAACCAAAGAGTTACTTACAACGTTGAATGTTTGACGATAAAGGAGATAGTACAGCAAAATAGAAAAAAAAGTAAACACTTACCTTTCTTGCTGATACGAGCTAACTTGACTTACCCCTTTAACACAAGAGAAATTAGAAAAACAAGCGAGGAAGGTGGAGAGACGATAGAAGGTTATATGGAAATATCTATTAGTAAAAAAATATAATTATTATACAGGGTAGGGCAGAGAGGACGGGGGTTTTGGAAATGTCTATTAATTAGCCCCAGGGGCAGGGCCATATGTCTGGCAGGTACCATTCTGCCCGTGGTGTCTTAGCATTTTTTTTCTTTTTTTTCAGGTGAAGCCATGGCGCTGTGGACGATAGAGCATCGAGTGTTTGTCTACGACAGTTACGTGAAGAATAACGAGTCTGTTACAGCAGTTCAGCGTGAATTTCTGCGCCACTACAAATTCACCGAAATGAAGCTGTTCCCACCCGAAACACAATCTTACGCTGGGTTAATGCACTTCGTACACGAGGTACACTAATGAATAGGAGACCGGTGGGGGCCCCACGAACGGTACGGACCCGGAAAATGTGGAACGTGTTAGACAAGCTTTGCTACGGAGTCCGAATCGCTCTGTTCGTAGGCATTCCACTGAACTAGGCATCGGTAATCGATCGGTAAGGCGTATTTTGGATGAAGACCTGCATTTCCACCCCTACCAATTGGTCATTGGGCAACAATGCAACCAGGAGACTATGAACAGCGGCTTAAGTTCGCACGTCAATGGAAACAATCTTTGAGGCAAATGACAACTTCATATTGTTAATGAATAATGAAGCTCATTTTCATCTCAATGGTGAATCAACAGAAATGTCGTTATTGGGCTCTTCAAAATCCGAGAGAACTGCATGAAAGACCACTGCACAGCCCAAAACTGACAGTCTCGTGTGCTGTTGGAAAAGCTGCCGTCATTGGTCCTAACTGTTTTGAAGACAATGATGGAAACGCTGTTACTGTTAACTCAGAGCGTTACATCGAGATGATAAACAACTTCTTTGTGCCTGAATTACGAAGAAAACGTATGCCTATCCGACGTGTGTGGTTTCAGCAGGATGGGGCGACGGCCCGCACAGCCAGAGCATCAATGGACGTTTTTCGCCCTCTCTTCGGTGACCGCCTCATTTCCAGGTTTGCTGACACTCCTTGGCCCTCTGATTTGCCCATGTGTAATTATTTATTGTGGGGAAACCTCAAATTATGGAAATATTTTAATGTTAATTTTGACAATAATTCGATTAAAAAAAAACTTACTAACAGAAAGTTCTTTTCCAAGTGAAGCAGTTGGTATTTATAGGCCATTTGAAAGGGTGCTACTTCCATGAACCGCTAAAATGTAATATATATTTATCAAAGGAAGCTGATTTCCAACTACTTTAGCTTGAGGCCTTCTTCATACTAAGTAATAATAATAATAGTCAAATAGATAAAATACATTAAATAGTCCTTTGACAAAATGTTATAGCAAAGTACATTTCCAGAGAAGGCGCGAAATATAAGTGGACACAAAAATAATCAAGAAGTGAAGCCATTAAATATGAAGCTCAAATAGCAATAGGTGATATTTAAATAAGCGAAGAGAGAGAGAAAAAGAGAGAAAAAGAGAGAGAGAGAGAGAAGAAGAAGAAGAAGAAGAAATAATAGCTAATTATAGAAATGAAAATCCTAACGAAATAAATCAAGAGTACACGAACAGCCGTGTGAAAGGTCATGTCAGTATTTTAAATGTTCACCAAAAAGGTAATCGAGGCAATTTGAGAGATTATTTGGCGATCATTTGTCTCCACAAAAAGAGACTATTTCAGAGGCTCGTGAAATAATAATACCCTTAATAATACCCTTCAACGAAGAACCTTGAGCAAAATAGTTATTATAAAAAGTATTGTTTTATATAAAACAATCTAAAGCTAAATAAAAGGAAGTGCAGTGGTGTACTTTAAGCTGTAATTTGAAAATAATAAAACACAAAATCTAGTTAAAGGCTACACGATGCAATGTAAGACAAATTCCCTCGAGATAACGATCCAGTTTCAATATAAAATGACCAGGCAATGGCTTCGCCCCTCCTCCCCCTAAGCTCGCGCTTCACTACTAAGATTGAAATTTAAAATCTAAAAAAAAGCAGCCATGGTTAAATTTTTATAAATTTTCTGAACTTCGTCAATTCTAATAATTTAAAAAATGAACTCTAAACTTAAATTCCCCGCTTTCAAAATATCACGTTGATAAAATATAGTTATAGAAGAAGATATATAAAAATAAATTTTCTGAACTTCACCATTTGTAATTCTTTGGGTTTTAAAAATTCACAAAATTTCGATACTTATATTTATTTCTGAACTTTGCTAAAAAAAAATAAGTCATAACCAAACTAAGATGAAATTATTATTCAAATACTAAAAAAAAAAATCTTAAATTATAGAGTTAGCGATGATGAAACGCGCCAAAAATCCAATAATATCTTTGACCAAAACATGAATTATCGGATTCGGAGGAATTATCTTTAAAAAGTGGAGAATGGAAGGCTACATCTACACAGGCTTCAAAACAGACACAAACTATTACTACTAATATTAATATTATTATATGTAAAACTAAGAAGCGAAAACCATTAAGTCATGGCCAAACGTTTTGAGACTAATGAATTTTATTTTTTCATTCGTTTTTAAAATTTACGTGATAGAAATAATCATTCTAATATTTCAATTATTGAAGATTTATTAAAAAGTCAGCATTTGCGTAATTATAATCTATTTCGTAATATATATATATATATATTTTTTTAAAATAAATGTTAGAATCTTATTAAAGTGGACTGAAATAGTAAGGAGATAGTTCTTACGGGTAAGGCAACCAAGAACACCATCTTTGGCGAAGGGGTAACTGAGGCATTTATACACTTAGTCGAGAGCCGAATAATAACTCAGCAGCGGCCACTCAAGCGCTACTCTCTCTGTGAGCTGCTACTTCACTTAACCACCGGCCGTTTACATGCTCTCATTCTCTCTCTCTCAGACACACACACACACTCTCTCTCTGACTTTTTCTCTCTCGCAACCCGAAGACAAAGAACTAGAGATCCTACCTCCTGCAACAGAAGGTAATTAGGAAAACAAATGTAATCCAAGGGGGGTGGGGGGTATGTTCGCTCGACGGAGGGAGGGAAAAGACAGACAAAAGGGAATAGAGTGGGCAGGAGCTGGATTTCCACACCCAAGTACCAGTTTCTATACCAGCGAATCGCTCCCCCCCCCCCCCCCACAAAAGTTCGGCGCTCAGTGGTAGCTAGTCGCCATTTGGCGCTGCGCCGAGTCTGTCGCGTGCAGGCAGGTAGCCCCTTCGTCCACACAAGTCACCCCACACATAATCAATGAGGACAAAGATGTTTCCTTCAGTTCTCTCCTCCGCACGCACATCACTCTTCCATCTCCGCAACTCACCGAACGAGTTGCTATATCCACACTCCCTGACACGGAATGGAGGGAGGGGAGGAGCTATTCCTGCGCCTTAACGCCAGCCCAGTATCAAGGACCCGGTCTGGTACCCATGGGCTTGCCAGGTATTTTCATTCTGATCTTTATGCGAATTTCACTATCCAGTCGCGGGAGCTCGCCCACGATGCAAATGATGACAGTTGACAAAATTGAGGCGCAAACCTCGATTCGCAAATGCCAACTCAATTTGTAGGGGTGATGGTAGGGGGGTGGGGCTTGACCGAGGGTTCGGACTCCTCTCTCTGCCAACCATGGTTAACCAACCAAGACCCTTCTCGTTTCGCATAAATTTCTTCGCCCCATTCCATCCCACCCGAGTCAACAGATCCTCCCTCGGTGGATTACATAATTCTATTCCAATTAATAAGAACAGTACCCCCCCCCACACACACACTCATCCCCGGCCGAGGCCCTTCCCCTTGACTTTTCACCCCGCGGCTCATCTGGGTGGCTAAATCTCGCAAGACGCGACCGCGCATTATCATACTCTCTTCCCCCCCCCCCCCCCCAGGATTTGTTGATATCGGTTGCTACGGCAACGGAAAGATAAGACCTCTACATCCCCGCTACCGACTAGGGTTGGTTCGACCGGGATTTGCAATCAATACTCGGGATTATCATTAGATTTTGCGCTCGCCGCTCCTTCCGCCCCTCCCCAGGGGCATTCATCGGGAATGAGTACCCAAAGGTAAGATCTTCCTGCTAGCCCACAAAAGATCCCCCCCCTCCGCTAAATCTACACGTTTGGACCCGCGTTATTTTTTGGTAGTTACCCACCTGTAGAAATAATAATAATAAAATTAACGTTTCCTATTTAATGACAATGCATCGGGGTTAGAGGACGATTCGATCTCTGGCGAGGATCAGTGTAAGGGTCGGGGAAGGGGCTTTAAAAGTTAATGGGGGTTGCGGAGCAATACCTAGGCGAGGACACACACCGGTGTCGCATAAATCCCATCACAAAGCCTCGCACACACTAAACACGCCCATTAACATCAACGGGGGCAGAAATGGCCCAAATTAATTAAGTTATCCTGACCTATGCACTCGTGCTTCATCTCGCTTATGTAAGTGTGCAAATATTTGAAACAAAGACTTTGTATATACCCGTTTGATATAGTACTTGTCTCCTCGGGACCGAGGAGACAACCTTCACAATCAAGGTGGATCGCGTTGTAAGGACACAACCAAAAAATGTTCATCTTTGTGCGATGTCTGACTTGAAGCCTAAGGGCGAATAACCTTAATCGTTATCTTTCAGGTGCGAAAACTAGTCGTCGTCGGAGGCAATTCTTCGTCACGAAGATTATATTAATCTCTCCAACAAGAACACTTGAGCGTGGGATTTTAATATATACAAGATGTCGCCCATCATTTCTCCACTATCTTCTCAAACTCTATCTTTTATTCGGTGGCACGAGAGTTCACGATCACTACAAGAGATCCTTTGCTTCAACCCTCATTATTTTCAGCAATCGTAAGATGACACGAAGCGTTTCTCCACGAGGAAACTGTCGAATTCTTGAAGAGGGAGACTAGAATTGTGGGTTGATTGGTGAAAAGAAAAACTCGATTAGAGACTTCAAATCTCTCGGGATGCTAAAGGAACTTGACCAGTTAAGTGCCATGGAAGTTCCTAGTAATGGCTTACGAGTATATTTCTGACGTTTATATCGATGCATCCTAGACTCATATGGCCATTGCGGAGAAGGAAAGAATTCTGCGCAGACCAAAACGCTCTTGTTGATTTAGCGCGACCTGAAAACGTTTGGAAATTATGCAAGACGATTGTTTTAGAGGTTCAGGGATGTATTTCTCTTCGCTTACCATAAGATCCATAGGTGTATTTCTCTTCGCTTACCATAAGATCCATAGGTGTATTTCTCTTCGCTCATCATAAGATCCACAGGTGTATTTATCTTCGCTTACCATAAAGTCCATAGGTATATTTATCTTCGCTTACCATAAAGTCCACAGGTGTATTTATCTTAGCTTACCATAAAGTCCATAGGTGTATTTATCTTCGCTTACCATAAAGTCCACAGGTGTATTTATCTTCGCTCACCATAAAGTCCACAGGTGTATTTATCTTCGCTCATCATAAAGTCCATAGGTGTATTTATCTTCGCTTACCATAAAGTCCACAGGTGTATTTATCTTCGCTTACCATAAAGTCCACAGATGTATTTATCTTCGCTTACCATAAAGTCCACAGATGTATTTATCTTCGCTTACCATAAAGTCCATAGGTGTATTTATCTTGCTCACCATAAAGTCCACAGGTGTATTTATCTTCGCTCATCATAAAGTCCACAGGTGTATTTATCTTGGCTCACCATGAAGTCCATAGGTGTATTTATCTTCGCTCACCATAAAGTCCATAGGTATATTTATCTTCGCTCACCATAAAGTCCACAGGTGTATTTATCTTCGCTCAACATAAAGTCCATAGGTATATTTATCTTCGCTTACCATAAAGTCCATAGGTGTATTTATCTTGCTCACCATAAAGTCCGCAGGTGTATTTATCTTCGCTCATCATAAAGTCCACAGGTGTATTTATCTTGGCTCACCATGAAGTCCACAGGTGTATTTATCTTCGCTCACCATAAAGTCCACAGGTGTATTTATCTGCGCTCATCATAAAGTCTATAGGTGTATTTATCTTCGCTCACCATAAAGTCCAGAGGTGTATTTATCTTCGCTTACCATAAAGTCCACAGATGTATTTATCTTCGCTTACCATAAAGTCCACAGATGTATTTATCTTCGCTTACCATAAAGTCCATAGGTGTATTTATCTTGCTCACCATAAACTCCACAGGTGTATTTATCTTCGCTCATCATAAAGTCCACAGGTGTATTTATCTTCGCTTACCATAAAGTCCACAGGTGTATTTATCTTCGCTCACCATAAAGTCCACAGGTGTATTTATCTTCGCTTACCATAAAGTCCACAGGTGTATTTAACTTCGCTTACCATACTCATTTTAGATAATACGATTTACGTGAACTACTTAATTTTGTTTATATAGAATACCGTAGTGCAACGTAGAGTAGAGTTGAGCACGAGTTTCCGCACCCGAGGTTCTTTTCTGGAATGTTATGACTGCCATCCGTTGGTTTCATTCAGTGCTGCTCCTTCCGTGGAAAGGGCATGGAGAGAGCTACTCTCTTCTATTTCCGGGCCCTCGGTATCAGTAAACATACCCAGAAATGCTGAATAATACTTCTAAGAGGCCAGTTGTCTCGCTGAGATGGATGTAAGATACTAAGTTGACAGGGATCTCCCACCGACACCTTGCAATTATATTTGGTCTCATTCGTACAGGGTGCACCATAATATATTTTACCATAGTAGTAATATAAAAGGGGAATATCGAACTCGGTCGATTTAATCTACCCTTCTGGCAGGTGTTCTTTGTGGAACCTTAGGGAACCATTTTCAAAACCTGACTTGTGAAGATGCCTCTGTTGGTTTCACCTTTTTAAATTATAGTTACCCAACTTCATTATGCAAGGCACCTTCTCTCTAGAAAAATTGCAGTTTGCCACCAGATGTCTCGAAACAATCTTATCATTTTAATTGCAATAGCTTTTTTTTTCTAGTTGCAGGGCCCATGAACCAGATTTCTTTGTATCCATATGTCACATCGAAGATCGTAATACCGATGGCAGGAAGCCATTTATTTTTCTTTACCTTTATCAAGATTAATTGTCATTTTCGGGCCCAAAACGCGCTCCCGAAAAGCGATTTGTAAATTCCAAGCAATTTAGTTGGAGAGTGCGACGCTGAAGCTCGTGATATGCAATTGCCAATGAATCGAAAAAGATCGATTTCCTCAGGAAATTAGTGGCGCGGTTTTGATTCAATCGTGTGCGGGGAAATGGCTACCGAGAGATGAACATCTGATCAAAAGATCCCATTGTTTCCTGTTGAAGGTTATTGAAAATCCCAAGTTGCGAGCAGGAATTTAGCGAGAACGGTTATGCATTTCCGGATAATAATATTAAAATTCCTTTAAAATGCACACTTTGCGGAAATCGGAGCAATTATATCTGACATACCAGAGAGAAATCTGGAATTTTCATTGAGGGGTGCCGAAGCAGGTGCAGATATTAACTTTAAATTTAGTGTACGAGCACACTTGAATAACTAAAACGGAGGACATTAATACATATACGAAATATGTACACCTGCACCAATTAGTCATGTCACTTGAGGCTGAATTTCGTTCAGGGTAACAATTTAATATATCATTTGATGAATGGAATGTTTGGAGGTATACTTTATAAATATACTAGATAGGACTTTTACCAATAAAATAAAGCAAATTTAATGATTTTTCTTACGATACTGAAGTATTTTAAGTATTCAACTCTCTGCACCAATCATTACTCGCCTGCCTTGACGAGCACGGCCCCCTTATCACTCCTTCTTCAAACCGCCATCACCGCGCCCCTTGGTTCACCATGGAACTCCTTCGTTCAAGGAGGTCCTTACGTGCTCATGAACGTGTCCTTTGTAAAGCACGCTCACATGGGCAGGACACGACCTCCCTCTCACTTGCCTATCGCCTTATTCTTCCAAATTAAAATCAGCGCGTGAGGCTCATTCACGCAAACCTTTGTCTGAGAGCAAGAATGACCCCCGGAGTATCTTTCGTCTCCTCTGTCGCCTTTCATCACCTAGCCCCATTTCCCCCCACCTCTCCCCCCATCAATCCCTCTACTCTTTCTAAATTTTTCTCTGATAAAGTTAGTAACCATCGCGCCGTACTACTCCAGTTGTCTGAACAAGCCCATGCTGTTATCCGCGACCATAATCCATTGCCGCTTAAAGTCCTCACTCGGGCGTCCTCTGAGGAAGTACGAGGGGCGGTCAATAAGTTTTGCAATTCGGATATAAGGAAACGAGATATGAAGAAAAGTGTTTTATTATTTTTCAATATAACTACCCTCGACTTCAATGCACTTGCGCCACTTGTCCATGAGGCTTCGAATTCCCGACAACCAGAAATCTCCCGCCTGCTGTTCAATCCACTCCTGGACGGCGAGCTGGGCATCTTCATCGTCTCCAAACCGGCGTCCACGCAGTGCAGCCTTGAGCTGGCGGAATAAAAAGTAGTCGCTAGGGGCCAGATCTGGACTGTAGGGGGAGATGGTTAAGCTCCTCGAATCCACACTCGTGCAGGGCAGCTTGTGCAAATCTGGCCTTGTGGACAGGGGCATTGTCGTGGAGGAGCAGGACACCGCATGTCAACTTGACGCGCCGCTTCTGACGGATGCACTTCTTCAACCCAGCCAGTTCCTCGGCGTAATATTGGCCTGTGATGGTCCTTCCACGAGGCGCATAGTCCACCATCAATACTCCCTCAGAATCCCAGAAGATGGTGGCCATGATCTTCCCGGCTGAGGGTTGCGGCCGGAACTTGATGGGGGTCGGAGAGCCCCTGTGCTTCCAGGCCATGCTTTCGAGCTTGGTATCGGTATCCCAGTGATGGACCCACGTTTCATCACCTGTCACTATGTGTGACTCGAATCCCGACGGGTCTTGGTTGTACAGGAGCAGCAGCTACACCGAACTTTGACGACGTTGAAGTCGATCATGGGGCGTGAGGTTTCTAAGGACTCAACGGGCAGAGAGAGACCTTGGTCATGGCCAAATTGTCGTGGATGAGGTTGATAACACTTCCATGTGATATTCCAAGTTCTCGCTCGATTTCTTCGACCTTCACTCGTCGATTTTCGAGGATCATCCTCTCCACAGGGGCCACATTGTCCTCGTTGGTCACGTCTGACGGGTGTCCTGGACGGGGATCATCTTCAAGGGACTCAAGACTATGGCGGAACTCCCTATTCCATCAAGCAATGGTTGCATAAGAAGGGGCGGTGTCGGTGTACACTGCAACCATGCGTTCATGGATCTCTTCTGCATTCTTGCCTTCCTTGGTCAAAAATTTGATCACTGCGCGGTGCTCAACCTTCTCCATTGTTGAAAAATTTCTGACTGACGATCTGCGATCAGCTACTGTTTCTTAAATAGATGAGGCAGGAGCGTGCGGCTGCAGGTCCTGACTTGTCATAACTTGTCCTAACACCCGCACAAACAGCCATCCCCCTTCCTCTGTTTTGGCCTACCGATTCGCAAAACTTATTGATCACCCCTCGTAACTGCCCTGGATCCCCTAAGGACGTCTTTCCACCCAAACTCCTCTACCAAATTCTCTCTGCTGTCCTCCCACTGATTCTTCCTCATTAACACTTCACTTGCCACAGGGGTGGTTCCCCCCTCCTTCAAACATGCCTCAATTCATCCTATCCTTAAAAAAAACACACCTTAACCCCTCTGAACCATCTAGTTATCGCCCTATCTCACAGTTTCCATTCTTCTCTAAGGTCCACGAGAGAGTGGTTATCTCTCGCCTTAATGACCATATTTCTAACTGCAATATCGATTAAATGTACCAGTCGGGGTTCAAAGCGAAGCACTGCTGAAACCGATCCTCTTAATGTTTCAGACGGTTTACGTAGAGCAGCCGATAGGGGTTGTAACGTCCATTCTAGTCCTCCTAGACCTCTTCTCTGCTTTCGACACCATCGACCGCACTGTCCTCCTTGATCGTCTTCACACTTTCCTTAGTCTCTCGGGCAATGCACTTGATTGGTTCCGCTCATACCTCTCCTCCCGCACTAAGTCGGTCGCGCTTGATAACCTCTCCTCCGAGACACCGCCCATTCATTTTGGGGTGCCTCAGGGCTCAGTCCTTGGTCCCCTCCTCTTTTGCATCTACTTACTTCCTCTTGGCTCCCTTCTTCACGATTTGAGCCTGTACTTCCACTTCTATGCTAATGACACTCACATATACTTTTCCTCATCCCCTTTGTCTTTCTCTCAATCAATTACCAAGCTCCTTTCAGCTTACACCTCCATAAACGAATGGCTGTCTGCCAACTTTCTCAAACTTAACCACAATAAAACTTAAGTTCTCCTTGTTGGTACCGCTTCGATAGTGGAGAAATCTAAAGCTCTTTTCCCCTCCCTTAACTTTAGAGAAACCAATGTCGCCTTCTCTGTTACCGTCAGTAATCTTGGTGTTTTTTTCGACGAGCAACTCTCGTTTAAACCACACATCCATCGTATCTGTAAGTCTTCCCTCAGTTTCCTCCGCAACTTTTCACTTGTTCGATCCCATTTTGATCGACGAAGCCCTGAGACTGCTATTCATGCCTTCATCACCTCACGCTTAGACTACTGCAATTCTCTTCTAGTGAATCTCCCTTCTTCGTCACTTCGCCCCCTACAACTAGTTAAAAACTATGTTGCCCGGCTCCTCCTTCACCGCCCCCAGTTCTCTCATTCGATGCCTTTGTTACAGGAGCTATACTGGTTACCTATTCGCTTCCATACCCAGTATAAAATTATTCTCATCACCTACAAGGGCCTAAACCTCGAAGCTACACCTTATCTCTCGTCTGCCCTCTCCCGTCGACAGATTCCTCGGGCACTCCGGTCTAACCTCGCTCCCCTCCTGAACACTCCTCGTTCTGTCCTCTGCTCGATGGGCGACCGTTTCTTCTCATTTGTGCTCCTAGACTCTGGAATGCTCTTCCTGCCGAAGTCCGATCCTCTCCCTGACTTGCTACTTTTAAACGTCTCCTGAAGACTCATCTCTTCAGAATTGCCTTCTCTTCCCTGTAAACTCTCTACACTCGCTACATAACCTGCGCTCTGGGAGGGCTAACAGCCCTGAAGGGCGCATTATAAATACATATTATTATTATTATTACTCTCCAAATATTTTGAAACGGTTTTGTTTCAAAACTAGGGTGCCAAATTTTGCCTCTCTATTTCTTTAATTATATATTTATTCAACATCACAGAAATAATCGCATTAGAAATTGGTTATTTTTTATCACTATAATTAATTTTTCAATCTAAGAAGTGAGGAAAAATACTATTAGCTGGCACCACATCAAAGCCTAGCGGCAGTCATGCAAGGTTATTCGAGGATTTATAAAACATATAAATAATTATATCGTAGTTAACTTACTTTTGTCCGAAACAATATAAAACTATGACAAGACTAATTTGGGTAAGTATACATCTGAACCATTATGGATTCGAGTGGGGTCGGCGCGTTGCCACATCAATGTTGTCAATGATTGTAATTGGCTCAGGTGTGTAGATGGTGGTTCCAAAAGGTAGAATTGCCTCTGGGGACTAAGATGGCGCGAAACAAGCCCCTCCCCCCTTCATTCAAGGCAGGGCCTTCCACCACCCCCGCCTCGATTCTCTCTTCGGGAAACATCTCGCCTCCTCCTCCTTTCGTCCCCTCGCACACCTCAGAGAAGGGAGGGGAGCCGATGAACGAACAGAGGGTGAGGGGAGGAATGTGAATAATCTTCAGCACTTTCCTAAAATTGTTATGAGGGAGGAACCAAAAGGAGTCCCTCCGGCCCTGATTTGCAAAGAAGCCAGATAACCATCTGCTAAATGAGCCAATTCTTTCCTGATCGTCATCGATATTTTGATTGTTGGGTTACTTTTGAATTCCTGCAACGGTTCTGCTTAAAAAAGAAATTGATTCACAACCACTGTTGATTTCGTCAATTTTGAATAAAATTGAACCCATTTTAACTTTTTGTTCATCCTTTGTACCGGAATT
Organism: Ceratothoa steindachneri; assembly: GCA_963969495.1. Lineage (NCBI taxonomy): Eukaryota > Metazoa > Arthropoda > Malacostraca > Isopoda > Cymothoidae > Ceratothoa > Ceratothoa steindachneri. Next base: position 50,407,250 of record OZ018329.1, read on the forward strand.
GATTTATAATACCATATTATCAATAGTTTTTCGCTGTTTAAGGTCTTCAAAATAAGTTCATTTTTGTTTATTTTTCAAGTTTTGGTACAATCATTGAGTTATAGTTAATTCTCACTCGTGTACATAATTTATTGCACAACTTGTATTAAAAGTTAGCCTCTTAACAGGTAATAATAAGAACAACGTCGTTTGGGCTCTTCTACATAAACTCTAGGCTTTATTAAATACATCTGATCTATAAATTTACTGATTTTTCACAGTATGCCAAATGCCCCAAAAAGTAAACAATTGACTGACTACTCTTACACATGGGAATGTTAGTTGACAATGTTTGACAGCAGGCATCACCTTTTGTTGCTGATCGCCATTGGATAATATTTAAGCAACCTTCATCACCATGGCGTCCAAAGGTGACATATTTTAGCGAACACATAACTTAAGGGTGTAATTTAGAATAAAATGGATGTGTGGCAACGTCGGGGTAAAATGGAGAGTAGGAAGCAGTAAAAATACAGCATCGTTGTATAATGCCTTTCAGCCGCGAAAAGCACCCGAGCAGCGACGTAGCCTAATAAAGTTGTTTTACTTGATCGCATCGACACACTCTTGTAATAGCGCTTGAACATACGTCAGTGCCATAAACAGGAAATAAGAGAGGGGGAGATAAGCGAGAAAACTTGGAGAGAGGATCGATAGGGCTGGAACGGAGTTTTTCCAACAGAACGTCAATTGACGCTTTTGTAGTAATATTATTCAAATGCTATCAATTCCTACATATAATAAAACTTTCCAGCACCATCTGGCTTTACTGGATTGGCGACATATATTTTTGAAAGTATTAGTTGGATCTATCCCGAGCAGGGTCTATGCGCATAGGTGCGATCACGTGTAGTCGCCTTCTACAGTGCGCATTTGAAATCCCACTATTGGTGTTATTAGGCTATTTATTTACTAAAAAAATATATTAGCTAAACCAATTATTGGATCTCGGGATATAATTAAGGTCGTAAAGAAAGTGAAGTAGGGGGGGGAAGGGGGGGGTTACTACGAAGTTCTTACCGAGAATGCCAATGCGAGAACTGCCTAGAAAAACTTCAAATAATTCAAGGAATCGAATTCGGGAGATGCGAAATTCAACGAGAACGCTCTAAATGATGGTAGGGAGGCAGAACCATGTGTTATCAGATGGTAGAAATACCTAATTTATCCCACGGTGACAGAAGCCATAAGGGACTATCAAAGGACATCCGAATCAATCCCCTCCCTAACATCCCTACATAAACTAAATCCTAAAGGATAGTCCATAACATCACCTTGAAGTTATCACCATTCAAGGCTCACCAAAAGCTCTATCATGCAACTACAATATAAAATAATATCAATATAAAAATATGTATAATCTATACCCACAAGAAATAACTCACCTGCATGAGATTAGCAGGGAGTCCGAGTTGGAAACGCGAGACCTACCACAAAAATGGGTATAATTGTCAACAACGATAGGGCATAGGGCATGAACGGTTTCTTAGCAGAGGTGACAAGCGATGGAAAAAAACCCAACTAAAATAACATTCGGGAGAAGGGTAATTTTCAAGGAGAGCGAGACACGATATTTTAGCTGTGTTTTGGGGGGGGCTAGATTTTAGCCGTTTTTTGGCAAGATTGTAGCATTTTTTATCGTTTTTTAAAACTAAAACTTATAGAAACTAACAAAAGTTAGAAATAGCAGGAAAAGACGTTAAACGGCTCAGGATAAAACACCCAAAGCACCTGCAAAAGATCTGGCAGCTGCAAAAACTCTTGTTTTCGTGCGATCGTTATGCGCCATTCATTTAAAATTGTTGGAATCCAATCATTTTAAACGGAGAATTTCACGAAAAAATGATCAGACTCAAACTAGAACTCATTAAAATCCCTCAGCTTTTCAAGAAAGAAGATATTTGCACCATGGCAACACCAGACCGCTTACAACGCGCGCAGCATTGCGACAGTCGTTTAGCCTAGATTGGGAATTATATCCCGCTCTACCTATGAGACCCTAATCCCAACAATTATCATCCTAGTCTCTAGAGGTAAATAGCAAGAGGGGAGGGAGGGGGGGAGAGGGGGAGGGGAGGAGAGGATAAAATATACAATTTCTTGGCCCGAGCAAACATTTAATCGGATAACAGAAGTATGTTGAGATGGAAAGCTTTAGAGAAGGATGGAAATGTGGATTTAGAAATAGATATTTATTAATCTGCAACTATTAAAACCCGGGAAAAATGTCCAAATCATTGAATGACCTGCAACATACATGATGCATATCCTTTTGTTAACTGCCCCCGCAAAATGGGAGGAGTAGAATCTTAAAAAGACAATTCCTACAAAAAATGACATAAGGCAAAAAGCTAAATGAATAGTTTTTCGAGTGTAAAATAAATTCAAAACCGATTTTGATAATAAAGATTTGTTCAATTTATTATATTAAAATAATAAAAGAATGAGGAAAGAATAATTAAAACCATTGGGTAACAATTGTTTTGCAACATAAATTCTTGTCGGGTAGGACTAGAAATTCTCTTGTAGACAATCATCCGTTTAATTTTTAGTTAGGTTGTGTTGCCTAATTTAATTGAACCGAATCTTTTCCAGTGCCCACTAATAAAGACAACCCATCACAAAACTGATCAAGTAAAGACAATCCATGCCAAATCGGACCAAATCAAGACAATCCATCCACAAACTGACCAAAATAAAGATCCATGCCAAATCTGACCAAGACAATCCATGCCAAATCTGACCAAATCAAGACAATCCATCCACAAACTGACCAAAATAAAGATCCATGCCGAATCTGACCAAGACAATCCATGCTAAATCTGACCAAGTAAAGAAAATCTATCCCCAAACTGATCGGGCAAAGACAAGACATCCCCAAACTGACTAATTAAAGACAATCTATCCCAAAGCTGGCCAAGGCAATAATAATATAATAGTAATAGAGGTTTTAGATGGCGCCCTTCAAGACCTTGAAGCCTTCGCTGGGCACCCGTCCATCGATTAACAAAAGCCTTGACGGAAGAGGTGAGTTGTCAGAGCCCGCTTGAAAGCGCCGGGCGAGGAAGAGGGGCGTATGCAAACAGGCAGACCATCCCATAGCTTAGGGGCAACGATAGCAAAGGTTCGATCGGCCATGCAGCATAGACGAGTGCGAGACACCGCAAGCAGGAGGGCGCATCCCGAGCGAAGGGCTCTTTGTTGACTGAACACAGCCAGTGAGGATTACAGGTAAGGGAGAGTAAAGGCAATCCATTCCATTTCAGTTGAGGAGTGTTTACTCAATGCGAAAAGTAAACAAGAGAACAAAATGAAGCTTCAAATAAATATAAAGAAGTTGGAATAGATAAACATTTAAAATGATTTTTTTTAAGAGTAGTCACCTGCAGTTAAAATGAAAAAAATGTGATAGAAAAAGTAGAGTTGAGTCATATTTTAGTGGAAACCAAAATATCGTTTAGTGTTTGATCGGATCGACCAAACAGTGCGCCAAACAGATCGACCAAACAGCGGAACTTCAAAACTTCCCAAGCAAGCCATCGAAGCATTAAAAAAATGCCTAAACTCATAACTTTTGCATATAAATCAAACGTATAATAATGCCGCTCCATAAATCTCTGGCTTTCGCTCACAAAAGGTTAGAACGCCTAGATTTCTATCGCAATACCTATCATAACTTTAGCCTGAGAAAATCCTAGGTTTACAAAAATTGGTGTGCGATAACCTCCAGGTTACGTATGGGTAAAAGTTAAGCAAATTTAGATGAATAATACAAAAATTATCAACAAAGCAGCAATTTATTATAAAAATTGAAGTAGCCAAAATGATCCGAACGCTTAGGTTTCTTGTAGAGAAAACAGGCATTGTTTGAATAACAACCAACATCCGTTAAATCTTGTGTACGTTAAGTCATTTTCTTGTCATCTTTTGTCCAGGTAACGTGTAATAAATCTGTCACGACTCTGTCCACGAGCTGATCGTCAAGCTGCACCTCCAAGATGGTATTTCAATTGGAGCCAATGAAGAGACTGTCAAACACTCCAAAAGTGTAGTCCAGAATATTTTCTCAACCTATGACAAAACAGGTTTATGTAAGGCTGGTAAATAAACTTGTAGGGCAAGGAAGACCGAGCCATCACCCAAATTATGAAGAAGGGCCGTTTCAAGACGGTTGTAGCAGCTTTTAGAGAGATTCTTGCCACTACTTTTAAACTTCCCAAAAGCAACAAACAAAGAGTATATCCAGGGGAAAGGAATCAATCATTCACAGCTTTGTTTGGGAGTGTTTGCAAATGTCTCCTCGGGGCCTAACGCTTGTTAAACCAAAGATCTGCCAAACGCATTCTTTATATTTGAAATCTTTTTATTAAACCAGTAGGCTTTTTTTTGTCGATATCACGTTTAAGTAAATGGCTCAAAGCAAATTTTAGCCAGCGACAAAAAACCCTAAATATTAAACCTTAATCCCAACTCAATATTTTAGGAGGCCAATTTTTTGAAGTTTGTATTTAAAAAAAAAAATCTCTTAGTTCTCTTAGGGTTTTAAAAAATTCACAAAAGTTCGATACTTATATTTATTTCTGAACTTCACCATTTTGTTTTTTGATATTATAAATGAATTATTAGAAATAACTTTGATAAAAAAACATGTCATAACCAAACTAAGATGAAATTATTATTCAAATACTCAAAAAAATCCCATTCTTAAATTATAGAGTTACTGATGATGATAATAAACTTTTTGAAATTAATATTATTCAATATTTGAGTTCTTTGAAAGAAAAAGGATTGGAAAAGAGATTCAGATATTTTCCCCAAATTATGAAAATTAAGGCTGATTTTTTGTATATTTGAAGCTTTGAGCAAAGTTCTTTCTAAGCCTTCAGACATAAAAAAAATAATGAAGGTCAGAAAATCCATTAAAATTAAGGCATGACTTTTTTTTGTATACTTTAATGTATAAAAGCAAATTTCGATGAAAATAAAAGAACTCTGAGGATGGTTTTTCCTTATATCAAAAGAATTCTGCTAAAAGTTTTTTCTGACATTTAAACCTAGAAAATAAGCATGGATCTGAAAAAAACCCGAGTAAATTATTAGGAGATATGTGTACTGGAAACCTTTAAAAGACTTTTTCGACCAAACCCTTTTTGTTAGAGCGAGATATGCCGCACGCCACAGACCGAAGGTCAGTCTGAGAAGCGCAAGCTCCTCTTGTATTTAGTATATAATTATTAACGATTTGAGGTGATACTTTAGAAAATTGAGCAATGTTGACTGGCCCACATATATTTAATGACGGAAGCAGGAACTGACTAGCATTAGAAATCAATTTATGCATTTTATTTCGCTTATCTAATTTCTTGGATGCCATACAAATACCATATATTAAAGAAACAATCCATTCACCGCATAATTTTAAGTAACATCTGGGATAGGGGCTTATAATATTTTCCCAAAGGAACATGACACGAGATAAGTTTTAATAAGTAAACATTCACAATTTCACGACTAGTCCAGCTCAATCCATTGTCACTCCATAGGATCGATCGAGCCTAGATGAGAAATCCACCTCCTTTTAAAGGAATGCACTGAATTATTCCTAGACTGACAAGTCTATCTACAAGTCTATCTATAGTATATAAACCCAACAATAGGTCATTTCTACCCATATTAATACCGTAAAATTTCGGTTATACAAACCGGCAGGAATATTTCGCCATATCCCGGACTTGCACCCTCATTTAGGCCTTAAACACGGCTCAGCGTCTCTGCTATCGAATATGATCGCTGACAATTGGATTCTGTAGACAAAGTTCGAACGAAACATGCACTTATTCTCACGTCTTTAATATTTTTAATAAATCCATTTTTTTTAGTTTGTCTCTCTTCTTTTTTCAGGGAGTTGCAGGAATTCTTAAAGGTGAATTCGGGTCTCTAAATTAAATCGTAAAAACAGTTTTAAACCGGTAGTAATAACAGCTTTTTAAAAAAATATCTTACGTGGTCTCAAATGATCTCATCAATGGACATTTAATTTATCTTTCTCCCTAAAATTTGACACAACTTTACGACAACTAAGAAAAATCTGTTTTGGCGAGAATCGCTCACGCCATATATTAATAGAAGCAAAATATTGCCAATTTGCGCAAGTTTACGTTTCCCTTTTGTCCCAAAGTGAAAAATCTGATAAAGGGAAGTACGCGATCGGAACACCATTATAATATTCTTATCCCTATAACGTCCATTAATAGGGAAAAATCATATTTCAGGATAGAATTCCCGACAGGATAGATGGGCAACATCTGAAGTCTCAAGCAATTGATATTAATTCATTCCCGTAAGAAAATCACATGACGCCTGATTAACTCAAATAGGTATCGAAAATTATAAAAACAATCGTTAAACGTTTAAAAACAAGGTCTGCTGACCAAAAGTCGCGTGCTCTCACTTATTCTGAATTATGACCTTACGACCTTCAAAACTTTCAATAATTCCAGGAATAACCTTAGGAGGACCTTGGCAAATATATCATTCGAAAGAGAATGTAAAACAACATAAGGGTTTCAAATTTCGTTAGAATCGGCCGAATAGTTATGATGTTATTGCCAAAACAGAATAATTCCCGGGCTAACCTTGGGAGGACCTTGGCAATTATATCATTCGAAAGAGAATATAAAACAGCATAAAGGTTTTAAATTCCGTTAGAATCGGCCAAATAATTAAAATGTTATTATCAAAACCAAAAAAAAAGCAAAACGGGGACCGACCGACCGACATGGTTAGATGTAGAGTCGCCTACGACTAATAAATAAAGGGGAAACTATTGGGTGACCCTGAGATAGACCCGCACCCTCGGCCCCAATGCTTACTTGGGGCTTTTCATTGTGTTTCAAGTAAATCGAAACAAAGTTGAAAGTGTGCCTAAGAGATAATGACCGCACCAATGTAGGTTACTTGACTTTGGACACCAGCAAGTAAGAGTCTAGCTTTCATGCGGGTAACAGCATGCACATTTTTTCTGAGAATACCCGCTGAAATAAAAAAATGGTACGACATACTAGCGCCTCTACAGGTGGGGAGAAGCGTGAAGGAGGTGTGACTTCGTTTAACTTCCCGAGGAACCTCGTTTACAAAGGGAAACGGCAGTGTGACAAGGCTGAGAATAAAGATGGAAGTGCCTCAGGTTATGTACATCCATTTTCCCGCCTCTCTGATGTTTCTAGGTGTGGTCAGCAGCGAGGACTACTTCCCGACATCTTCGCTCAACGTCTCAAGGTCAATGCGGACGTTTACATTGAGGTGCCCGTAGACTGTAGACAAGTCTCGGTGAACCAAATAGCCGCGGGAAGGTCTTAAGTTTCCCAGCAACAGTCTGATTCCGCATACAAGGAAGACAGGCTTGGTTGGTCAACAATGCCCCGCACCACTGGTTCACAGAGTTGTGAGTGCACAGCTCTCCCGAATGCGATCCCTGATATTATTTCGTGCGGGGCGTTATTGAGAAGGACGGCAACAAGGCTGTTCACAACACCTTATGATCTTTGATCGCCGCCATTGTGGTGGGAGTCATTCATTGACAGCGAGTCCCTAACCAGGGCTTGCAACCAGTTCAGGTCCAAGGAATGAGATGGTGGATATATATATATATATATATATATATATATATATATATATATATATATATATATATATATATATATATATATATATATATATATATATATATCGTTATATTTGTGTGTAAATTCGCTTATATTGCTTCTTTTTGTACACAACTTTTCTTTTCCCGTGTACAATGTGTATCGATTTGTCTGAAAGTCCGTGTATATCAACATATTTTTAATTTCCCTTCCCCCTATGGATCTCTCTGTCTTTAGCAAACTTTCTGGGCCGATGCAGCCTCGTTGCTATCGCGCTTTAAATTCCAGGGGGAAAAATTGAAAGACAGGCTCGTAAATATATAGGGGAAGTAGGATGTAGGGAAAATGTGGGGGTAGATATAGCCCACACTGACATAGCGCTAAGGACCCGCCCTCCCTTTAGCACTGAAGCGTCTTTGGGGGGGGTGATTTATACCCAAGGGATGAACTGTCAGATCAAAGCAAAGGTTCAATCGAAAAATCCTCGTCTAATGGACAGCGGGGCCGCGAAATGCGACATTTAAGGCCGAACCGTCAACATGACCCTACGTCATCCTGAAAAGAGCGGCAGGAAAGGCAAAAAGGTCAGTGAAATTAGGGGCGGGGGGGTCTTAGCCCTATTTCCGAGAGCTTGCAAAGATTTTTTTTTCAAGGGGCTATCTGGCGACTGCCCACTTGGGCATAACTCGCCACAAACAAACAGCCCAGTTCTAGGCTACTTTAAAATAAAAAAAATTAACAGAAACAACAATAAAAAGGGGATAACAATCAGGAGCCTGCAACCTACAAAAAAAAAACAAACAACAATATAAAAAAAACAAGTTAAATACAAGGGAGAAGGCCGGCCTCCCCCCAAAAGTCAACAAGTCCACCACTCATGGTGCACACACTCGTCCCGAGTACAAGGGACGGGCGGTAGCGACCCCGCCCATCGCGGTACCGGGACAGGTAACGTGCGCGAAGATCACCCAGACTGGGACATTCGACAAGAATGTGCCGAACAGTCTAGGGGACGAGGCAGTCGTCGCAATAGGGCACAGGCGAGCGCTCCATCAAATAGCGATTGCGTCACACGAGTGTGTCCGATTCGGAGACAACAGAAAGCGACCTGGCCCTAAACCTAAAGGGCTTAGGGCAGGACTGGCGTCTCTTGGCGGCATAGGCACCATCGAGATCAGCTGCGGATGCCGTGAGAGCTGTTGGCGACTGAGGGAGGCGCCGGGCTCGCGCGTACAGTCGAGTGATGCACTGCACGCGGCGCAGAGTGAGTGGCATCTCCCCAGCATCGACCAACAGGCTCTCAATGTGGAAAGTGCGGAAGGCACCGGTCGCAAGGCGAAGGCCGGTGTGGTGGATCGAATCCACCTTCCCCAATAAACGCTCGGCTGCGGATACATAAAACTCGCATCCGTAGTCGAGCTTCGAACGAACAAAGGATCGATAAAAAAGTAAGGCAGTAGCCCTATCAGCGCCCCAAGCGCTGAACGTCACGGAACGGAGAATGTCCATGGCGGGGGTACAAGAGACCCTAAGGCTGCGAATATGAGCCTCTCAGGTGAGGCGTCGGTCGAATACAAGACCGAGGAAACGGTGCGATTCCACCACATCCAAGCGCACCACATTAGGAAACAAATCTAAGTCGGGGTGAAGCCGTGGATGGCGGCAGAAGTGCACCACCTTAGTCTTGGCCAAAGAAAACCGAAACCTGTGCGCTTCGGCATAGCGAGAGACGCGGTTCAATGCCTGTTGGAGTCGACGCTCCAGAGTTGGCATCTGGGCCGCGCCAAAAGAGATCGAAAGGTCGTCCACGTAGAGCGTAGCGAGAACTTCTTTCGGCAGCACTGATGTGATGCCGTTGATGCTCAGAGCAAAGAGTGTGACACTGAGGACACTTCCCTGCGGGACACCCTCTTCCTGCTCCTTTGGGCCGGAGAGGGCTCCCCCCACCCGTACGCGGAATCGACGATCTCGCAAAAATTCAGATATAAACATTGGGAGGTTTCTCCTCGCCCCCATCGTGTGGAGAGTCTCCATGATACCGTATCGCCATGCGGTATCATAGTCCTTCTCCAGATCGAAAAACACCGTTGCGTAGTGCTGTCTACGAAGGAAAGCCTCGCAGACGGCATTTTCCAGTCGAACAAGAGCATCCGACGTGGAGTGGAACTTGCGGAAGCCGCACTGTGCAGAAGACAGATGGCCTCTGCTGTCCAGGAAAAAGGCTAATCTAACATTTACCAATTTCTCCATCAACTTGCACACGCAAGAGGTTAAAGAGATTGGGCGGAAACCGGTCAAGGTAGAGTGATCTCTTCCCGGTTTGCGAAAGGCAAGCATAGTAGCGATTCGCTAGGAGTCTGGGAGAAGACCCTCCACCCATATCCTGTTGAACAAATCTAACAGAAAGGCCATGCCTCGCTCACCCAGGTGTCGAAGCATGGCGTACGGGACATCGTCCGGACCATAGGCGGTGGCCGCGCACGAAGCGAGAGCGGAGCGCAACTCACTCACAGTAAACTTGTCGTTGAAGGGTTATCCGCCTCTGGAGGTAAAGTCCAGCCGGCAGCCTTCCGCGACATCATGACGTGCATTGAATGCTGGCGGAGCAGCATCCCGGCTAGAGAATGCGGAACAAGCGGTCGCGAAGGATTCTGCCACGGACGCGGGGACCGAGATTGCGGTCCCATTCTCCTGGAGAACGGGAGGGGGGTCCTGCGAGAACTTGCCCCACATCCTTTTGACTCGCCTCCACACCTCAGCTAAAGGGGTCTTCCCGTTAAGTGAAGACACGTATGCCCGCCAAGAAGAGCGGCGAGCGTGCTTCGAAATATACCGGAACCTAGCCCTAGCCCGACGAAATTCAGCGACAGTGAAACCGTTCGGGCGGCGCTTATAGCGCATGTAGGCATAACGCTTCTGTTTGAGGGCCGTCTCACACTCGGCCGACCACCATGGGAGTGGTCGGCGTGCAAAACGGCCAGACGTCCTAGGAATAGTAGTCAGGCCCACGGCGATGAGGTTGCAAGAGAAGAACTCAACGGCCTCATCTACCGACCTAAACTCCTCGACTGATTTTTTTTAAAAAATTTTTATTTAAGGGGCTATCTGGCGACTGCCGACTTAGGCATAAGTCGCCGTAAACAAACAGCCTAGTTCTAGGCTACTTTAAAAAATTGAAAAGGAAACAACAATAAAAAAAAATAACAATAACAATAACAAAGCAATAACAAAAACAACAACAACAACAATTAAACCTGGTGAAATGAAAGGGAGAAGGCCGGTCTCCCCCCAAAAGTCAACAAGTCCACCAGTCAAAGTGCACGCACTCGTCCCGAGTACAAGGGACAGGCGGTAGCGACCCCGCCCATCCCGGTACCAGGACAGGTGTCGTGCGCGAAGATCACCCAGACTGGGACATTCGACAAGAATGTGCCGAACAGTCTGGGGGACGACGCAGTCGTTGCAATAGGGCGCAGGCGAGCGCTCCATCAAATAGCGATGCGTCACACGAGTGTGCCCGATTCGGAGACGACAGAAAGCAACCTGAAGCCGCCGCGGCATTGGGGAATAGGTCCATTGGAAGAGTCGCGGAGCAATGGCACGCAACTTTAAGTTCCCTTCGACCGTCTCCCATCTTCTTTGCCAAGCAGTCCGAAGAGCTGCCCGTATTCCTGCCATGTAGTCAGTGTGAGGAAGAGCGAAACGCTGGTCCGGTCGCAGAGTCCTCGCGGACTCTTTGGCGCCCTCATCGGCGCGCTCATTCCCCGCAATTCCTACATGTCCAGGAACCCAGCAGAAGATAATCTCGACATCTGCCCGGCTCGCCAAAACCATGGCGTCACGGATTTCGCGAACCAGGGGATGCGGAGATTCCAATGCCCCGAAGCACTCAGGGCACTTTGTGAGTCGCTATAGATCACAATCCGGTCTCCGAACTGGGCACGTCGCGTAATCTCCCGTACCGAGTGGTGTATTGCCACCAGCTCGGCCGTGAAGGCAGACGCAGCGCCTGGTAGAGCCCCGCTGACTTCAAACAGAGGGGATACGGCGTGGAAGCCGACCCCCTCTTGGGACTTGGAGCCATCCGTATACACTGGCACGGTACCAGCGTGACACGATGTGTGCTCCAAAAAGGTCGAACGCAATACTCCCGGCGCCGAACAAGCTTTGGGAGCAGAGGCGTGGCGAAAAATAGCCAAATGTGGTACCCTCCAGGGTGGCATCCTGGGCAGAACCAGGGGGGCCACCGGCCCGAGAGCTATATCTACCTCTCGAAGGAGTTTCTTGGCCCTAAACCCAAAGGGCTTAGGGTATGACTGGCGTCTCTCGGCGGCATAGGCACCATCGAGATCAGCTGCGGATGCAGTAAGAGCTGTGGGCGACTGAGAGAAGTGCCGAACTCGCGCGTACAGGCGAGTGATGCACTGCACGCGGCGCAGAGCGAGTGGCATCTCCCCAGCATCGACCAACAGGCTCTCAATGGGCGAAGTGCAGAAGGCACCGGTCGCAAAGCAAAGGCCGGTGTGGTGGATCGAATCCACCTTCTGCAATAAACGCTCGGCTGCGGATGCATAAAACTCGCATTCGTAGTCGAGCTTCGAGCGAACAAAGGATCGATAAAAAAGTAAGGCAGTAGCTCTATCAGCGCCCCAAGCGCTGAACGTCACGGAACGGAGAATGTCCATGGCGGGGGTACAAGAGACCCTAAGGCTGCGAATATGAGCCTCCCAGGTGAGGCGTCGGTCGAATACAAGACCAAGGAAACGGTGCGACTCAACCACATCCAGGCGCACCCCATTAAGAAACAAATCTGGGTCTGGGTGAAGCCGTAGATGGCGGCAGAAGTGCACCACCTTAGTCTTGGCCAAAGAAAACCGAAACCTATGTGCTTCAGCATAGCGAGAGACGCGGTTCAATGCCTGTTGGAGTCGACGCTCCAGAGTTGGCATCTAGGCCGCGCCAAAAGAGATCGAAAGGTCGTCCACGTAGAGCGTAGCGAGAACATCTTCCGGCAGCACCGAGGTGATGCCGTTGATGCTCAGGGCAAAGAGTGTGACACTGAGGACACTTCGCTGCGGGACACCCTCTTCCTGCTTCTTTAGGCCGGAGAGGGCTCCCCCCACCCGTACGGGGAATCGACGATCTCGCAAAAATTCAGATATAAACATTGGGAGGCGTCCCCTCGCCCCCATCGTGTGGAGAGTCTCCATGATACCGTATCGCCATGCGGTATCATAGGCCTTCTCCAGATCGAAAAAGACCGTGGCGTAGTGCTGTCTACGAAGGAAAGCCTCGCAGACGGCATTTTACAGTCGGAGCAGAGCATCTAACGTGGAGTGGAAATTGCGGAAGCCGCACTGTGCGGAAGACAGATAGCCTCCGCTGTCCAGGAAATAGGCTAATCTAACATTTACCAATTTCTCCATCAACTTGCACACGCAAGAGGTTAGAGAGATTGGGCGGAAACCGGTCGCAGTAGAGATCTCGCCCCGGCTTGCGGAAGGCGAGCACAGTAGCGATTCGCCAGGAGTCTGGGAAGAGACCTTCCACCCAGATCCTGTTGAAAAAATCTAACAGAAAGGCCATGCCTCGCTCACCCAGGTGTCGAAGCATGGCGTACGGGACATCGTCCGGACCATAGGCGGTGTCCGCGCACGAACCGAGAGCGGAACGCAACTCACTCACAGTAAACTTGTCGTTGAAGGGTTCTCCGCCTCTGGAGGTAAAGTCCAGCCGGTGGCCTTCCGCGACATCACGACGTGCATTGAATGTTGGCGGAGCAGCTTTACGGCTAGAGAATGCGGAAAAATCGGTCGCTAAGGATTCCGCCACGGACGCGGGGTCCGAGATTGCGGTCCCATTCTCCTCGAGAACGGGAGGGGGGTCCTTCGAGAACTTGCCCAGAATCCTTTTGACCCGCTTCCACACCTCAGCTAAAGGGGTCTTCCCGTTAAGTGAAGACACGTATGCCCGCCAAGAAGAGCGGCGAGCGTGCTTCGAAATATACCGGAACCTAGCCCTAGCCCGACGAAATTCAGCGACAGTGAAATCGTTCGGGCGGCGCTTATAGCGCATGCAAGCATAACGCCTCTGTTTGAGGGCCATCTCACACTCGGCCGACCACCATGAGAGTGGTCGGCGTGCCAAATGGCCAGACGTCCTAGGAAGAGTATTCAGGCCCACGGCGATGAGGTTGCCGAAGAAGAACTCAACGGCCTCATCTACCGACCTAAACTCCTCGACTGAGATAGAGAATTCAGTCATTTCCTGAAATGCAGGCCACCGCGCCCACGCCAAGCACCACCGAGTTGGTCTCTCAGGCGGCAGTTGCCCTGAAAATGATATTTGAATGGGAAAGTGATCACTACCATGGAGGTCATCGACCACCTCCCAATCAAAATCAGGCTGTGCATCCGAAGAGCACAAAGATAGGTCGAGGCAAGAAAATGAAGCGGTTCTCGGACAGTGATGCGTAAACTCATTCACGTTTAGGACACCCATCTCAAGCTCTTCGATCAGATCGGCAAGGACTTGTCCCCTGGGATTTATTGAGTAATCTACCCAGAGAGGATGCCTGCCGTTCAGATCTCGAAGCAGGAGATAGGGCCTCGGCAACCGTACTACGACGCGGCGGAAGTCCCCCGCGTCGAAGTCAGCTGACGGTGGAATGTAGGCAGAAATGATAGTATACCTCCTATCCAGGTGCAGCTGCACAGCCACTGCCTGAAAGGAGGTATCTAAAGAGAAAGGAAGAACGGAGACATCATGCTGGGTGTAAACCGCGCATCCCCCAGCCCGGCCATCCCGCGGTGGTGGGTCGCAAGACCCTTATACCCCGGGAGGGCAGGCAGGGGGCACGCGCTCGCATGGTCTCCTGCAAAAAGATAGCTAACGGGGAACGGGACGAGACGAGCCTCCGCAGCTCCTCCCAGTTGGCCCGGAGTCCACGGCAATTCCATTGAAGGAATATGCCCTCCAGGCCTAGCTCGGAGAAGACGTGGGGGCCCTCCTCGAACTGAAGACCCTCACGGGAATGGCCGTACGCTTCCCGGGGGCAGAACCCCGGGCGCTGTTGGCCGGACAAAGCGCTGAAGGCGCTGTCGCCTTCGAGGACTTATTGGGGGAGGTTGGGCTCGCCATGCGAGTCTTTTCCTCCCTCCGCCTCGAAACCTTAGGCGGGCGTTGCGGCTTCGGAGGCGGGGGGCCCTCTTTTCGAGGAACCACCGTCTCCGAGCCACTCGCCCCACCTCGGCGCGTGGGCGAAGAAGCCGAAGCTCCTCCTTTCAGGGGACAGCGTTAGGAACCCCGGAAGATGGCCTAGCGACCATCTTCAAGGGTGTTGCATCCTGTGAGTCTAACAACTCGGTGGAGGCGCGTGGCCGTTTCGCCTTACGGGAAACGGTCACGCTGGAGGAAGAACGATTCGTATGGCCGAAGCGGTGACAGTAATAGCCAAAGTGGCAGCAGACCCATCCGTCCTTGTAGCCCCCACGGATGGAGAGGAGCCCCCGAGTCTTTTTTGTCTTTTTCTTTTTGTGAGAGGAGGGCGGGGAATGAATCCGCTTCTCACCTCCGCTGGAAGGAGCCCCCAGGCCAGATGGACAGGCCTCAGCCAGGTCATTCTCCGAAATGGAGAAGCTCCTGGTAGTCGTGGGGGCACCGGTCGGAGAAGATCCCTCCCCTCCTTGTACTGCTTCGGAAACCAAAGCCGTTTGAGGAGGACCTTGCATAGGGGCGGATTCGGGTTCGGTGCTTGGCGCCGAGCCCGGATTCCCCCCTATGGAAGGCCTTACCGTCTGATGCTGGGTTTCCTCAAGGACCGTGTCTATCTCAAGGGGGGCCTCCAGTTGGCCATCCTCCCCCAAGACATCGCAGGTCCCGTTGGCAGTATCGTCACTAGTCTTGTGTGGGGAGGCATGGGCCTTGACCCCGGCAAGGTTCAATATTCTTGCCAGCAGGTCTTTTGAGGGATGCGACCGAAAGGCCTGGCTTCCCTCTCCCCCCTAAGGGGGTTTGCCCTACCGAGCCGCTTCGATGT
The DNA here is from genome assembly GCA_963969495.1 of Ceratothoa steindachneri. Lineage (NCBI taxonomy): Eukaryota > Metazoa > Arthropoda > Malacostraca > Isopoda > Cymothoidae > Ceratothoa > Ceratothoa steindachneri. Next base: position 50,422,970 of record OZ018329.1, read on the forward strand.
GGAGCGGCTGGCTAAGGGCTGCCTGCTGGCTTTCTTGGCAGTCCCCTTGGAAAGAACAGAGGGGACTGCCGCTGGTAAAAGGGAGGTGCCCGAAAGCACCTCCAGAGAAGGGGGTGAGGGGGAGTCCCCTACTCCCGTTAGCGAAGGAGAGGAGTGAGCCTCCTCTCCGGTTAGAGAGATATGGAGGGTCCCCTGAGCAAGCACAGGGGAGGGGGACCTCCATTTTTTTGGTAGAGCTGCCCGAGGGCCGCTCCGTTGGTGACATAGGGAGAATTAAGGGGAGATTTTTTTTGTTTCTCAACATTGGGCATGATGACCCTCTATATTTCACGGGATGCAATCGATCATCACCTCTTGCAGTTGCACGCACTGCAAGAGGTGCTTACAGGCCTGGCAGAGCCATGAGCCGCCATTTGGGACCACCCCTCCCGCCTGGTGGCCTGGCAGTCCATCGGCATGGCGGCTCCACCTTAGACACGGCGTAAAAAAGATAGATTTTGAAGACGAGAGGAAAAGGGATGTGAGGAAGGTATGGGATGTGAGGAAGGTATGGGTGGAGATGAAGCAGTTTGTTAAAAACCAACCACCGCAGACCGGAGCTCAGGAGTTAGGGAACATTGTCCCCTCCCTCCTCAGCCCCGATCCAGGATGGTTGGCCGAGAAGAAGGTTAGCATCTACCCTGTGAAATTAGAGGCTGACCAGAGAAAGTTGTTGGAGAGGTTGTATGAAAAGAGGAAACAAGTGTTTTGAAGGAAGGAAGAGAGGCTAAGCTGGGGCCGGACGGGGTGCTGAGTCCCGTTAGCACGGCGGCCAGGATGGCAAATCTTCGCGCCCCTTACGGGGGCTTTCAAAGGAAAGGCACAGTGCAATGTTTAGCAATGTCAAGTTGAATGCCGTACTTAATTGACTATGCTTCTTAATGGAAGCTTGCAAGGGGTTCTAAGTACTTTGGCTTCTATGGACACAAGACAATTTAAACTTGACCCAAGACGCGATAGTCTTTGGAGGACAAAAGACCAAAAGAGGTGATAGTAAGGAAGGTCTTGAAATATACGATGATCGAGGTACCTAAGCAACGGAATAAAAGGCATGAATGTGTTCACAGACTCTGGTTTGATCTTGTGGTTCATTTCTGTAACACACTAAATGTTGAAAAGAAATCAGCGTTGAGGTAGACTGTTGGTTCCCAGATTGTAGCAAAAGTGTGATTTGGGAGGGTGAAGGATTTTTACTTACCTGATCTAGAAACAGGTGAAGAATGAATTAACTCAAAAGATTTCCACCTGAGTTATTTGAATTTTGTTTAATTTGAGTAAAAATATAACAGGACTGATTTTGAACTATTAGAATTATTTCCAAAAAAAGAGAAAGGGGCTTGTGTAGTTACAATCTGCATTAATGACAATCCATAAAGGATGCGTGGCAATGAAGTGATGCTAACAGACAGGATGAGAGAATAGAACCCTAAAAACAGAGTCAATCAAGGTACATGGGGTTAAGGATTTCAATCTCCAGAAACAAAGGTACATGGGGTTAAGGATTTCAATCTCCAGAAACAAAGGTACATGGGGTTAAGGATTTCAATCTCCAGAAATAAAGGTACATGGGGTTAAGGATTTCAATCTCCAGAAACAAAGGTACATGGGGTTAAGGATTTCAATCTCCAGAAACAAAGGTACATTCCAAAATACGAATTTCGACCCTTCCCGCATTTCTGGCCTCTTGTTCTTAGAATTTGATATCAGATATTTCGAGGCAGCAACGCACTGATCGAGATGGACGAACTAAAAAAAAAACAACAAGAAAAGTTACTTGGAGAAACCACTGTGAAAGAGAAATAACATAAATGGTCATGATCTACCAATATTTTCTCTATACACGGCGAATATTACACCCCTCTCCGCCATACCTACACATAAGAAGTGACAATGAAAATAAGGCTGAAAGAATATGGAAAGGAGCAAGAAATCGATCCTAGGAAACTAATAGACCAGGCCTGAACTCAACCGGCCTACTCTCTCTCGAAATCTTTTGGGGTTTCTGATGGACAAATAACAAGGAAATACACATTTCAAACTTCCCTAAAATGGTCACGAACGACCTAAAATAATAAGGCCAAAAAGGGGGGGGTTGCATTGAATTTGAGGGGGGAGGGGGGCTTTGAAATTTGTCTTAAGTCCTCGTTCTGCCTTTTCTCGAAACCTCGAAAGTTTTCTGCTGACGGCGGAAGAAATTTTTCCTGACAAGTTGAAAAAGGAAAGGAGCGGAATACGAGTTCGGCGATCGCCTATCCCTTTTTCCTAATAGACCCCCGGGGCCAAAACGACGCCACGTTCAAACAAACGCGACCAATAACGCTCCACCAGGATACCTTCAACGGCCCTAGCTGTAGTTAGGTCACGTCCAAGAAGCTGTTAAAATCAGGCTTGTTATCATTTATTCGAGAAAAATCTCGAGAATGAGAAAGCAGAAAGTGCGGTTGGATGCCTAAAACCCTTTTTATCACCTTAACCGGCGACCTAAATCGCTTCAATTTGGGAAGAATGGTTCGATTAGCGAAGAGAAGCATGAGATAACAAAATCAGGGGTTACAATTGTGGGCTATAAAATATTCGGGGATTTGAAGAATCCGGAAATCTCACAAAGTTGGGATATCGAAGATAACTTCCAATAGAAACCACTAACAATCTCTCATTCGCACACAAGCACGTAATGCACACAATATCTCCTCACTTAGGGACCGATGGAGTCCCCGCCTCAGGGAGCGGGGCCTTTCTAGAGACCACCCGCCTCGCAGGAGGGAGGGAGCAAGTGAATTAATGCGCAACATCCATCTTCTGAAGCTGTTACGCGCCCCAACTTCCCCCTAAGGCAAATGTACAAATAAGATATCATCTACAAACAATCGAAGATACAAGAGCAACCTGATAATCACAGGTATGAATGATGTTTATATTCCATCTATGTAGATAGGACAGCCATTGATGAGGAAGACTATGAATACATGAATAAATTACAAAAAAATGTGGGGTTAGGAACCACATAAAAAAAGAGGGGTCAAGGAATTATAGCCAGGTCACTTGGATCGTCATTAATGAAGGGCGTCACTACATAAGCACTTTCTTTTCGGAAAATAATTTCTAATCGTTCAAAATCAGTCGTGTCATATTTTTAGTCAAACCAGGCAATGGCTTCGCCACTCCCCCGTACGTGGGGAGCTTGCGCTTCGCTACTAAGATTAAAATTTAAAATCTTAAAAAAAGCAGCCATGGTTAAATTTTTATAAATTTTCTGAACTTCGCCAATTATAATAATTTTAAAAAGGAATTCTAAACTAAATTTCCCCCCTTTCAAAATATCACGTTGCTAAAATATAGTTATAGAAGAAGATATACAAAAATAAATTTTCTGAACTTCATCATTTGTAATTCTTTGGGTTTTCAAAAATTCACAAAATTTCGATACTTATATTTATTTCTGAACTTCACCATTTTGTTTTTTGATATTATAAAAGAATTATTAGGAATAACTTTGATAACAAGAACATAAGTCATAACCAAACTAAGATCAAATTATTATTCGAATACTCAAAAAAATCCTCTTCTTAAATTATAGAGTTAGTGATGATGATGATGATGATGATGATGATGATTAAACAAAATAAAATTACTCGGGTGGAAATATTTTGGGTCAATTATTTCTCGCTTGTTTTGGGATCAGATGGATAAACATCCTTCAACTCCCAAACCACACTTTTGCTGCAATCTGGGCACCAGCAGTTTACCCCAACGCTGATTTCTTTCTCACATTAGTGTGCTACAGAAGTGAATCACATGAACAACTCAAGTTGGACTGTCTTGTGATCAATACTGCGAACAAATTCAGGCCTTTTATTCCATTTCTTGACCATGGTCAATTTCAAGACCTTGCTTAATATGACACCTCGGTCATTTGTCCTCCATAACTAACCCGTCGATTGGCGCGAATAACAATTGTACATTTATGTTTGTGGCAATACGAGGCAAAGGCAGTGCATCGCGAACAGAATGGGCTCCTTCTCCACGGTGCCGTTGAATTCAAGCTTATAAGGGGGGATATGGCCAGACACTTGAACCACTCTCTTTCCTTGTCGCCTTTGTTCGAGTAATAGAAAATTTAATTCATACCTTCAGCAAAAGGCAACTCACAAAACGTAGACAGGACCAAAATAGCAACTTACATCTATATGCAAATTAGTAAAAGCGAAATACTTGCATATATATATATATATATATATAATTACTTCTAAAAAAAATTCGATGGGTCAAGATCGGCGAGATCACCATTTCTCGTTTTCTGTTAAAGTTTCAAAAGCAAACCCATACAAAAGAGGCTTCTCGAAAATTCTCTTTTTAGAGAAATGTATGGTAGCCCAGTCGTATGGATGGTGCTCCTGAAGAGGGATGAGGAACTCCAGGAGACTTTTGTAACGGATTAAGGAATTCTTACTATTACCCTTACCTAACCGCATATATATATATATATATATATATATATATATATATATATATATATATATATATATATATATATATATATATATATTGTGTGTGTGTATGTGTGTGTGTGTGTGTAGCAAAGTTTAGATTTTCTTTAGCTATTTTCCTCCTGAATCTATATTCCAATTTTTCTCTCGGAAATAATCCATCGATACAGCTTGTCACTTATCCTCGTAACAAGTTCGTGCACACCCTTTGCAGCATATTAGAGTGTTTCGGGGGGAGGCTCCCCCATAGTATTAAATAGTTTGGGTCCTTATGGGCTTCATGTTCTGGCCCTTGTGGGAGCGATCCTCTTCTCCTTCTGGTGATTGAACTTCTCTTGGTAATTTTATGGGTTTGAGGGATTTTGTTCTTTATCTTTAGTTTGCTTTTATTAAAGTAGATTAGTGTATGGTTTCGTGGCTTTGCCCTTGGTGGGGGTCGCCAGCAATGGACATTTACCCGAACCCCAACCCCCAACCCCCACAACAACGGGCAATGAACCTGTTGGTTTTCACCATCTTAGGGTAATAAATAAGAAATTTCTAACCAAACAATGACCAATAACAGGATGTTGCTAGGCTTCAATGCCATCAAGGGGGGGAGGGGGCATTTCGTCGCCTTTTGGTACCACCCACTGTGGTTGGTGGTAGGTATAAAAACTCCCCCGAGACGGGAGGAAAATAATTAACTTGATTTGTTGGCACCACTCCGTGGACTCGTCATCGCCCGCCTAATACCAACAATTGGGGGGGGGGGGGGGAAGGGCTTACAAATAGTGGCTCCACCCAATGCAGGGCCATTCAGGAGTGCCAAAAGACCTTAGATTTCACCTAGTGATGACCTTCACTGTTTCATGACCTGATCGATTTCTTAATTGAGAGATGAAGGCAAACTGGTGAAGCAACTGGTTATTTCACCCAATGGAGTGATGACAGACAGATGGAAAAAGAGTCAATCATATATATATATATATATATATATATATATATATATATATATATATATATATATATATATATATATATATATATATATATATATTGACAGGGAGGTTAATCAAATATCGGGAGGAGGCCAATCATAAACATTGAGAAGAGAATGTCAAGCAAACGTAAGGAAGATGTGAATCATAATATTGGGATAGATGGGGTCAATCATAAATATTGCAAAGAGGATGTCAATCATAAATGTCAGATGATGCCACTATAAATATTGGGAAGAGGAGATCAATCATAAACGTCAGGGGAAGGAGGATGTCAGTCATAAATAATGTAAAGAGGTCAATCCTAAATATCAGGAGGAGGTCAATCCTAAATATCAGGGGAAGGAGGATGTCAGTCATAAATAATGTAAAGAGGTCAATCGTAAAGGAAGGAGATCGTATTATTAACTTTTTGAACAAATTTATAGAAAGAGGATTTGCCATTAAGTGTCCGACGCCTCGCCCGTGTGTCAATTTGATTGGAATTTGCTGTCAATTTTGATATCGATTTTTATAAGTAACTTTAACCCCAGCGAGGAATCATCGAGGTGGATGTGTATGTGTGTGTATGCAGATTACGGGGAGTGTACATAACCACAGAGACATGGGTTGCCAGTTATCGCTAAAATTAGCCAAAATGGCTAATTTCAAGGTTCCGTGGCTAATAAAAATTTGCAAGGATTAAAAAAAATCTTTTAGGGGTAATTTTGGATATTTTGAGGGATTAACAAGACAATCAATGTTAAATGACAATCATAGTCTCTTAAGAATATACATTTAAACAAATTTCTTCCAACTAGCGACTTGGTACGCAATTCTTGCACCATAGCGAACCTCAAAAGTCCGGTTTTGATTTAGTTTGGAACAAAATCAGTAACAATCGATGCCATGTTTGCATCTTTTTCATTAAATGTGAAGAATTTTAGACATATTTTTTAGCTAAACATTCTGAAGACATGAAAGGATTGTAATTTTAGCAACAATTGTTTTGTCATTTAGCAATATCTATACCCTAAGAGTATCAGACTTTTACCACTTTTTACTGATATCTTAGGATTTTTTTACGTGATGAATGGGAACAGTGACAAGCTACAATCGCTGCTTTGGTTATAAACTTGTTTGGTACTTGCACTTTGTACTTCACACTGTGGTTTAGTTTTCAAGTGCGACTTGGGTATTTTATTGGTGTAACAGTATTGTTTTAAATATTTTGCAGTACATAATTAAATATAGCTTTTAATTAATAGTGAAAGAGCTTTAGAGTTCAAAAGGATGTTAAAAATTACTAGTATTTCTGACGAAATGAAAGGTGAAAAACATGTAATTCACGTATCAACCTGTCAAAAGAAGAAATTTGATGTAATATTTACTGATATCACATTAACAAAAATCTTTTGTATGCCTATGTGGCCGAAATTTGGTTAATGTTGGGTTTATGCCCACCCTCTAATTTTGGGATTATATATATATATATATAATATATATATATATATATATATATATATATATATATATATATATATATATATATATATATATATATATTAAAAGGCCCAAGGAAATGAAAATTGGACACACAACCCGGAAAAACACTTAGGAGAATATCACGTGAACCAATCAAAGCTTAAGAAGGAAAATGGGAGATGCAGAGAACAGAAAGATAGGACAAACTATTTAAACCATTATATGAAAATAAATAGAGAAGTTGGATTTAAACGAAAAGACTAGAACTAGGCTACTTTAAAATAAAAATATGAAAACGTAACAATGATATAAATTCGAAAAACTTAACAACCAGGAAGCAATCTCCGGCAGCGGGGGGAGGTCCCCCTCACCCCGGTGCAGGAGAGTGCAACCTACAAAACAACAACAACAGAAAAACAACATAAAGAACCTTAAATAAAGGGAAGAAGCCCGGCCTCCCCCCAAAAGTCAACAAGTCCAGAAGTCAATGTGCACGAATCCGTCCCGAGTACAAGGGACAGGCGGTAGCGACCCCGCCCATCCCGGTACCGGGAGAGGTATCGTGCACGAAGATCACCCAGACTGGGACATTCGACAAGAATGTGCCGAACAGTCTGGGGGACGACGCAGTCATTGCAATAGGGCGCAGGCGAGCGCTCCATCAAATAGCGATGCGTCACACGAGTGTGCCCGATTCGGAGAGGACAGAAAGCAACCTGAAGCCGCCGCGGCATTGGGGGATAGGTCCATGGGAACAGTCGGTGTGAGGAAGAGCAAAACGCTGGTCCGGTCGCAAAGTCCTCGCGGACTCTTTGGCGCCCTCATCGGCGCGCTCATTCCACGCAATTCCTACATGTCCAGGAACCCAGCAGAAGATAATCTCGACATCTGCCCGGCTCGCCAAAACCATGGCGTCACGGATATCGCGAACCAGGGGATGCGGAGATTCCAATGCCCCGAGAGCACTCCAGGCACTTTGTGATTCGCTATAGATCACAATCCGGTCTCCAAACCAGGCACGTCGCGTAATCTCCCGTACCGAGTGGTGTATTGCCACCAGCTTGGCGGGAAGACAGACGCAGCGCCTGGTAGAGCCCCGCTGACTTCAAACAGAGGGGATACGGCGTGGAAGCCGACCATCTCTTGGGACTTGGAGCCATCCGTATACACTGGCACGGTTCCAGCGTGACACGATTGTGCTCCAAAAAGGTCAAACGCAATACTCCCGGCGCCGAACAAGCTTTAGGAGCAGAGGCATTGAACAAATAGCCAAATGTGGTACCCTCCAGGGTGGCGTCCTACGCAGAACCAGTGGCGCCACCGGCCCGAGAGCTATATCTACCTCTCGAAGGAGTTTCCTGGCCCTAAACCCAAAAGGCTTAGGGTATGACTGGCGTCTCTCGGCGGCATAGGCACCATCAAGATCAGCTGCGGATGCAGTGAGAGCTGTTGGCGACTGATGAAGGCGCCGGGCTCGCGCGTACAGGCGAGTGATGCACTGCACGCGGCGCAGAGCGAGTGGCATCTCCCCAGCATCGACCAACAGGCTCTCAATGGGGAAAGTTCGGAAAGCACCAGTCGCAAGGCGAAGGCCGGTGTGGTGGATCGAATCCACCTTCCCCAATAAACGCTCGGCTGCGGATGCATAAAACTCGCATCCGTAGTCGAGCTTCGAGCGAACAAAGGATCGATGAAAAGTAAGGCAGTAGCCTATCAGCGCCCCAAGCGCTGAACGTCACGGAACGGAGAATGTCCATGGCGCGGGTACAAGAGACCCTAAGGCTGCGAATATGAGCCTCCCAGGTGAGGCGTCGGTCGAATACAACACCAAGGAAACGGTGCGACTCAACCACATCCAGGCGCACCCCATTAAGAAACAAATCTGGGTCGAGGTGAAGCCGTGGATGGCGGCAGAAGTTCACCACCTTAGTCTTGGCCAAAGAAAACCGAAACCTGTGCGCTTCGGCATAGCGAGAGACGCGGTTCAATGCCTGTTGGAGTCGACGCTCCAGAGTTGGCATTAGGGCCGCGCCAAAGGAGATCGAAAGGTCGTCCAAGTAAAGCGTAGCGAGAACATCTTCCGGCAGCACCGATGTGATGCCGTTGATGCTCAGGGCAACAAGTGTGACACTGAGGACACTTCCCTGCGGGACACCCTCTTCCTGCTCCTTTGGGCCGGAGAGGGCTTCCCCCACCCGTACGCGGAATCGACGATCTCGCAAAAATTCAGATATAAACATTGGGAGGCGTCTCCTCGCCCCCATCGTGTGGAGAGTCTCCATGATACCGTATCGTCATACGGTATCATAGGCCTTCTCTAGATAGAAAAAGACGTAGCGTAGTGCTGTCTACGAAGGAAAGCCTCGCAGACGGCATTTTACAGTCGGAGCAGAGCATCCGACGTGGAGTGGAACTTGCGAAAGCCGCCCTGTGCGGAAGACAGATGGCCACCGCCGTCAGGAAAAAGGCTAATCTAACATTTACCAATTTCTCCATCAACTTGCACACACAAGATGTTAGAGAGATTAGGCAGAAACCAGTCGGAGTAGAGTGATCTCTCCCCAGTTTGCGAAAGGCGAGCACAGTAGCGATTCGCCAGGAGTCTGGGAGAAGACCTTCCACCCAGATCCTGTTGAACAAATCTAACAGAAAGGCCATGCCTCGCTCACCCAGGTGTCGAAGCATGGCGTACGGGACATCGTCCGGACCATGGGCGGGGTCCGCGCACGAAGCGAGAGCGGATCGCAACTCACTCACAGTAACCTTGTCGTTGAAGGGTTCTCCGCCTCTGAAGGGAAAGTCCAGCCGGCGGCCTTCCGCGACTTCACGACGTGCATTGAATGCTGGCGAAGCAGAACACGGATAAAGAATGCGGAAAAAGCGGTCGTTAAGGATTCCGTCACGGACGCAGGGTCAGAGATTGCGGTCCCATTCTCCTGGAGAACGGGAGAAGGGTGCGCCGAGAACTTGTCCCGAATCCTTTTGACTCACTTCCACACCTCAGCTAAAGCGGTCTTCCTTTTAAGTAAGGACACGTATGCCCGCCAGAAGAGCGGCGGGCATGCTTCCAAATATACCGGAACCTAGCCCTAGCCCGACGAAATTCAGCGACAGTGAAATCGTTCGGGCGGCGCTTATAGCGCATGTAGGCATAACGCTTGTGTTTGAGGGCCGTCTCACACTCGGCCGACCACCATGGGAGTGGTCGGCGTGCAAAACGGCCAGATGTCCTAGGAATAGTAGTCAGGCCCACGGCGATGAGGTTGCCGGAGAAGAACTCAAGAGTCACCATGATACTGTATCGCCATGCGGTATCATAGGCCTTCTCCAGATCAAAAAACACCGTGGCATAGTGCTGTCTACGAAGGAAAGCCTCGCAGATGGCATTTTTCAGTCGAAGCAGAGCATCCGACGTGGAGTGCAACTTGCGGAAGCCGCACTGTGCAGAAGACAGATGGCCTCCGCTATCGAAGAAAAAGGCTGGTCTAACATTTACCAATTTCTCCATCAACTTGCACACGCAAAAGGTTAGAGAGATTGGGCGAAAACCGGTCGGAGTAGAGTGATCTCTCCCCGGTTTGCGAAAAGCTAGCACAGTAGCGATTCGCCAGGAGTTTGGGAAAAGATCTTCCACCCAGATCCTGTTGAACAAATATAACAGAAAGGCCATGCCTCGCTCACCCAGGTGTCGAAGCATGGCGTACGGGACATCGTCCGGACCATGGGCGGGGTCCGCGCACGAAGCGAGAGCGGATCGCAACTCACTCACAGTAACCTTGTCGTTGAAGGGTTGTCCGCCTCTGGAGGTAAAGTCCAGCCGGCGGCCTTCCGCGACTTCACGACGTGCATTCAATGCTGGCAAAGCAGAACACGGCTAAAGAATGCGGAAAAAGCGGTCGCTAAGGATTCCGCCACGGACGCAGGGTCAGAGATTGCGGTCCCATTCTCCTGGAGAACGGGAGAAGGGTCCTGCGAGAACTTGCCCCGAATCCTTTTGACTCACTTCCACACCTCAGCTAAAGCGGTCTTCCTTTTAAATAAGGACACGTATGCCCGCCAAGAAGAGCAGCGGGCGTGCTTCGAAATATACCGGAACCTAGCCCTAGCCCGACGAAATTCAGCGACAGTGAAATCGTTCGGGCGGCGCTTATAGCGCATGTAGGCATAACGCTTGTGTTTGAGGGCCATCTCACACTCGGCCGACCACCATGAGAGTGGTCGGTGTGCAAAACGGCGAGATGTCCTAGAAATAGTAGTCAGGCCCACGGCGATGAGGCTGCCGGAGAAGAACTCAACGGCCTCATCTACCGACCTAAACTCCTCGACTGAGATAGAGAATTCAGTCATTTCCTGAAATGCAGGCTACCGCGCCCACGCCAAGCACCACCGAGGTGGTCTCTCAGGCGGCAGTTGCCCTGAAAATGATATTTGAATGGGAAAGTGATCACTACCATGGAGGTAATCGACCACCCCCCAATCAAAATCAGGCTGTGCATCCGAAGAGCACAAATATAGGTCAAGGCAAGAAAATGAAGCGGTTCTCGGACAGTGATGCGTAAACCCATCCACGTTTAGGACACCCATCTCAAGCTCTTCGATCAGATCGGCAAGGACTTGTCCCCTGGGATTTATGGAGTAATCTTCCCAGAGAGGATGCCTGCCGTTCAGATCTTCAAGCAAGAGATAGGGCCTCGGCAACCGTGCCACAAAGTGGGGGAAGTCCCCCGCGTCGAAGTCAGCTGACGGTGGAATGTACGCAGAAATGATAGTATACCTCCTATCCAGGTGCAGCTGCACAGCCACTGCCTGAAAGGAGGTATCTAAAGAGAAAGGAAGAACGGAGACATCATGCCGGGTGTAAACCACGCATCCACCAGCCCGGCCATCCCGCTGTGGTGGGCTCGCAAGACCCTTATACCCCGGGAGGGCGGGCAGGGGGCACGCGCCTAGCATGGTCTCCTGCAAAAAGATAGCTAACGGGGAACGGGACGAGACGAGCCTCCGCAGCTCCTCCCAGTTGGCCCGGAGTCCACGGCAATTCCATTGCGGGAATATGCCCTCCAGGCCTAGCTCGGAGACGACGCGGGGGCCCTCCTCGAATTGAAGACCCTCACGGAAATGGCCGTATGCTTCCCGGGGGCAGAACCCCGGGCGCTGTTGGCCGGACAAAGCGCTGAAGGCGCTGTCGTCTTCGAGGATTTATTGGGTTAGGTTGAACTCGCCATGCGAGTCTTTTCCTCCCTCCGCCTCGAAACCTTAGGCGGGCGTTGCGGCTTCGGAGGCGGGGGGCCCTCTTTTCGAGGAACCACCGTCTCCCAGCCACTCACTCCACCTCGCAGCGTGGTTGAAGGAGCCGAAGCTCCTTTGTTGCTGTCCTCCTTTCGGGGGACATCTTTAGGACCTCCCGAAGATGGCCTAGCGACCATCTTCAGGGGTGTTGCCTCCTGTGAGTCTAACGACTCGGTGGAGGCGCGTGGCCGTTTCACCTTGCGGGAAACGGTCACGCTGGGGGAAGAGGGGGGAGCCCTGGTTTTAGCCGGGGCTGGGTATGAACCCTTTTTGCCGCCAGCTTTACCAAGGGAGCGCCCGGGTTGGGTAGAGCCCGCAGAAAGGCTCCAAATGGGCGCGGAAACAACCGTGCTCGTTGGCCTGGATGGGCCAGGAGCAGAGGGTGCCTTTCTAACTATTGAGGCATATGACGTCCCAGGCAGAGCTGGGCGCGCCAGGACCAAGTCCTTAGCCTCGCGGAATGAGAGTCTATCCTGGGCCTGAACGGCCAGGATTTCTTTCTCAAGGAGATATGCACCACATTGCTTCGAAGAATCAGGGTGCGGCTCTCCGCAATTGACACACTTGGCCACACACGATTTGGACTTATCGTGTGCGACAGTGGAGCAATTTACACAGACTTCGGGTGACCCTGACTTTACACGACTACATGATCGATTCGTATGGCCGAAGCGGTGACAGTAATAGCACCGCCGCGGAAGTGACACGAATGCCTTCACGCAGTAGCGGTACTAATCGGCACGCACCGACTCAGGGAGCTTGTCACAGTCGAACGTGACGAAGAGTGTAGTGGTGGGCTTGAGGCCCCTCCCTGTTTTTTCATCACACGTTCGACCTTGACCGCCCCATGGTCGGCCAGCTCTAAGGTGATGTCCTCAATGGAGTAGTCAACGAGTTTCCTCGCATAAACTACTCCTTTCACAAAGTTCATGGTAGAGAGCGGCGTCACACTCACCGGGGTGCCATGAAGTGTCCGAAGAGCACTTATCTTGGCCACCTCGGCGGGATTCGCCGCATTCGTCAGAAGGCTCCCGTCCGAGAAACGGGTCACCTTCGGCTCTCTACCAATTGCACTAGCTAATCCTCTCCTCTGATGGATCATGTTGCCCTTAGGCAACATGCTGTCATCAGTGGAGCGAATAACGAGGAAGCGCTTGAAGCCAGCGGCTCGAAAACGCCAGGTAACTTCTGAATCAGGGGCCCCGATGTCATCGAGGCTCCGCCCAGTGAACTCTTGGTCGTACTCAGGGGCTCCGCACACGGGGGGGTAGAGGGGCCGGATGTGCCGATCTTGGCTTGGTCGCCTCCTACCAAAGTGGCAGCAGACCCATCCGACTCCGCAGCCCCCGCGGATGGAGAGGAACCCCGAGTTTTCTTTGTCTTTCTTGTCTTTTTATTCTTCATTTTAGGAGAGGAGGGCGGGGAATGAACCCGCTTCTCACCTACACCGGCAGAAGCCCCCATGCCAGATGGACCGGCCTCAGCCAGGCCCCTCTCCGAAATAGAGAAGGTCCTGGTAGTCGTATGGGCACCTGTCGGAGGAGATTCCTCCCCTCCTTGTACTGCCTCGGAGCCCTCAGCCGTTTGAGGAGGACCTTGCATAGGGGCGGATTCGGGTTCGGTGCTTGGCGCCGAGCCCGGATTCCCCCCATGGAAGGCCCTACCGTCTGAGGTTGGGGTTCCTCAAGGACCATGTGTGTCACAGGAGGGGCCTCCAGTTGGCCATCCCCTCCCAAGACATCGCAGGTCCCGTTGGCAGTATTGTCACTAGTCTTTTGTGGGGATGCACAGGCCTTAACCCCGGCAAGGTTCAATATCCTTGCCAGCAGGTCCTTTGAGGGAAGCGACCGAAGGGGCCTGGCTTCCCTCTCCCCCCTAAGGGGGTTTGCCCTACCGAGCCGCTTCGATGTGGAGCGGCTGGCTAAGGGCTGCCTGCTGGCTTTCTTGGCAGTCCCCTTGGAAAGAAAAGAGGGGACTGCCGCTTGAAAAATGGAGGCACCTTTAGAGAAGAGGGGGAGGGGGAGTCCCCTGCACCCGTAGGCGAAAGAGAGGAGTAAGCTTCCTCTCCGGTTAGAGAAATATGGAGGGTCCCTTGCGCAAGCACAGGGGGGCGGACCTCCATTTTTTTGCTGGAGCTGCCCGAGGGCGGCTCCGTCGCTGTTTCAGGGGAAGTTGAGGGTTGTTTTTTTTGTTGTACATACATGGGCATGGTGACCCTCTTTTTTATACGGGATGCAATCGCACATCACCTCTCGCAGTAGCCCGCACTGCGAGAGGTGCTTACAAGCCCGGCAGAGCCAGGCGCCGCCATTTGGGACCACCCCTCCCGCCTGGTGGTCTGGCAGTCCATCGGCATGGCGGCTCCACCTTAGACACGGCGTAAAACAGATAGAATGTGAAGAGGAGAGGAAAAGGGATGTGAGGAAGGTGTGGTTGGGGATGAAGCAGGTTGTTAAAAACCAGCCACCCCAGACCGGAGCTCAGGGGTTAGGCAACATTGTCCCCTCCCCCCTCAGCCCCGATGCGGGACTGTTGGCTGAGAGAAAGGTCAGCATCTACCCTGTGAAATTAGAGGCTGACCAGAGAAAGTTGTGGGAGAGGTTGTATGAAAAGCGAGGGAACAAGTGTTTTGAAGAAGAAGAGGCTAAGCTGGGGTCAGCACGGCGGCCAGGATGGCAAATCGCCGCGCCCCTTACGGGGTAACCTTGGAAGGACCTTTGCAATTATAGCAATCGGAAGAGAATGTAAAACAACATAAGGGTTTCAAATTTTGTTAGAATCAGCCGAAGAGTTACGATGTTATTACCGAAAATCCCCCAAAAGCAAAAAGGGACCGACCGACCGACATATAGAGTCGCACGCGACTAAAAACTGTTTGGGTTTTTTCGTCCGACGACTCGAGTAATGTCTGCGGTGCATATAACTTTTCTAATCAAGACAAAGAAAAAAAAGTACCAGTTTGGTTTTTATTAAATATGTCATACTTGAACACTTTTCTGCGAACAGGCGAATAAAACATTACCATCCAATCTTGACTTTCTTTAATCAGAAATTGCGCGCTGGTTCAAATCTATCTCCATTCGCCAAGCCCAGTTCAAAGAGAGATTTTATCGATTGATTGATGCTTGCATAGAAGCCACAAAATTTATAACTCCTCTTACAAGATTGCTAATAAAGAGGAAATTCATTTACGTAATTTTAACTCAATGGGAGGAATTAAAACCCTATTTCAAATTGATTGTAGATATAACGGGGAACTAGCATGCTCGTATAATTAGGGAAATGCTAGTTAATATAAAATAGTGTCTTTACTAGACATTCATTTTGCCTATTATTCGAGATTTTGAGAGTATGAATAAATCATTCAAAGCTTCTAAAGCTGACACAAGTTTTTAGATACATTGATATCCTACATAAAATAAAAACATATCATTTGGACCAATTTTGAAAGGTGTTTTTAAGGGTGGAAATTTGAGTGAAGTGAATAGCCAAAGTATACAAGAAAGCTGTGTGAATTTCTTATTAGAGGCTTAAAAAAAAACTCATTACAAATGAGAAGAACAGATTATAATATATTTTGCACTATTCCATTGTTTAAGCCCATGCTTATCTCATGTTAGAAAAACATATAAAGATTTTCCTAAATCATTTCATTACTTTGCCAAAGAGGGAGAAAGATCAAGCAAAGATAGATCCCCGCTACGAAAAGCTGATTTTTTTTTTTGTTGATTGCCAAAATGAATTCAAAGCCATTGAAATTCCAACTGATATTGTTGAATTTTTGGACTGCTGCCAGAAATTATGAAAATGATTTTGGAGAAAAGATTTGTAAAGAACTTGTCGAAATAATATGAAATGCTTACTCTATCACGATAAGCAATGCTTCCGTTGAACGTTTGTTTTCCTTCCTAACGAATGTAAAAAATAAACAGCGTAATTATTACAAACACTAGAATCCATTCTAAGACTCAAATCACATTTAGCTTTAAATAATCGATGCAAAAAGAGTTTAAAGTTACCGAGAATATGCTAAGACCATTTAAAAATAGTATCACATAAAATAAAAAGTTGTACGATCTGAATTCAAACCTGCACCATCAATCACCAGTATCACAATTGAAGGGGAAGATCTGACTTTGAAGATATTATCTTTATTAGAATCTAATTAAAGTCTGTAATTACATTATTTTAAAGTTTTTTATATCTGATTTAAATTTTAGGGTGATTGTAGGAAGCTGTCCGTCGAATAAACTCTGGGAGGCTAATTTGGAATCCATTTTCTTTCCTATTTGGCTCAATCTTCTTCACAAGACCTGCAACCCTGCAAGAGACGACGCGACACGTCGACAGAACAGATCGGAAAGAATAGCAATTTTCAGGATTCTCTCATCTTCCGGATAGAAGAGGTATGAATTCCAATCAAAGACACTGGATTCGATCATTTTATGGAATTGACAACATTCGTCCTATTTTAGACCCGGACTTAATTGCCACGTGGGAGAGGGACCTACCCCCCATTAAGTGTGGCGGGCTACGTCAAAAGAGATTGCGAGAAGTTTCCAATCAGCAGGAACACTGCCACAGGAAAAGATTATAATTACTGATTCAGTGCAATTCAAAGAGTCTGTTCTATAAAGACCGGATTTCAAATAAAGTGAATAGGGACCGGGAAGAGAGAGAGAGAGAGAGAGAGAGAGAGAGAGAGAGAGAGAGACGGGGTGGCGGGAACTTAACTCTAAGAAAAAGAAGAGCGCCTGCATGTATGCTCCCCCATGAATTAGGAAGGGGAGAGAATAAAGAGCAGACGAAAAGTATTTGTTGAAAACTTATTCACAAACCTGACAAAGACCTTGTAATTGGAAACAACTAGAGATGCAACAGTACACATTCGTTTAGGCCTTGGTAAATAAGAGTTAGGGCATGATAGACATAAGAATTCAATTTAAGCGAAGAAACAGTCAACTATTGATTGTACGGCTTGCGAGGCGTGATGGGAAATTCAAGATGGCGGCTAGCAGGCTAACAAGAATGCGTCGACACTCCCCTCAAAATAAACCCCGATAGAGTGAACAGTTTAGAAAACCACGCGTGAAAAGAAACCAGAGCCAAAGATTTAATTTCTTTTATTTTTCATATAAAAAGGGCGTTTAAAACAACTATTTTCTCTAATATAATCAGTGATTTCACGAAAGTAAATCTAAAATAATACAATATACTTATAGGGGGAGAATGACGCCCAGATATACACACCTGTAACACGTTCTTTCGAGAGATCGAAACACTAGTGACTAGACAATGAAAACTAGCAAACTCCAGTATCCTATTTCGTAATGCAAGAATCTAGAAAATTCAGTATTTCAGTTTCTTTAGTAGCAGATAAACATTTACGAATTCATAACTTAATAAAACTATTGTTAAAAAGAACTCTTGTAACTGTTCACTTAACGGTAATTTTCCGGTGAAAAATAGGGTCCGGCTTACCTCGGCTCTGGAATAAATATACGAGGGGCCAACAAGTGATTCCCGATGGAAGGCAAAAGCAATGTAAAGCCGTTTGCCAGTCTGGAGAAGGAGTCAGATTCCAGGTTGAAACAGCCTCTCTCTCTCACTCTCCCGATTCCCACTGACTATGAGCTATATTCCAACTTGGAACGGATAGAGCAGAGACGAGGAGGGAACGCAGAAAGACGGGGGAAGGCATCAGAGGCGGGAATAGATAAAGTGGGATCTCCCCTCAGTGTGCAAAATGTCACAGGAAATTGAAATAATATCCCGATATTTTTTGCTATTTCTATAATATACAAAGAAGACAAGAGCATAAATTGAGAATGTATGGATTTTCTGGTGTTTTAAATTGTATGGCAGAGGGGCTGAAGAATAGAAAGCAGAGGGTAGTACTAAATGGAGATAAACCGCAATGGATGGATTTATCAGTGGGGGTACCTTAAGTAACTATCTGTTTTAGGCTGTTATTATTCTTGGTTTATATTAATGAGCTAGACTGCAGGGGTCTCCAAACTACGGCCCGCGGGCCAGATCAGGCCCGCCACTGCACTGTGCCACAAATGGGCCAAAATATAACTTAGCACACCGAACGAGGCTGACTGATGAACATTTGAAAGCAATTCTCTTGATTGGATGCATCAATTACAAAACAAATATTGATGACCCCTTAAAAGCTAAACGCCAGTTTCACAAATCTCGCTAACCTTTTTTGCTGCTTAGTTTGTGAGACTCGGTCGGATATGTGCGCACTGGGTGTGATGATACTATATTATTGCTAACGACGCCTTCTTTTATAACTTCTTGGTAAATAAATATGTTTGTTGTCTGTATTCTTTGTGTATTTTGTGTATTAGTAAATAAATATGTTGATGGCTTTATTTTTTGTATATTCACTATATTGTATTGAACAAAATGGTTATGCGGCCCGCGCTCGTCATTCTCTCAGTTAACTGGCCCACTGTGAAAAAAGATTGGCGACCCCTGGGCTAGAGGTAGGTGTTAAAAGAAAAATATCAATGTTTGGTGATGATACAAAGCGGGAGAAATATAGAAATTTCACAATTCAAGGCGATTTAAATAGAATATTGCATGACCACACAAGTGGAAGATGACATTCATCCCCCATGTCCGCAAATTCATTCTCTCTGATCCCCACGTGACTAAGAGCCATGTTAGCTTATATCATAACATAACATTTATGAATGCCAAAAGCCACGGAGGCCTATCAAAGGACATCGAAGTCGATCCCAACCTCACAATCCATCCATCCCTAAACTAAATCCAAAAGCTCTACCATGCAACTACAGTACACAATAATATCAATATCAAAATACGTGCAATTTATACCACAAGTTAAAACTCAAAAACTACAATAAATTTCACTCCTCATATCCTCGTGCAACCTGGGCATAAAAACATGATTTCTACCCTCTATTATCTCCTGTGGTTAAATCATTTCAGAAATCTACCAGTCTATTGGTGAAAAAGTATTCTCGCAATCTGACCTAACGTTTTGTAGTCTTTATGTGTTGACCCCTAGTCCTATTATTACCCGACAACTCGAACAACGTTTCAAAATCTAACTTATTCATCCGGAGACCAAATTTAAAAAGCTCAATCATATCTCCTATCATTCACCTTTCAAATGAGAACATTCAGTACCCTCCGTCTATCTACATATTCAAGGTGCTTCAGTGAAGTTATCACTAGGGCAATTAAAAGTCAATAAAGTCAACTTATCTTTTACAAGACACTTTCCTCTAGAATAGCTATTAATGCATTAAAAATCACTATAGGGGGGGGGGTATAGTAACAAAGTTAAACTACAGAAACAAGGACCAGCAAAGACCCTAAGATCCGCTCAAGGCCAGTCCGCTTCCGCTCAAGTTAACTTTTACAGGTCAGGTCAACAAACTCTTTATGTCAAGAAAGTAAAAAATATATCTGGCAAATTTTCGCCTACTAATTGGCAACTGGTGGCCTACCAATTAGCAACTCCTGCCTTTTTCAGCAGGGTTGCCACAACTGGTACTAAAGTACCAGATTTGGTTCTTTTAGGAGTATCTAAAACAGCAAAAGTACCAAATTACTACAAAAAGAACCAAATCAAACCAATTTTATCATGGATTAATTTAATTAAATTATTGTTAAGTATGATGTAAGTCTCGTTATTTAAAACAAATGGTTCTATTGCACTAATTTAAGACAAATTCTTGAGAATTGTTATATTATCCCTCGTAAAATTTAGATTTGGTTCTTTCAGGTATCTTTTAACTCCAAATTTTGGTTCTTTTTAAAATTTGCTAGTGGCAACCTGTTTTTCAGTTGCTGTTTAACAGCTATTGTGCGCGTTTGTGCTAGTTTTGGGGGTCTTTTTGGCAGTTTTTTTATTATATATATTGAAATGCGTAAAGTTGGGATGCCATCTATTTCTAAAGTGCGTGCTGTAATTGAAAAATATCCCAATGAATTCAGTTGTTCAGGAAAAAATGAACTTTATTGTCAAATCTGTGTTACAGTGAAGCACGAAAAAAACTTTTTCGTGGAGAAACATCGTTCAAGTCAAAAATACAATCGTAGCGTACCTAAACGTGTGGAAACTGAAAAGCCACAAACAATGTTAAAGTTTAAGTATTCAGATTTTACTGAAAAGCTAGCGACTACATTTTAGTCAGCCGACATACCCCTTCATAAATTGTGCCATCCTCATATAAAACAATTATTCTCTGATATGGGTGTAGCAGTCCCCAGAGTGACAACTTGTAGATCAATATCCATGAAAATGGCCGAGAGTGAATCAGCTAGGACAAAACAATTACTAATTTTCCTCGTCGTTGACGAAAGTGAAGTAGGAGGCTCTAAATATTTAAATACACTTGCGGGAATTATTTATGTTCCAGAAAAAACTTATTTAATCAAATGTGATGTTCTTGTAAGATCTGTTAATGCGCAAAATGCCATACACAAGATTGATGATACTATAAAGGAATTTGAGATAGCAAGAGAAAATTTCTGCTTACTTCTATCTGATGCAGCTCGTTATATGCTGTCGGCTGGAGCAACACTCAAGAAACTTTTCCCAAGACTTTTCCATGTAACATGTGTTACACATCTGTTACATAACTGTGCAATGCATATAATATCATTTTATAGTGAAGTCGATGCTCTAATTGCATGTGTCAAGGCATCTACTGTTAAAAACAAAGAAAGGAAGGCTTTGTTTCAAGAAATTGGTACTTCCCCAGAACCAACTTTAGCACGTTGGGCAAGTTGGCTAAACGCTGCTTTCTATTATGCAGACAATTTTCCAAGCGTCAAATGCATTGTTGAGAATTTTGAAGGTGATGGAATTATCGTTCGGAAGGCTAAAAATAGTGTGTCTCAGAAAAACCTACCAACACAACTACTTTCCATTAAAATGAATTACAGTCAAATTGCTCGCTTGGTGCCTAGGATGGAAGCAACTGATTTCACAATTAAAGAGGCATATGAGACTCTTACTACCATTAAATTTGATGACAATCCTTGTGAGATCAAGCAGTACATGGAAAGAAGACTTAAGGAAAATGATATGTGTGAGATCGTTGAACTCCGTAGGCCTGAAATATCACCAACAATTTATTATCTCCTTAAATGTCAACCAACAACAGCGTCTGTGGAGAGATCATTTCCCATGCTTAACAAGCTCTTAAATAGATACCGCAATTTTCTGCCGGAAAATATTTGAAAATACTTTATTATTTATCACAATCCGCCAACGCTAGAATAAGTAAGTAAAGTTTCGATCATATCAGTCATTGGAAATAAAGACAACTTTTTACAACTTTTAGTTCAACCTTTTCAATTTTTCAAGTCAACCTTTTACTGCCCTAGTCATCACCTTTGTTGCCTTCCTTTGCACTGACTCTAGCAGGTTGATATCATGTCTAAAATGTGGGAAACCTGCCTGTACACAAAACTCAAGATGTAGCCTAACATAATGAGTTATAGAGTTTAAGAATAACCTCATTACTTTTGTAACTAACATTACTCTTAATGAAGCACAACACTTTATTTTTTGTCTCAAAAACTGCTTAGAAAACCTGAGTGACGGATCTATTAGTACTCCTAAATCTTTTTCATCCTCTGAATTCATTCAGCCACTGCCCATCCATTTCATAGCTAAATTCTCTCTCTCTCTTGCCATGTGTATAACTCTCCAATTCTGAAGGTTAAAAGTCATCTGCCACTTATGTGCCCAAGCAACTAACTTGTTTAAGTCACTCGGCAAAAAGGTCATTTATATAGATTACAAATAATAATGGATTCAGAACTGATTCCTGAGGCACCCCACTGACAACATCCCTCCACTGTGACTTTACTCCATTTAACACTACCCTCTGCTTCCTATCTTTCAGCCATTCTAGCCATCCAATTCAATACTCCCCCACATATCCAAAGCCTTTTTAATTCATTAACCAGTCTCCTGCGTGGAACCTTGTTCAAAGGCTTTGCTAAAATCTACGTAAATTGCATCTACATATCTCCTTTATCCAATTTTTCTGTTACATAATCCATAAATTCCAGTAAGTTTGCCAAACATTGATCAACCTGTTTTAAATCCATGCTGAGTATCGTTGATTAACCTAATCCACCAGTCTAGATGCTCATTAATACCCCCTTTAACTACCTTCTTAAGAATTTTACAAGCTACACAAGTTAAATTTAGTGGTCTAAAGTTATTCGGGTCCTCTTTACTTTCTTAAAAATGGGCACTGCATTCGCTATTTTGCAATTATTTGGCACTGCAAAATCTAGCTATCTAGTATATATCCTCTCAAGAGCTAGGTGTCAACCTCACGAATTTCTTACACCAAGGGCTGGGGGAGAAATAAAAGAACGAAGGAATTCTAAGACTCTTCTAGAATCAGTACAAATAATAAATTGGTAAAGGGGAAATTAAATTAAGGCGGAAAGCAAAAAGAATGGACGATAGTTCTCAGTAAAAAAGAGAGGCTATCCTAGGCAAGGTCAGCTGCAGAGATTCATCTGATATCGATGCTGCACCCAAACTAAGGGTTGACTGGGATCCATTGGTATAGATTGGATATGAGGAAGCATAAGAGGAGACGTTTCAGGAACAAAGAGCACAGTAGAATAGGGTAAAGGATCCTTTTTAAAAAAGGCACATGCCAGTATACATGTTTAGAGGAGGAGGGGCAAACTTACGAAATTGGGAGGAAGACAGGGACATCCAAAAGACACAAGGTCGCCCTTTCTTACTCCTAGGGATTTAGCCATGGACGGTTGACTGTCAAAGGGCGTTGAAAATAGACACATATGAACTTACTTCTATATTTGGGGCATGTCTTACGCCGAAGAGATAACGCACGCACAACTCCAGTCTATGGCATAAAAGCAGCAAGTCGCTACTTACCGCATACAGGTTGCTGGCAGGCGATATGCGAAAAGCGTCACTCGATAGCCGCCCCCCGCCCCCAAATTTCGGATGGGGTCTAGTAAATTCAAAGTTGATTGGGGAAGCAGAAGAGAATACCTGGCACCCATCATCCAATCGAGATTGGACGAGGGCGGTATATAATCCCCCAGCAGAAGGTGTGTCTGTCACTACCCCAATGACGCATAGGATAAACTTTCAAAAGGTCAGGGACTTTCAAGCAGTGAACTTTAAGGGTAACAATGTCAATTTAGAATCTCGAGTTACACCCAAGAACTTGAAGTCTGCAAAAAAATTCAATATTGGAGTCATTTCAATGGCAGCCTGAAGAAGTGCATAGCCTTAGTTTTAGTAACAGAAAAACGATATCCCCATCATACGAGCTTGCATATTAACCAAATCGTCACACAATTGCAATCGACGTGATAGATCCATAAAGAGGGGGCAGCTCCCCCTCAGAAGAGAAGTAGACCGTTAATAGCAATGACGAAACAAGTAACGCTCAAGATACCACCATGTGGAACACCTGCTCTCTGCCTCTTTACGACAAATTAGGTATTACCGATGCGAACCTTAAAACCATGCGAAGATAAATAACTGTGGATACAATTAGTTAAAGGCTCCTCATTCGGCAGTCAACTGCTCCAACATATCAGGAGATATCGTATGTAATTTCTATGTTGAAGAAAACTGCGAGGACGCAGTCTTTTGACAAAGACTTCCTGTATGGAATCCACATTGAAAAGGTGATAAACTGCTCGTATTTGACTCCAAGAACCAATTAAGTCTGACATTTACCATTTTCAGCTTACTCAGACAGATGATTAGGGCGATAAGACGATAATTATTAGAACCTAAACTAGTCTCATTTAGCTTGAACCTGTTATCCAGATTATATTAAAAACATTAATAAAGATATTGTAGGCAGTTGTAGGTGAGACCCTTGCCTGACGGCATAAAAGTAGTCGGCCAAAGCAATTTCTACCATCAACTGATTTAACCTATTAATTATAATTTTACACTATATGGTCTAATTTTACACTACTTGCTCTAATATATACGCAATATAATTGTGGCTAAAACTCGATTTTAAGTCTATTAAAGCCCCAAACTCTTTTCGCTTCGGCTTTCTCTCAGCCCGAGCCAATATTCCTTGTCAGCGCACACCGGGTTGGTTATAACTAGTTTCTTGCCCCTCCTAATAAAGGTTTCATGCTGGCACCACCCTCCTTGTCCCAGTAAAAGAGGTTCCCCCGGAGCGGTATGGCCAGCATGACCTGCTTCGAGGAAGGGTCAAAGGGAAGATGGACGTAACTTAAGTTCACCATGAGGTTATGTGGGCCTGTCGTAGAGCATATTAAAGGAGTCGATCAGAGAACGAGCGGTTCCACATTTATTTTTATTCCTCACTGTCGCCTTGGCCCAAAGCGACTCTATTTGGTTTGTGTGGTTATTTGTTTCTGGGTCTTTAAAGTTGTGCGAGTGGTTGAGAGTCAAATGTTTATACCACATTTGTGTCAAGGAATAATTATAGATCTATTAAAAGCTGAATACATGAAACACTAGCACGTTTCCCTCCAATTCCCTTTGAAAACTCAATGCATTGGTAAAACCTTCCAGACTTTGTTTTTTCTCTAGCAAGTTCGTACGTTGTCAAAGGATATCGCAACACTACAGATGGCACACCCTAATCACTCGAGTAACCGGCTGTTCAGCCATCTGGCTGAGGAGACAAAATTGCGCCATAATAAGAGAAAAGATCTAACGAGGGTAATAGTAGTAGTTGTCCGTCAATTTCAGCGATGACGTCACTTCATGCCCTTAAAACGAATAAGTTGTGCATAGAGAGAAACACAGAAGATGCTTGGAGTGGGAAGTGGGTGCGCATTCCTCAGTCCAGTATCTTGGGACTCCATAGTTGGGCTGGTGGCAAGGTGGTCCAAGACGACCAGCCATTATGGAGTGTTGCAGGAGACTGCCGAGTCGTCGGTCTAATAACGCTCACCTAGAGAGGGTCGCCACAGCAGATTTTGCATTAGGGGTTGACTCCCGTAGTCTTTGTCCAGTCAAGGGCATCCACAAGACAGTGGGTAAGGAGTTGGCGAGGGATTAGGGAGTGTCCACATGTTAGTGGGCCAAGTTCCAACATCTATGGGGCCTCCTGCTGCTCCGAAATCCTCCTGATTCGTTGTTTTATTCTAGAAAGATGATCTACATTAATTTTATCATTTTATAGAAAGAGCTTGCACGTTGCAGTATACTTGCTAACCATCGATGGACTCTTAATAGAGACATTTCTGAAGAACAGTACGTTCGGCACCAGGTTGGCTGCAGGAGCTGCCGGAGTCAGTGAGCGCAACGGACTGGTCCACCTAAGGGACTCCATTCCAACGAGGGTAAAGCTCTGCTCTATTACTTTCAATCCGGTTATACTCGTATGGTGTGGGGTTTATACGAAACCAGAGGTGGGCTGACTTATAGATTTGAACTGCAGCTGTACAATAGCGGTTCCGTCACGTCACAGACGACATCCGTGTTACAGGAGACCGCCTTAGAACACGGTACGTTCAGCAGCGCTACGGACGAAGGGCTCTACAAGGTGTCAATGAACGACGCATCTCGAAAGACACCCCGATCAGCCTCTGCGGGGAAAGAGATTTCAGAGGCCCGGGAAAAACAGAAGGACACCCCAAACTGGTGCTGTAGCAGCAGCAGCAGGAAGGGGGAGATTTGAAAACACGAAAGTTGGGGATAAAGGGAAATAAACGATTAATAAATTGATTTTTTAGTAAACAGGCAACAAACGTATGAATATGTCGTAATAGAATCTTAAGTTCTTCCCACTTGGGAAGGACACCTTGACAATTTCACTAAGATTGAATCTATTGTCTTACGAGCGGAAACAACTGTAATAAGAGACCGGGCGGCCTCTTCCGCCGGGATAAGTATTTGCCTTTTATATATAAATAATAATTTAGAGACTTCAGTTGGCTTCTCTTAAAAAAAAAATCAAAGAAAATAAACGGTAAAATCCACAAAAAGAAATTCGAAATGAAGGTGAAAATTCTGCCAAAGATGACAGAGGGAGATAAACTTAATCAGACAATCACTTTTTTCGAGATAATCCTTGTGCTTCCTCGGCATAAACCCCATCGACGTCATTCGATGTGGATCGGCATCCTTGTCTCTCCTTGCGACCCGAATCGATAGGGGGCGATGCATTTTAAACTTTCAAAGTTGACTCTCCCCTTAATAAATGGTAAAATTGAAAGTGCTTCTATTTTATTTAAAGGAGTTCTGGGAAAAAGGAAAGCTTTATGCTTTCTCGGTTCTTCTGAAAACTTTTAGATGTTCTCCATGAAGTCAGTTGAAGTCGCACCGATCTGCAACAATTCCGTAAATCTGTTTTACCATTCTTAGTCACCGATATGTATCATTTTTGCTCGTCCAAAACATCAAAAAGTAAACAAATCTGATCAGTCCACGCTCATATTGAATTCTCACGTCGCAAAACTGAACAAAAGCTAAATTGGAAAATCGTAGGTACAAAAAAGAAATATCTTAAGGAACTAAAAAAAACTACAGAAACAAAATAGCTTTTAATATATATATATATATATATATATATATATATATATATATATATATATATATATATATATTAGAATAAAAACGAAAACAGAAAACGTCGATTTAGTGTATAAAAAAAAATGGCCTAGAAAATATGAAACGAAAGCTGCCCCGAAAACCCCGAAGTAAAGGAGATTTAGTGTCATGAATTCGGAGGAAGAAGGCGGGAATTTTTCGCTAGAATTAGCGCCACAGATTAGGATAAATCCTTGATGCTTTAACTCGAAAGATGTAAAAGTTATGGCCGTTTAAGGGAGCAGGGAAGACGCAGCTTCTTGAGGCAAGGATAAGGAGAATGGAAAAGATGGGATGAGACGAGAAGAATGCAGTAATTTTAAGATCTTTTCTACTTTACATTTGAAAGCTCCATAACTTCCATGTACTTACGAGTGTCGACAGCCCTTTATTCTAATTTGGGCGATTTTGATTATACTCCATAGCGAGGATTTTGCTACAGAGACGATAAAGTGATGTTCTTGGCTATTTTTGGGTGTGAATCACGAAAATGATACTCCTTGTCGTAGAATAGACTCTCGACGATATACCATATATAACTATTCGTTGAGGGAATTATTCTAATATTTTGAGTGCGTGGTAATCTGATTGACCGAGGTTATTTATCTTCAATATGCTTAAGAAGTGGGACTGAGCTCAAGGATAATAATATGGCTATCATTAATAAAATAGAGTTTTATTAATTAAACTATCAACAACACCCAAAAAGAAAGTGTTTACATAAACGGAGAATGGAAAGGGTCGTGGGAAAATCATACTAATCCAAGGATTAAGATTTGGAGAAATTTAAAAAGGTAAACAAATAAAAATTAAAGGGATGGGATGGTTCGCTAAACCATTTAAAGCACAGGGTAGAGTTGATAAAAGGTTAGATAATTAAAGGTAATGTTCAGCTTACGTAATTACAAAGTTGTTGTGCAGAGGAAGACGATGCGAAGGAATCTTCGGTCCACTGGTGATTACCAGCAGAAGGGTTCTTCGGGGGGTTTTCCTTAGCGAAGGGGAAGGACTGCCTTCGAAGAGTGAGAGCGAAGTGGGGCTCGGAGGTACGAGCGATCTTTGTGACAGCAAATCGGGGATGTTCTAGATGAACAATGGAGGTTATCGTTGAAACCAATCGTTCTCTTGAAGAACGTTAAAAAGGGGGGAATTAAATTATCCTGACGTGATGTCTTGGGAATGAGAACCGTTTCTTGACGAACGGGCTTGAAGAACAATGGCTGTTCTAACGTTGTTCTCTTTCTAAACAACAGGGGGAGTGAGAACGGTCTCTTGTCAAGGGGCTCAAAGAACAATGGCTGTTCTAATGTTGTTCTCTTTCTGAACAACAGGGGGGGAGGGTGAGAACCGTTTCTTGTCAACGGGCTCAAAGAACAATGGCTGTTCTAAAGTTGTTCTCTTTCTGAACAACAGGGGGGCCTTATTGAATTGGCGTCTCGAAGGCACGAACCTTGGCACTCAAGGAATATTGTCCTCTTCTGGACAATAATGGTGGATCTCGAGGTGCACAAGGAAGACCGGATCGGCGTGATGCCTCGCGAAGATAATCTGGATCTGATCTGATCTGATTCAATCGGGAAAGCTTTGATATAAATAGTCGAAGGCATCTCCTTGGCGTAGGGGATAATTGAGTGGGAGGCTTCGGGGGAATGCCCCGGTCGCGCCTGGGAAAATACCTTATCTGCCCATAAGCCTAACTCAATCTGGCGAGATCGACGTATGGAGGCGAAACGGGGGAAAGAACCTCCTTGATTAAATATTTGCTAAGGTGGGCGATAACGCGCTCTGCTTCCCCTCGCAGATGCACGTGGGTAGCCATGTGTTTCTAAACATGTAATAGCAGCTGAATTTAAGCGGCCTCAGACCGTTCTATCACACCCCCTTTACACAAAATGACTCCAGATTTTCGTTAATAGCAAATGACATAATATTAAAAATTATCATAATGTATGTGTAGCTCTAAATTTTACCACTAACATAAAAAAAGTATTAAAAATGTGCATAAAGTAAATAAATGAGCGAGCTTCATTTAAATGTTTATTTGAATACATTTTACAAAATGTTAGACACGAGAAATTTTCAGTAAAAATGAACCATATTTTTTAGGAGTATTTGGAAGAGCAAAATTTCAATTCTTTTACTAAATTTTGACACACATTTTTTTTTAGATTACTGATTTCATTTATGTTTATCATCTGGCCTCTATTTCTGGACAATCCAGTAGAAATCAGCAAAATCGCCGACCTCCATTTCTCCTTGCATTTGTTTTCGATAGTAGCGATGTCTTGGTGAAATCAGTGACCATGTTTATTGCTGACTTATGCTCCATTCTCTGGAAAGGACAAATGCGAATGAAGGAAATACAATTTTAAGGACATATTTCAGCTTAAATTTATATGAATTAATCATTTTTTCGCCGTTTTGTAGTTGTCAACCTTCTGCTTTCCGAGTAAACACTTAAAATTTTGCCACGCCTCCAATTCTAACTCCTTCTTAGTAGTTTCAAATTCATTGTTTACCATGACTTGACGAATGATGTTATGTCAGCCAACTATTGACTCGTTCCAAGGTGGCCATTGAAAACGTATGTAATATTCCGCTCGTGCCTGACTGCCCCACTTGCATAAAAACAAACAGTTTAATCCGACCTGATATCATTTAGTTTTGCAACTACTTTAAATCTGATCATATTAACCAGTGGTGTTCATTATACTCAGTACTTTCCAGAATAAAAACTACATTTTCATATTTCCTTTGAAGCAGAGCGAACCACGGGAATTGATGGAAGAGTATGCCCCTTGTGCAAGAGAACAGCTTTTATGCTATAAAGTGATGCATCAATATAAAGTCTCCGCTTGTTAGGACCATAAGGCAAATACAGCTCTTCAAAAAGCCCTGGAATATCATTGCAAAAACACACATTATTTAACAATGAAAATTTTATTTTGTAACTCGTCAGAACGACTTTAACAATTGATATGGGAACATATTTAGTCAATTTTCCCCCGTAAGCCACAACGCAAAAAGCTGCTGTTTTGTCAAACCTAAGTCACGAATTAAATCATTTAGCTCAGGTTGAGTCAAGGGTTTGGAAGAATAAGCTGTCTCTGGTAGCTCATATTACGTCATCATGTGCATCTTTGCCTGCAGAATCTCTTGAATCAGAAAGTAATATTACGGAAGGTGGTTTTGGTATTTGGGATGAATGAGGTACTGGGCGGATGGCAGAGCGAAGATTGGAATATACCAGAGATGACAGATACTTGGTAGCTTTAACTGGAATTAAAAGAAGTATATATATACGTAAATTATTTATTGCTTATATTCAATGGCTGTCGCTTTTCTAAAACTAATTGTTATATATCTACATTATTCAGGTTAACAGAGCATCAAATACTTACTCTAAGTGACCAATAAACAGAATAGTTAGTAACATGTTCTTAAGGTTCACCCCAAACCATCAGCACTGCAAATTATAAATTCATCAATTTTCCTCTAGACCATTTGGATAATGCGTTAAAACATAGAGTATAACATATATGCGGCGCCTGTTCTCGTATGTTGATTATCAATTTTTCAGACAACCAAAATATAAAATATTTTGATCACGGACCGATTTTTCGCTTATTTTTTTTTTTAAATGTTAATGAGCTACACATGTAGCAAAAGGAATCTGAATGATTCTTATGCACATTGTCTCTTTTTCATATTTAATTCTAATTACACTTAGAAATTTAGTTAAGAAAAATGAAATAATGGATTAACAAACAATTTTTACTCTTTACAGTAAATTTATTTCTCAATTTACAAATAACTGGAGCCATTTAGTTACATAGTTATAGGGAGCGAGCGAGGACTAATTAGCCCACTCAAAGGCTAGTCCCATTCTACATATACTAACATGCTAATAGTCCTCTTTTGGACATTGTCGTTACGACGTTTACTCATGGGATATTTAAATCCACAGCATCGGTCCGTATTTAAACAATATTATATTCGTATTTCGTGAAGAACGAATGTTATTTTCGTGATCTACTACAAAAAGATACCCGAGAGAATAACTTTCACGTGGCTTTAGCTAAAAGGCTAGAATCTGTTGGAGAGCGCTTGGCTAACCAAGACGGACATCATCTTCAGTCGCTCTCAAATCGGAGGGCCGCGATTTTTAGATTAAAGCGATTGTTTTAACAGCCTTCGTCTCTTTGGAGCAAATCATTATTAGTGGGGAGTTTTTCGTCTTTCCATTCTCTCTTTCTATCCTCGCTGAACTTAATGGGGAGTTTCATTTCTCTTCCTACTCATTCAATTCGAGCTTTCCATCAGTCATGTCCCAAAGGTATCATCCATCATCTTTCCGACGTCCGGAGGAGATTTATAAGCTGCATCTTTCGATTCTTCGATGCGCGCGCACATACACAGACGCACACACACACACACACACTTTTCCGTATCCAAACGACGGTTGGTCTACCTCCCCCCCCTTCCATTTCTTTCCCTTTCATAATATTATCAAGTAACCAATTTTATTAGTTTTAATTGCCCATTGGTATTAACGCTGAGTCTTATTGGTTTCCCAAAGCGAATGACCAATCAACAACCGTACGTCAGACGGAAGGAAAATGCAATCTAACTTGCATATACTAGACAAATACTTTCCTTTATGTCCATGGTAGGTAGTTTAACAACCAGCGGAACCTTCAGCCAATGTTATGAAAGGCGACTAAATCATAATTTCGACTGCTGCCACGCAAGTTTGAATAATGATGGCATGTTTTATAATTTGCAGCGTGGCTGAAGGACAGGTTTTCCTAGAAGTTAAATTGCAGCCACGTTAGCGGACGGCCTAGGAGTTGAGGGGGGAGGGGGGTAATGAGAAGGCAATGATCATCGGGTCCCCCTTGCGAAGGAAACGGTCCAAACGGAACTTAACTACCTAAATTAAAAGTATTTTCAATAACAAAAACGCTATAGCGATTTTTAAAGCGACCACTGGCGAATGCCCTCAACGGCATAATTAAAAAGGAAGCCTATTACTAAGCCTCATTAAAGACCACATCCAAAACAAAACAATACAGACAGTAAGCTAAAAACAAACAAACAAATACATTATAGAGCCAAGTAAAATGGAGGAGGCCAACCTCCTCCAAGAAGTCAAAGACACCACATGTCAGTGTGTACGAACCCGTCAACATGAAAATTTAAAGTCAGCAAAGGCATAAGTCGCCGTAATTAAAAAAGAAGCCTATTACTAAGCTACATTAAAACCCACATCCAAAACAGAAACAATACGCTACCCCCCCCCCAACAAATACAACATTATAGAGCCAAATAAATTTGAGGAGGCCAACCTCCTCCAAGAAGTCAAACACACCACATGACTGCGTGCACGAACCCGTCCCATGATAATTTAAGGTTGTATTTTACTCAGTTGGAGAAAAATAGAGTTATGATAAAATATGAGCAAACGAAATATTTTTGCTCTATGAAAATGAAAGTATAGGTGAAATGAAGATTAATCTCAGGCTATCTGAATAAACCCACTGGTAAACTTTCATAAATGCCTCATTTCCTATGCCCTAGGATGACTAGATAACAAAGTACTACATATAAACAAAGTAACGGCAAACAAAATCAGTTAAGGCAGCAACCTAAAAATTCTAGTGACCCCGTACAGCGGCCACTAACAAGTAACACCTTATTGTACATGTTTAAATGGTTAACTTGTTTTAGAATCAATAAAAGATAGTGACTTACTGCTATCAAAATAATGGTACCTTTGATACAAGCCTTACAAATATATCTTTTTAAAAGTTAATCTTTACTTAAACTACTTAGTTGTTATGAGAAATTTTGTTGCAAGCAAAAAAGCTAGAAAAGTTCATTTCAAAGATTTCGCTATCAAAATCAATTTCTCTGCCAATACTTAATTGAATACTCCACTAAATCAACAAAACCGGTTTGATTAGATCTTAACATTTTTTCGATATGTTAAAAAAAAATTGGACTTCCAATGTACTGGAATTATCAACAGTATTCTCAAACTAACACAAACATTTGAAAATCTATCACAAAGTTTGGAGTATGTTAATAAATTTAGCGATTCTAATGGCGTCAGTTGTTCCAAAGTTGTTTTATGTATTAATGGCATATGTCACATTCCTGTGACAAATTCTTCATCATTATGGGCAGTAGGAAAGTAGGGTGCTAACCTTTTCGATTTTTAGTCGTGTGGTGGCGATTCTATAAGTTAATATGTCGGTCCGTAGGTTGGTGGGTCGGATGGTAACCAGTTTACTTTTCAATGAGGTTTTTGGCAATAACATCGTAACTATTCAGCCGGTTCTAACGAAATTTGAAACCCTTATGTTGGTTTTCATTTTCTTTCGAATGATATAATTGTCAAGGTCCTCCCAAGTTAGTCCGGGAATTATTTGGCAATAGCCTCATAACTATTCGGCCGATTCTAACGAAATTTGAAACCCTTATGTTGTTTTACATTCTCTTTCGAATGGTGTAATTTCCAAGGTCCACCCAAGGTTAGTCCGGGAATTATTGAAAGTTTTGAAGGTCTTAAGGTCATAAGTCAAAATGATTGAGAGCATGCGACTTAGATCTGTTGACCTTGTTTCCTAATGGCACACTTTCAGACGTGGCACATTTCCACAACAAATCAAAATTCTCAGCCAACCGCCGCTGAACAGCATTAAAACGAGTGAAATCCGGCAATAACCTTATCAAAACCCTCAAGTTTTTTATCGGGAATCTATCTAATCAGGCGAATCATGTGTCATTTGCGCTCATGGCATCACGTGTTTGGTCATCGTCCATTCATGTCTTCTTTCGACCCAGACCCCCCCCCCCTCTCCCCCACACACACCACCGCCTCCACGCCAATGGAGGGATCGATTTTCAACTCAAGAATTGACGCTAATCTGATGTACTCAATAGTGGAAGATATGGATAGTAGTAAAAGATAGATGATAAAAGGGGCAGGAAGGGTTTGCCCTAGTTTGAGGGACATCGCGGGCATTTGATTACTTCTGATTACTGATTTTTTCCTTTTTGTTCGTTTTATTCTATTATGTTGACTTGTCTGTTTGTTTTTGTGTGTTATTCTTTATATTCTTTTGTGTATTTGTCTCCTTGATTTGTTTATTTAGTCTTCGTGTATTCTTGAGCTTTCCAGCCTTTATTAGTGATCTAATTTAGTGTTTTACCTCGTGTTTTGTCTTGGTTGTATTTGTTTGTTTTTCATTTGTTGTGATTAGAAATGCTGTCTTACATTTGTTGTGTCGTACTCTACCTTGTTTATGTGTATAGTGGTGTAGTATTTTCCTCGGCGCAGAGTCTAGTGCTTGGGAAAGGTCGATTTCGGGCGACTTTCTCACGCAATCTGGCAGGGATGTTTATGTTGCCACCTGTTCTTCTTAGCACTGGGATGATATCATTGGCCAATGTTGACCAGACCTTTTTGGCAAGTTTCTGTGTTGCGACATTGATGGGCTCTAGACGTTGTCTGCGGTGCAGGTCCCTTTGCCGAAGATACTCTCTTTGTTTGGTTTTGTTGATGCATAGGGATGCAGAATTCTGCCCTCGCTGGAGCCTCCTAATAGCGGTCTTACTGGCCGCTAGAGTCGCTATGCAGGGTAGATGAGCTTAGCCCGGATAAACATCAGGCATATTTTCCTGATATTAGCCAAGCTAAGATTTCTAAACCTATATAACTTAGAG
The DNA here is from genome assembly GCA_963969495.1 of Ceratothoa steindachneri. NCBI lineage: Eukaryota > Metazoa > Arthropoda > Malacostraca > Isopoda > Cymothoidae > Ceratothoa > Ceratothoa steindachneri. The sequence goes on from OZ018329.1 coordinate 50,457,547, forward strand.
ATTTCTCTATTCGCCATATCCTGCTTCTCCTTGTAGTGCCTCGAGTATCCGTGGTCGGAGATTTTTAGGCCTAGGATGGTGCCTTCGGTGGAGTAGCCGTATCTCCTCCAATCTATTACAATGGGCCACGTTGACTCGCGGCTCAGCGGGAGGATCTTAAATTTGTCCCTATTGGTCCGAATTTTCCATTTTCTCTCAAATTGGTTAATGTTAGAGATCACTGCTATAGTGTTGATCGCCTGATCCCTTGCTTTCCTCCCCCTACTGGGGACGATCTGCGTGACGTCATCTGCGAACTGCAGATGCATCATGTCCCTGTGTATTGGAGTAGGGAGATCAATGGTGAAGACCAGGTAAAGCAGAGGGCTCAGGCTGCTACCCTGGGGAACGCCCGATTTGAGTTCGAATTCTGATCCTTTGTGTTCTTCAATCATGATACGCGTCCTTCTGTCCATGACGACGTCACAAAGGATTCTTTCCAGGACTGATTCTAGCTGGAGGCCTAGGATCTTGTATTGTAGTCCTCTCAGCCAAACCTTGTCGAAGGCCTTCTGCACGTCACTCATCACGATGTCTACATAGTGACACTTAGCTCGGCAATGTGCGATCTTTTCTGTTAGGAGCGCCAGGGCCGTTTATGTGCCCCTTTTTGGGCGGAACTCATGTTGTTGCGGGTTATGCGCTCCTAGCTCGTCGAGTTGAGATTGTAGCCTGTCGGCTATAATCTTCTCAAAGATCTTGCCGGGTATTTCGAGGAGAGAGATTAGGCGATAGTTAGCCACTTGGTCTGGGGGCTTGTTCCCTTTCGGGATAAAGATGATTTTAGCCATCTTATACCCGTCTGGGAAGTAGCCTGTATTCAGGGATGCGTTCATGATGTTCGCCATGCCCAGAATAATTTTCCCTGGGCATTCACTAGGTTGTTTTTCGTGAGCCCAGACCAACCGAGTGCCCTTTGTTTGAAGGACCTTATGGCGTTCATGGTCTTTTCAATGGTGATGAGGCACCCGTGGTTAACCATCTCTCTTTTTCTAGATACTTGTGGGTGTGGGTGGGGCCTATATATCATCGCTCCGAGGTCTTCGAGCAGCTGGTCTTTGAAGTCCTTGTCGAAATCATCGTTCTCCTCAGGTGATATTGCAAAGATCTTTTTCCAATCTTCTGAATTTCCTTTCGAGAGATTCCGGATCTTCTATGATGTTGTCGCCTTCTTTTATTTTTTTCCTAGGGCTGGGAGGCAATCCCCTAAGTTTTCTGGATGTTATTCCAAAAATAGATATGATTTCTCTCCCTGCCCACTATGCCTATGATATCGTCTTAGATTTCTTTTTGCTTCTCAAGGATGATGTTTTTTAGCTCCTCGCTTAGCTGTCACATTCTGGCTGCCCCTTCCCGTTTTGGGCCTGTCCTACTGACTTATTCGTAGATCTCCGTGTGTTTCCTGGCGATTTCCCTCATTTCGTCCGTCTACCTAGGTTATGGGAGCATTTTGTACGAGATTCTGGCGACGCATCTTTCGTCAGCTTGAGTGAGGAGATTAGTAATCTTATCAATCTCCTCATCAATTTCTTCGAGATTTGCGTCACCCAAGTCAGCTGGCCGATAGTTGATGAGCATTTTTCTGTATTACTCTCAGTTAGCTTTTGCGTAGTTTTTCCTAAGTGTGAGGGGCTTGAGCATTGGCGCAAGCGATATGATGGTGATGATGGGGAAATAATCGCTCGGGACCACTGGGCATGGTGCGTTGACGATGCTGAAGGGGAATTCTGGACGTGCCAACACAATGTCCGGTTTTGTCGCCGAAAAGTGCATTTGTTAGGTTGGGAAGTCTGGTCCGATTCTCTTGAGCCGATTCCTTTCGAATAGTAGTTCCAGGTTCTTTCCTCTTTGGTCGACGCGCCTATAGCCAGATGCACGGCATCTGAACAAGTTGTTGATCGGTAGGTATTGGCGCCTGGGCGGCTGGTAGGCTGCCGCCGTGGTTAGGCCTCCAACAAGAGTCGGGATCTCGACAGCCACGAATGATTCGTCTAAGTCCGGTAGCATTTTGAACTTTAAGTTTTTTTCTGATCGCGATGGCTGCGCCATCAAATCGTTCTTGTGTGTGGTTCTTCTGTATTATTGTGTAATTATGTATTTTTATTATGTCTGTGTTTGTGTTGACGCCATGTTCTGATATGAGGATGATGTCCGGGTCCACTTTACGGAAGATGTTACCTTTCCATCCATCCACATTCAGTGTGAGTATCTTAAAGGGTTGTTAATGTTCTCCATTATTTTCTTGTTCTTGAGTGTCTTTGTTCTTTTGGTGAGTTTTATTAACTGTTGTGAGCTTTGCCGTTCCGGATCATTTTGTATTCTGCATCACTTAGGGTGATGCAAGAATCTTTGTGCACTTTCACTTATCCTTCGTGGATAGCATTTTCAATATCTGATTCTGATTCTGTTGCTGAGTAGGTCCATTTGTATCTTTTATCCCGAATTCCCTGATATATCTCATTAGGGGAGAGTTTCTCTGGGTATGGGGTCTGCCCAGTTGTAATTATCTTGAGGTCGATCTCTTCTCTATCGTACTTGTAAGTACACCTCGAGATCTTCGACCTACTCCTTGAGCTTACGGGGCTCTTTGTAGCCTTGTTTTCGACCTCCTCAGCATCAGATTCTGAGGACGATGAGCTCGTGAGATTGTCCTCTGCCTGCTTACTCCTTGCTGATTTCTTCTCCTTCTTTTCTCGGCGCCTTTGTGCTTCCAAGTTTGGGTCTTTCCTGGTGGTTCTATTGTTTCCAGTCGTGGCCTCCGCTGCTTTTTCAGTGCTTGTGGATTTTTCCTCTGGTGAAAATGGTGTCGCCGGTGTCTCTTGCGCATTCTTGGGCAGGAATTGCAGCTGTTAGACGTCTCCCGATGGCGAGTCGTCCGGGAACCACATCTCCGACATACCGTTTTTTTTTCAGCATGAGATTGAGGGTTTTTGAGAATGTTCCCGGTTTTGTGAGATTGTTTACGTGTGCAAATATGATACACGTAATAATCCTTGTGGAATTCTCGTACTCAAGCTTTAGATATATTTTTGGTTGTTGTTGTTCTAGAGTTCTGGCTGGGGTTGTTTTTGTCGCTTGGGCGTAGGAGGTATTAGCCCCCCTCGTTTCCTCAGCTTCCTTTTCGTTGTTTTTTCTTTTGATAATCTCCGTGTTAGGGGGACAGGACATAGCCATCGCCCCGTGATTCAGCCCACAGTTTGGGCACCTCTCTGTCTGTGCCGAGCATTCTCGCCATCCATGGCCTTTCCCGCTGCACCTAGAACATGTTATAACATGTTCTGTGCAATCTTTTGTGGGGTGGTGCTCAATCTTGAAATAGCGGAAGCATACTTGAATGGGGGTGAACTCTTCTCTCAACTTTCTCGCCGCTGATCTCGGCATGAAAGAGTAGCAGTCATCGTTTTTTGGCCTTTTGGGCCATTTGTGTCTCGCTGAAGATTATTTTAAAGAGGTGTTGGTACTCTGTGTTGTCCCCTTTGTTCCGGAACTTCACCACCTCCACACCTTTGGCCCACGACTGGTTTCTGCCTATCGCTTCCATAATTTGTTCTTTGGTATGTTGCCCGATCCAGGGGTCGAGCTGCCTGCATAACACGCTCCGATGTGCCTGGATCTGAGGGGAAATGCTGGGCTGGAGGTTTATTTCTTTTAGCAAACGTTGTCCCATCTCGTTCGTGAGTGTTTCTACATCCGCCTCTTTCTCGCAGATTGCGACGTAACCAGCTGAGGTATCGATTAGTCTAGGGATAGCCACGCTTAGCTTTCCGTAGACTGTTTCGAAGACTTTACCTCGATCCGGCTTTGGCTGTCCACCTATGGTCCTCAGGGGGACTTGTGGCGGGGTGTGACGCCATTTTTTTGTGTTTGCAGCCCCGCTCTCGGGGGGGGGGGGTAAATTTTCCTTTCCAAGATTCGACTTTCCTTGGGGGTGTTACACGGCCTCAATTGTTATGTGTGCGTGTTTGTTTTACGTTTTTTTATAATTTTGTTTTCCTTGGGTATGAAGAGAAACCCCCCCTCGCTCACCCGCGGCCTAGATGGAAATGGGAATTGCCATTTTGATGAATTATAACGATGGACGAGATGAATTCGGGTGGGATCCTCTCGGGAGGGGGGGGGTGATTTTACCCTCACTGGGGTCTCCTAAATTATTTCAAAAATTGAGCATAAATTGGTGAGTTTATATGACAAAAATGAGGGAACTTATTCCCTCTTCAACAAACTTGTTTATGATTATAAAAGGATTATACATGGTTGAATGGTTATATAAAGTTAGCCAAAATTATAGCAATAAGGAACAGGTTTAAATGTGAATAAGGAATATAATGCAAAATTAAGGTAGTAGGATTAAATATGATTGTTAAAACAAATCGGACCGTCCTGGGGGACGAGGTGAAGCGGACTATGCAGGTCCTCCCGCTCCCCGTCCTTATATACCTATTGGTATAACGGTCGGGGACAGGGCTAGAAAAAGGTTAGGTTAATTAAAGGTTCGGGAGGACCAGTCCGCAGGATTCCGATTTGTTTTAATGTATACAATATTAAGAGATGCCCTAATAAATATTTTTGTAAATAATTGTAAGGTATTTTTTGAAAATTGATCAAGGATTTCCAAAGGGATCTTTCCTCTTCGGAGAGTATAGAGTACGGCCATATTATCCGTATAGATTCTAGCGTTTGGGAAAAGAAGGCAAGCAATTAAGGCAGTGGCGTATTCTAACAAGTATATATTTGTTAAGGAGTTAAAGAAATAGGTAGGCCAAACAATGGAAGTGGGCCCGAATTTGATAGCCATTCGTTTTAAGGAGGCGTCGCAAACAACTTTACACCTATTAGCTTTTCTTCTTTTCCAAGGGACCTTTTTTGTATGAATAAATGGTTCCACAAAACGTACCAGGGGGTTTTTATGAGGGTATAATTGAACCCAGCAAAATGGGAGATTTATAAAACCAATGATAAAGTTGAGTAAACCCCCGACACGTAACCAGAATTTGTCCTTAAGGGACGGATGATTTAGATATTTTAGGGCACTGCACAATTTGGTTTTGAGAGATATGGTCAATTGATTAGTTCGTTGACTAAGATTAATAATAACCCCGAGGTAAGTAAGTTGTTTACAAGGTAGAAGAATTGATTTTTGATCATTAATAGCCAGGCTGGAATCCAGACATAGGTCTAACCAATTAAGCACGTTATCAACCTTGCCTATTACGAGAATATCGTCTAAGTATGTAAAGGTTTTTACCCCGCAGATCTTAGCCCAGTAATTACATATGGAGGACATTACATATTGCATCAAAAAGGGGGCGCCCAAAAACCCCATAGGGAGTTTGGTGAATCTCCAACTTCCCTATGTGAGTTTGAATACCGAAAAGGGGACGGGCGTCCGGATGAAGATTGATATGATAAAACCCAGCTCCGAGGTCAATTTTTATCCCCAAATCACCCGGTTGAATATGGCTAAATACCTTTGCTACGTTAGGCAGTTGAAATTTTGGGGATTTAATTTTTCCCGTTAGTCTAGACATGTCGTAAATGGTCAGAGTGAGATTATCTGGTTTGGGGACTCCGAAGAGTCTGTGGGAGCACCTAATATTACTAGATTTTTCCAAAACTCCCACTTGTTCTAATTGTGAGATTATAGGAAGCAACCTATCACTGGTAACACATTTAGAATGGTAACCTTTAGGAGGATATATTTTTACACCTTTATTTTGGGCCGCACGGATAATATTATTGACACTAGGCACTTTTTTAAGTGATCCTATTTTTAACTGACCTAGGTTAGTATTTTCACTGGTCACTTTCCTTTGTTGAGGTTCCAGAGGATCCAACGATGGCGAAAACTCCTCAGCCCGGTTTCGTTCCTGATCGTCGTTTTGTTGTCCTTGGTTGTCGCATTGTTGTTTCTCTTGATCCTGTTGTTGTTCCTGGTCCGCGTTATCTTCATCGAAGGCAGGGTCGTCGGCCTCAAAAGGATGAGGTGAATCGGCCCGGTGGTCGTCCAGGACATCACCCTCCCAGAAGTGGCCAGGCTCAGGAGGAGCTGGAGGACCGCTGAGAGGGAGGGGAGGCGGAATGGGTACCCCGGGTTCATTGATGTCAATAATACGGGGTACTTCCAGGCCGGGTAGGGACATACCCCTATCATGTCCGTGCCTGGTCAAATTCTGTCTCGTGGGTTGCCAGGGTCGGCCACCTTCAAGGCGCCGAGTTCCGAAGCCGCATTTTGGAAGAAGTTACGAAGCGGTGCCAATGTTGGGTCCGCTTCCGTGCGGGTGACAGCTGGGTGTAGAGGGACAGACACTACAGGTGGCTGAGCCTCGGGTAAGGGTCCCAGATCCAGGTGTTGGAATTCCGGCCTAGGTCACCTAGTTCGTTTTCGAGTTGTCTTCTATTTCCGAGTTCCCTGAGCACTCTTCTTGCCAGGCCTAGCCTCGCGTCCGCGGCCTGTTCTGCCTCGCGAAGCCACTTGGGTGGCGTACGTTCTGGAGTCGGTCGCATATCCCGTTTTTGCTTTAGAGCGTTTTCAGAAAGGGTGAGGTTGGCACCAAGTGTGGCGCGTTCCCCACTATCAACGATAGCCGGGCCCCAGCCGTAAAACAGGACAATATAGTATAACCTTACACGCTGGAAGAGATGTTCGAATTCAATTTCCTCCAGGCGGCGGCGAAATTTGTAGAGGGTTATAAGTGTAGCTATATCCTCCCGATCTCTCCGTTTAAACTTTTGGGAGTCCAAGTTCTCCTTAAGTTCTCCTTAAGTTTGGAAACGACCTTATCGTATTTGGTGGGAGAGTCCGGCTGGTTAGGTTGACGAATCTTTAAGCGGGACGAACCTTTATCCACATGTACATTTTTGAACCACGTTACGGTTGCCCTTACGGGGTCTGCGAAGAAAATTCACCAACGGACCCCGTAAGGGTAACCGTAACGTGGTTCAAGAATGTCAAAGGGTAAACAACAAGACACATCAAAGAAACAAATCCTTCAAGACTTTAGTGAGGAAGAAGCAGCTATCACAGAGTTGGTTAAAAGACTTACCCGGCAACATACTACCAAGGAGTATACTCCAAGGAAGACCGCGACTCCATCGGTGGTTCCCTCAGCACACGCGGTTGGGGATTCCGAAGATCCTCGGCCTGATACCTCCCGTCAACGTGAGGACCCGGTTGCCCCCGAAACACCGTCATCGCAAAACCACAGCGACAGCGAAGACGAAGAAGGTGACGAAAGAGGCCTCATCACACCAGTACATGTGGATAAAGATTCGTCAACCTAACCAGCCGGACTCTCCCACCAAATACAATAAGGTTGTTTCCAAACTTAAGGAGAACTTAAGGAGAACTTGGACTCCCAAAAGTTTAAACGGAGAGATCGGGAGGATATAGCTACACTTATAACCCTCTACAAATTTCGCCGCCGCCTGGAGGAAATTGAATTCGAACATCTCTTCCAGCGTGTAAGGTTATACTATTTCGTCCTGTTTTACGGCTGGGGCCTGGCTATCGCTGATAGTGGGGAACGCGCCACACTTGGTGCCAACCTCACCCTTTCTGAAAACGCTCTAAAGCAAAAACGGGATATGCGACCGACTCCAGAACGTACGCCACCCAAGTGGCTTCGCGAGGCAGAACAGGCCGCGGACGCGAGGCTAGGCCTGGCAAGAAGAGTGCTCAGGGAACTCGGAAATAGAAGACAACTCGAAAACGAACTAGGTGACCTAGGCCGGAATTCCAACACCTGGATCTGGGACCCTTACCCGAGGCTCAGCCACCTGTAGTGTCTGTCCCTCTACACCCAGCTGTCACCCGCACGGAAGCGGACCCAACATTGGCACCGCTTCGGAACTCGGCCCCTTGAAGGTGGCCGACCTTGGCATCCCAGGGTCGGCCATTATACCTATTGGTATATGCTGGCTAGTTGCCAACCAGCTTTCGTCCACTCATTTTCAAATATTATCCAGCTCGCAAGTGGGTAGCAGCTGCAGAATGGGAAGCATGCTGCAGATGACATCTGGATGATTGTGTGCCATAATGGTTTAAGTCTTGTGGGTGGGGATCTTCGGCTATATATCTGCAACATATTTTTACTTCCTCTGCCTTCACTACTTTACATATTTCATACAAGCGTTCTGTACCGAATTTTGCAAAATGTCTATTACACTTTTTAATCTTTTAAGAGGTTTACGTGTGGGATAGAAAAGGTTCCGTCAAACAAACTTAAAGTTCTATTCTTCCAGCACGTGTCATTGGAACGTCTTTTCCATTGTGTGCAAGTGTGTCGAGGTGGATGTTTAATAAAGAATCGAGATCTCTCCTCTGCTGCGCGCAAGCCACAAGTCTGACATCGCCAAGCGGCTCATCGTCAGCCGGACGACCGTTCACAGAGTCGCGGCGCGATTCAAGAACGAGGAAAACTTCAAAGATCGACCTCGTTCAGGCAGACCTGAAGTTGTCAACCGTTTGGATGTGAGAAAGGCCTGCGAAAATATTCCGAAGATCAAAATTAATACACTCGCGAAGAAGAAGAACATCTCGGTGGCGAAGGTGCCCAGGCCCGTCAAGAACGAGGGCGCCAAGAGCTTGAGGTGCGTGGAAAGGCTTCTGCTCACCGATCGTATGCGAGAACAACGTCGGGAGCGGTGCTGTCGTCGCCTTCTCAACAACTTGAATTCTCAACTTCACGGTCGATCCAGTAATCAAAAAGCAGAACAATCGCGTGGTAAGCTACGATCAGGACGTTTCTAAGGTCCACTAAGTAGCCACGACCAAGCACCGTTTGCCTCCTTGATGATACTCGGCGCCGTGGCTTCGAATGGCGAGGAGATGCCGCCGGTTACAGGCTCACCGCGGCCAATTAAAGGAACATCTTAGTCACGAAAGTCATGCCTTGGGTGAGAAAGATCAGGAAAAAAGTTGATTACGTCTTCATGAGGACAGTGCCCCGACCCACACGGACAAGGCAGTGCAAGTGTGTTCAGGATCGAATATGAACTCCTTGTCATAGGACATTTTGCCGCCGCAAGGTCCGTCGTCGAGCTGAAGTTCTCCGTCAAACGCGTCTGGAAAAGCCTGAGGAAGGACTTCGCCAGCAAAGTGTGTGCTGTCTCGCCTGCAGCACATGCTCGCCGCCAAGAGCGGCCACATTGATTAATTTTATAATTTAAACACATATTTATGTTAAAACAATAAAAACGTGTCTAATTGCATCAAAATTCTCAGTGTGTCCTTTATTGAGAGAGCTACAACGAGTGTAAGAGGAGTGTTGCAATACCCGGTAGAAGAGACCGTCGATTTTCGGTCTTAAAGATCTCGCAAGGATAAGTGAATGCCGCTACGGTGAGATGCAAAAGGTTGGATTCTTTAAAGTCTGTCAGACCATCCGTTTTCTGTCATAGCATGTGGAGTACGAACTATGGCTGGAATTAAGCAGGTTATAAGTCGTTTAACTGTTCCAAAATATGCAATGGATTCTGGTATCCACTCAGTTATATAGTGCCCATACAAATTAACAGTATGGCAGCCACATGGGGAAAAGATTGCCGAGTGAACACACACTGCTCAAGTATTTTCGACCAACGTTATTGTGCTTTCCCGTCATGTTGGCAAGTATGTTTGCGCCCTGTTGTCGCTCAGAGGAATGGCTTTTTTTTGCAAGGTTTCCACAATTAACTGAGCAATGCACGAAGGCAAGAAATTTTACTTGTACCTCAGATATAGCGCTGTTTAAATTCCATACCACGACAAAAATGTTATCTGCTCAACGTAGAGTTGCATCCACAATACTACGAAATGTTTCGAAGAGCTTAATTCCAGCTAATATGTTGCTTCATGAGGTTAGGACATTTTGAGATGAACTCATTCTGAGACTGGACAAAGATAATGAACTTGAAGGCGTGTATTCTTTTTCTCGCATTATCATACTCTTTGTACATGCACTTGGAGAATAGGACCAGGAGTTCTATAAGACTTCAGAGTTATCCACTCTTTAGATCCCCCGATTCAATGGATGACCAAATGGTAAATCACTCCCCACCCCGAGAAAAAAACATCAATGATACCCTTCAAAGCGTTACACAATTGTGCAAATTCATCTGGGATTGCTACACTATAGAAGTGTTAAGTGCCTTAACAAAGAAAGTAACTATAGCATAGTTAGATGAAACGGGAAACACGCCTCTCACTTTCATACTTAAGGAAAAACATGCATTTACATATAATTAGATAGACAGATTAAAATCGATAGATAATAAATAGACAGATACGAATTAAACGCTTAGTAGTTCACAAAGTTTACATTTTGTTTTCAAAGTTCAGTTGTTCTTTGTATACAACTTTCATGTATAACCAAACTTTGTAATTGATTTTTCGACCTTAAATGATACCAGAACAGAAAATTGTGTATATAAGCAGTCGAAAACAAAACACTGCTGAAAAAGTTCAGCTGTTCTTTCTATCCAATTCTCTCATATGTTTATCAAATTCAGTAATTGATTTTTCCACCCTCAATGATATCGCTGCAAAAAAATCTGCCATTACAGTAACAAAACCAAAACACTGCTAAAAAAAAATTGCTTAGGAATTTTTTATACGATAAAAAATCCTTTTTCTGTTCACTGGTACCACCCACTTCTAATATCAGTTAGGGAAAAGTGTATGCCCGCCAACTGGTCGTAAAAGTAGCAAATAAACAGGCAGTGTTGGAAAGTGACCTGCTCTTCTTAGGTTAGTATTGGTAGACCCACTTAAAAAAAAACCGTAGAACTCCTCCCACGTAATATAGGATTGGGAAACTTCCATTAAATTAGCCAATAGCACATCCTAAGTAGTATCCTATAGGTAAGCCCATTTGGAGATGAGCCCCACCTCTTATAAACTTTAGATCAGGGGCAGTTTGAGCAAATCTTGTATTTTGAATAAAGCTAAAGCCCTTTTGTTCTCTGCCACTGCGTTGTACCGGGTCTTCTTTAAAAATGGGCAAGCAAATTACAGGTAATGTCGCCACTCAGGGCAACACAAAACATTACGTTTAGTTGCTGTGGCTACTTAGGGTCACACGCCCTTCTTCTAAGATCGAACCCCTTGCAAGAATCATCCTTCAATGTCAGATTGCACCCTGTACCAAACTACCCGGCATTCCTTTCTCTCAAAGGATTCCGTTGCACCGACTGCCTGATCCCCTTGACTGTGTGCCCCATCTACCGACTGAGGGTCATTGGCGCCATAGCCTTAGTCGCAAGGCTAGAAGGTAGCGCAATCAACAGAAGACTCAACCCCTTTCCCAGGTAAAAGGCGTCTTTCAAGTTCTCCCCAAGCTATAGAGCACTTATTTTGGCTATTGCTCTTTCTATGTTCTAAAATCAATAGTTTTTGCCACCTTATACTAGTTACCTAACTTTCAAGTTGGTTAGCTCGTTGACACATTAATAGTGTGCCTAAAAGATAGCTTCTTTTCTTTGGCTCCAAACATAAAGGTCTCTTTTGTAGTTTTCCTGTAGTGGCGCAAAATTTCAAGATAGTTTCTGGAAAAGCTTTATTGTTTATGTCCTAAGGAAATTGTTTTGGTATAGTGGGATGTGGCCATTTGTAATATATTTTTTTCTATTTCTACTTGAGAAGGGAATTCATTTTTTATACACCCAATGTCAAGGCCACACTAGAGTTAACACTTGTTGTTGGACTAATCACTATCAAGAATTATGCCCCCCTAATCTCAATTAAATCCAGGCCCCCAACACGCACATAATCAATCGGACAGGCGCGCACCACGTATACCTTCTCATCTCAGCGCTCAAACCATTTGTTGAGCGTCAATGAACCAAGATAACGACCATGACCCCTACAATGCACACACACACACATACACCAAACACGCGATGTCTTCGCAAGCCATCGAATCGTCTTAACCAACACCCATACATCAGCGCCTCCTGCCATCAGGAAGGGAACACAGCACAATTCATTTACTCTATGATTTGATCTCTGGGAAGACCCCCGTCCGGTCGGCGTTCATCGCAGCTCGTGGGGGCCTTGAGGTTCACCATCGCCATTATAACAACCAACCAACCAACCCATAATACTAGTACAAGGGAAATGTATTAAAGACATTCGGAAATAAGGTCATACAAAAGACGGATTCGATTGGTGGAGAACCACAAGAATGGCATCCGAAAGTTGCCAACGAATGATTAAATAAAGATATACACATATTTGAGCACGTACTACGCACATGTCCGTATGCCTAAAAATAGAAATAACACACGTGCCACACTCTTCGTCCCTTGTGAGATCTACAATGCAATATCGTGAAACTCATCAAAGTCATAGCATAGAGTGTGTTTCATTTGTCATAAGTCATACTTTCTGGCAACGAACCCGTCACCACAAACTCCTTAGCATGAAACTAGTAGACGTGAGGAACCAAAAGAGAAATATCCTTGGCCCCATGAAATGATGCTTCGGCGCTCTATGTTCTCTCGTACCGGGTTTTCTTTCAGTGTTAATGGGTTTGTTTACTACTTGCAAGAATGATCTCGAAAAGGGGATGATTGATAACCATTATTATTATTACTTAAAACTAAGAACTAGAAACAACATGACTCGAAAAGTGTGAGAGGAGTGGTTCGTAAAAAATAATTCAGAATTGGGAGAGAAATGAGTAAAAGATAAAGAGGCCGAATATTTTAGATAGGAGACCATATGGTGTGAGGATTCTATGATGGACGATGGGCGGCGGCGAGATACCAACGGCAGCAATGAAGCATAGCAGCTATCTGACACCACCTAGCGGGGTAAGCAAATATTTGATTGGTAATGAAAGGATAATTTAGCGGATATCTTTAATTTCTGAGCGTTAAGAATGTAACTACAATAAAAAAAGTTAAAAGAGAAAATCCAAACCAATCTCACCCGTCTTTTATAATGGAAAGATACAACCACGCATTCTACGAAAATGCATTAATTTTTCAAGACGTTTGCGGAAAAGGTCTTCGAGAAGCTTCGAGGCTCCATTTCGATTCCTAGAGGCTTGAACAAACTGGAACGGACTATAGATTTTGTTTTCATTAATAACAGAACTATTCAAAGCTTTTTCCCTCCAGAGAACCGTGTCCCCAAATATTCACGTAGTGGTATCAAATACCAATTCTTATGTCCAGGATGTTTCTCGGCTTTATATATTGGCAGCACTGTTAGGTCTTTGGGCGCGCTTCTCATCATATGGGAATAAATCGAAGAAATCACAGAAATGACCGTATTTTATCTAAAAGAAAAGAATCTTCAAAAAGAGATCATGTAATAAAATTTTATATTCCAACAAATGCACGAACACTGAGGATAGCTGAATCATTATATATAAAATCAGTTAAACCCAGAATAAATAACGATTCCTCGGCTCAGTGGCGGATCCTGGATAAATATTGGGGGTAGGGGGCTAACCTGAATTCCTCTCTCTGAGTAGTCTGAGAAAAGGGCATTAATAAGGGTTATAATAGACAGTATTGATAATAAATAACAGCAACTCATAAAGGAGTGAGCACGAACTCTCTCAGAGCCGAATCCTTTTCCAGACATCAGGAAATTAGGAATTGTGGTTTATGGTAGTTTTGGGACGTCAGCTAAGGTATAATACTCAATTTACTAAGTGTTTATGAGATTTACCTCTATTTTAGACATGTATCATATAAGGTACATTCGATTGCAACGATTTACAAAACTGTTTTTAGATATATTCTATATTATTACATAACTCTCTTTGAATAACAGAATACAAGTATGGCTTTTTTTTCCATTATACAAATTCGAAGCAGTTCAAAGATAGCGTCGTTCGCGACAAGATATATAGCAATTAAATATAATAGATATACTTAAAGCACATTCTTATCAACAATCAAAAGAAACATTTTCAAATGTTAGATGAGCAAAAACAAGCTCGAAACGTTTTCATTTAATAAAAGAAAATCCGACGCATTTCAAATACATGAAAAATATAAATACTTTTCACCGAATCTCCCATCGAAAACCTAATCCAGACCAGTCATGACTAATCTCATTCATTATACAGGAGTGTTATGAAGTCTTCAGGGGTAACAATTTACAAACAAAAAAAGAGTGAAAGTACCTCCAATGACCTGCGACGTTTTTGGATAAGATGATAAATGGTTATTGCATCGATGGTTTTCCATGTTTAAAATCACTTACAAGTGCCTCTGAATGGGTAAATGAGGCTTCTGCCACTAGATGGCGCCACCCAGTGCCAACTCCTATTGCAGATTTGAAATCTCTAGGATGAATAACCATATGTCCCATGGTCATATGGGTCATTTCATGGCTCTAATTGAACTTTAGTCCTTTTGAAAAAAAAGTGACGCCTTGACCTGACGCTTCGCCGAAGGTAAAAAAAAAAAAGAGAGAAGGCAAAGCGAATTCCGTGAACAGGAGAGCTCAAACGAATAAAATTATTCGCAATAGTGAAAAAGTTAATTTAGAAGTTGCAAAAGCTTAACGTTTACAATGTGCGGCTATGATTTGATGACTTTTTTCCAGTTTAAAAATTGTAAAATTCTATGCCTTCTGAACGCAATTATGATTTGGGGAATAAGGAAGGATCAATAACTGATTCGCAAGGAAAAAGTAGAAAGCACTTAAGAGACTATCTCCTTAGACGCCCGAATGCAAGAAACATCAGACGTGAGCAGGAAGCAAATGAAGAACAGATGATTTTTATGAAAAGACTAAGAGAGGTTACCTCCGTGACTGAACATCACGGTGGGGAGTTGGGGCTTGGCCTGGCTGACGTACGCCTGAGAAGCAACATAGCTTGATACGAGGACTGAAACCAGTAAACTTTAAACTTTAAACAAAAAAAATCATAATTTTTGTAATAATTATGATTGTGTTAACTAAATTAACATATACAGTTTGATTTTATATGTTTGTTCTCTTAATCAGCAAAATGTTTTTAGAATTTTTCTTTGAGTATGTGAAATCAAGTTATTAACATTAAAATAAAGAAAATAATTATTAGCACATCCTCAAAATTAGCATTGTATACCCCCAAATATTCGTTTTCTTTGGTTTAAACTGAGATTAGATGGAGAACTATAACTTTTTATAAATGAGTAAGGCGAAAAAAAAGGCAATTCTATAGATTAACGACGCTACCATTTTTTGACGAAAATTTACTTTTGAGCCTATCTAAATTGTCAGTTGCCATTTATTCAGCGCGGAGAGCACTATTTTTTTTAGTTATTTGCACCTGAGAGTAGTGGTAGTATTTTCCGAGTTAGAAACGCAACTTCGGGACCTACGTAAGACGAGCGGATCCGTTTTTGAATCATAACAATGGCAAATATCTTCGTTATAACTAATTTCTTTATGAGCTCTTTTTTGTCTATTACCGAGAAGCATTTTAAACTCAAAATACCACCCAAGGAATCATTTGAATAACCTACCCCTAACCTTCTACACCGTAGTTAAATTAGCGTAAAACAGTGCGATTAATCTATCTTTTCCAGAGGGTTATACCCTCATAACAGGGCTAGCAGCGTCAAATAATAACGGCTATAAATGACAAGATGGCTGGAAGTCTATTTTTCCAAAATGCAAATATTTCTAACAAGCGCCTTTGATTGCGATTGAGTCCTTAATCTGTAGATTTACCTAAAACAAATCTGAATATTTTTGTGTAGCGGGAATGTTTTATTTAATCGTTACGAACCGAGGAGGAGGACATCGCCCTAAATCTTAACTGCATGTTTACACCTTCAGAATGCGCCATCAGTTAGGGCTAGGGAAAAATGTTATATCAACCCCAAGCAATTTGTGAAACAAAAAATTCACCCATCTTCTGTTAATCCTTGTGCCCATTGGTTGCTCTCTTTATTAGAAAATATTATACTTTGACGGCGAAAAGGCTCTAACCTTACTCCAGTACTTATCCTGATTTTTTTATACATAAAAAAGCCGGTAAAAGAATAAGGAAATTTAGCTTGCTTGGTTTACGTTGTTTAGTTAACGAAAACATTTGTATTGCAATTTTATCGTGTTTTTGGTGTCCCTTATCCAACTCAAAGCATTTTAATCTGTATCAAAACACGATAATACGTCTACCCCCAACCCGACAAGGACCTAAGTTACGCATTTTGGGGTAAGTAACTACCGAACAATTTCACACTCAAGCACTATATATATATATATATATATATATATATATATATATATATATATATATATATATATATATATATATATATATATATATATATATATATATATATATATATATATATTAGTGTAGTTGGGTAGCAGTCTTTTTTGAATGCAAATTTTGTTGACAAATGTGTATTTTGCCAAAGGAAATTAATTAAGGCAAATAACACAATTGTCTTTAACAATATTTGCATATATATATATATATATATATATATATATATTGGAAGATATCACATTAACGTGATGTATATCAGTAAAAGATAATGGTAAACCACAATATTTGAATCAAGATTTTATTTATAACTCTCGGACTAGTTTCGGCAAGATGCCATTTTCAACTAACGTTATACATGTTAAATTTGTATTGCCCTTCAGATAAATTGAAATTATCAACTTTGTTGATGATGTTGTTTTATTTATAAATGATTTTTGCATGGTTAAAATCGATTCTATGGTCGTGCTTTTGCATGTGCGTAAAGAGACTTGAAGAGTTCATACACCGTTTGATATCAGCTAAATGTTCTTTCATCCTCTTATTAAAGTGACCTGACTCTCCGGTGTATGTTAATTTGCAATTATAGCATGGTATTCTGTAAACTCCAGCATCGAGATTGATTGGGCGCAGTCTAGTCAAGGATTTTCGAATGGTATTAGAATATTTAAATGTAATATTTATGTTATTTCCGTTCGCATATGATTTTAGAGGAGCCAAAGCTGGATCATATGGGAAACTAATACATTTTTTAAAATCATCCTTTCGTCGTGTGGAGGTGGCATAGAAGTTTTTTTCGTGCTTTGGAATGGCATCTGCAATTTCCTTGAACTAAAATATCCAATTCACCTCATAAATAGATGGCCGCAAATTTTTGGTAAAAGTGACATACTGAAGTTTTGTATTTCTATCCCTGACAAATTTCCTTCCCAAGATCATAAAACAAGTTTTATTCTACTTGTAGTAGATTACTTTGATTTGTAATATTTTTTAACTTTACAAAAATGATTAACTACGTGATATTTAATCAGCAAAATATCAACAATTAGTGCAATTTTGCTGAATCGCTTTGACTTATTTGTAATAACTTGTAAGCTATTGATGTTTTGATGTAGATTTATGTTGGTTTTTATTCTCAGAGGTAGGTAAGGCTTTCCAAAATTTTATTTCTGATGCCAAAAATCAATATTTTGGGAAGTTTTGAATGAATTTTGCTTGTATGTAAAATTGTTCAGGTTGCGACCTAGTTTTCGTAAAACCGACATTGCTCCCATATCTATTTTTAAAATCCAATATTTTTGTGCCCTTACTATATGCCCTCATGGTCAATCTTCAACATGGCATCATTTTGAGAAGACACAGTATATTATTACCTGAAGCCAGGTTACCACCACCCCAGTCAACCTCATTTTCTCCCTTTTTATCTGATCAGTAGAGCTCTGCTAAGTTGTTGGAAAGATTAAGTGAGTCATACATTGAAACGAAAAAGTAAGTACTCCATTCATCTAAAAGAAGAAAGAATCCTTACAAAAACAACTTTAATTCCCACTTTTTTTTCGGATTGTGATTTGATATGGATGTGCAGACGTGCGTTCTCGACTGCAATCAAGACCTGTGTGGTGGCCAACCCTCAGTTAACCAGACTGAAAAGGAATGTCAAAGTATAAATAAAGCTAGTGAGGCGAGAGGTAGCAGCAGTATACGGCTTCACAAAGGACAGCGTGTACATACAGAATGTAGAAAGAGATTTACTAATCCAAAGCAAATTACCCTTGTTCAGAAAAAAACAACCAGTTACCGATTCAACTTCATCTCGTGTTCTTAGTTCTGATACACAGCAATTTAATTTCAAGGAACATTGTTTATTCTGCACCTGTGCTGCAAAGTGCCAAGGCAATAAACGAGGCAGTGGTGTGAAGAAAGAAATGATGGGTGGTCAAATGCAGTTGTTACCAGGATCGCCTGCGTTGCAGACCTTGTGGCAGCTGATGCTGTCTATCATCAGACATGCAGTGTTAACTTCAAAACTAAAAATCGGATTCCAGAGTAATATTTGTCACATAAAAATGGTACAAAGAAACAAAAGCGTGGGCGGCCAGAGAAACAAGAAAGGAAGCAGGCATTTTTTAGCAGTAACAAAATATCTAGAGGAGAATGACGACGAGTAAATAATCATTACAGACCTTGTAAAAATGATAGAAGAATACTTAAGTGGAACAGAATTCCAACCGTACAGTGCAAAGTACATGAAAGCCCAATTAGTAGAACATTTCAAGGACAAAATAATTTTCACTGAGCTGAGGGTAAACCAAATATTGTAACTTTTCATAGGAGGGGTAGATCTATCCTTCAGGAATTCCATCAACAGTAAAAGACCATGAATGTTGCCGACACAGAGAAAATGAGAATCATTAAGTCAACAGATAATTTTATAAAGACAGACATAAAATCCCTAGATACCTCATAGACAAATATCCAACCAAAAATGACCTTAAAACAAAATGTGCTGTAAAATTTGTCGCAGAATCGTTGAGACTCCAGGCAAAAGGATTAATCAAAAGATTGCTTCCATAGGACAGGCAATCATGCAGACAGTTCGACCAAGAGTTCTTTTTAGCCTTACAATATTGGCCTCGCTGTAGAAATGCATAAACATTTTGCGTCCAGATTTGTAATGGATAGCCTTTACAAACATCGTATTCAGAGGTGTAGTGTTTTAAAAGGAGTGCTGCACTTGTCCAAGGTGGTGAACTTCCCACTTCTGAGCCTAGGCAGTTCATTCAGTATGTGGCAGATAACGTCGACCACAATATTAGAACTGTTGATGATTTTGATAGGATGGTAATTATGACATCTTTAACTCCTGGGAAGGTTCAGATAAAGATTGTGCATATAATCAGTGTTACCTTAGATGATATCATAAAAGTTGGACGCATCAATATTAAACATTTAACTTCCCAACATACCACTAAGGAACTGAAATCTATGGTGGTTATTTATCATACTGCCAATGTAAACCTTCTCTGAGAAGTCTCACTCATCACTTGCCCTTCAAGACCAGCATGGTCAGGCATGATGCAATCTGTACACATGGAACCAAGTGAGCTGACTTGTGTGTATTCAACACTATCCTGTGTTTGTGATCAAGCTAGCAAGTACAGTGCGACTTCTGTACTCATCTTCGATCAGCCATTGTGGTTTAAAGCCACCATGATCATTGAGGCTGAGCCAAGTTGGAGTAACCTTGAATCTATAGTTCTAAGACTGGGACGTTTGCACACAGAAATGAGTTTTTTAGGTAGCATTGGCCATCTGATGGCAGGGTCAGGGCTTCAGGAAGTTCTTCAGATTGTGTATGTAAAGAATGCGTTCAAACATATGCTCAGCGGCAAAGCTATTGCTAGGGCCTTAAGAGGACATGTGATGGTGGAAGCAGTACTGAACACGCTCCTGGTGGCTAAGGCATATGGTATTTCCCTGTGGAAAGCAAATGCTGATGATGAACCAGTGTTGGATGAGGAACCTAATCACATTACAGAAACAGACTTGTTAGAAGCAAAACAAACTCGTTTGACTCACTCATGGCAGATCCAAATAGTGTTTATGATGTTTTGTCCTTTGCAGCATTGAAACGAATTGGAGAAGTTCCAGGAACTACAGGCATCCATGAGTCATCTGGCAACATTCCGCCTCTGGTTCCAGTATAAGGATATGATCAAAATTCTACGCCAATTCATTAAAGCTGAACGAACTTGGAATTTGGACATGCATTTGATTTGTAAGACAAATGCTACCATATTTTGCTGCTTCTCGGCATAATCTGTATGCAAAATATGCCTACCTCTATCTACAAAAAATGAATGAGCTACCAATCACTCACCCTGATATGTATAACAGTTTTCAGAATGGTCCCCATGTATTAAGGCGGAACCATCGGTACTGGGGTGGTCTTTCGACAAACCTTTTAATTGAGCAAGTGTTGATGAGGAGTCTGAAGACAACTGGCAGTTTAACACATGGTAGGTAGAGGCATGGCAGAGACACAGCGATTGATACTGTTACTATCAATGGCAGCATGTGCTGAGATAAACTTTGCCATGCAAGAATTTACTGGTGTAAGTTACAACACCAATGACCAGCAAGAGACATAACCAAAGCCAGGCAACAGCGAGATATAAAGGATACCAATAAAATTCTTGTCTTTCTGAACCAGTACAATCCTTTCAGCTCAGATCCATTTCTACATAGTATTGCCAGTGGTGTTGCAGCAGATGAAAAATTAAATGTTGACAATATAAAGCAGTACTCCTTGTTTAGAGTGCTGCTCTCCTATGTGGTCCTCAGGTGAAGATTCTCATCTTAAGCTACTGGATAGAGTTATGACATCGGTCAAGTTTATTTTACCAAGTATTAATGTTGACCTGTGGCATAGACGTAAAGTGAGTTCTTTAAGCTTGTTGCATAAAATGTACTACAGTGATAAACATCTTTTGCATTTGTCCTTACTTGATCTAGCAGTTTCTCGTAATACAAGGCAGGCAAGCACTGCTAATAGTGTGATATTTTCTAGTATCAGGTATAGTACTAATCAATTTGCTAGAAATTTTATTGTGGTTGCAACCGTGATGTGGAATGGTTTGCCTAGTGCTGTTGTGGAGTCTACAGATCTCCATACATTTGAGAGGGGAGCTAACCCATTCTTATTATCTGCTGACATCACCTGATTTCCGGTGGGGTTTCTTTTTTTACTCATAGTTAATCTTTACTCTTCTTTTTTCTCTATCGTATTTTTATTTGCCGGCTGATCTCCCTCTGGAGCCCCTTGTGTTTATAGTCTGATTTTTTCCATTGGGGTGGTCAGCTCAAGATTTAAAGAAAGAAAGAAAAAATAATGAGCTCAATTGTTGGAAAAAGTGCGCACGATGTCGTTTTCCAGCGGGAACTTCAGGTCTAAAGACAGCAATATCCACTGGTGAAGACACATTCTAGGTTGACCCTCAAATACTTTTCCAAAGGCTGAGTGTTGTGGCTCGTGATCAACCTCTCCAGGATAAAGATGCTCTGTTCAAATATGAACTGTGTAGTTATCCTACAGCACTATTTGATGAATATGGTCTCCCTAGGGAAGCAAATAAGCCAGCCTTTGCTGATGAACTGTGGAACCTTACAAATGAACCGAAATACAATATTTCTGAAAATGTTCGCTATGTGCTTGATGGCGGTGCTCTTTTGCAACGTATACCCTGGCAGCGAAGGTTATGTTTTGAAGCAGTTTATGACCAATATGTCAAGTATGTTTCTAGCCGTTACAATTTTTTTCTTAATTTTAGGAGCCTATTTGGCGACTACCCACTTGGGCACAAGTCGCCGCACTCACGACAGCCTAGTACTAGGCTACTTTAAAATAAGAATATGCAAATAACAACAATAAAAACGAAAAATGGCAACAAGGAGGAAGCAAGCTCCGACGTCGGGGGGAGGTCCGCCCCCCGGCGCAGGAACGTGCGACCTACAAAGAAAACAATAACAAAAAACCTAGTTAAATAAAGGGGAGAAGGCCAGCCTCCCCCCAAAAGTCTATAAGTCCACCGTCAATGTGCACGAATTCGTCCCTAGTACAAGGGACAGGCGGCAGCGACCCTGCTCATCCTGGTACCGGGACAGGTAACGTGCGCGGAGATCGCCCAGACTGGGACATTCAACGATAATGTGCCGAACAGTCTCGGGGACAACGCAGTCTTCACAGAAGGGCGCTGGCGAGCGCTCCATCAAATGGCGGTGCGTCTAGCAAGTGTGTCCAATTCAGAGACGACAGAAAGCAACCTGAAGCCGTCGCGGCATTGGCGGGTAGGTCCATGGGAACAGTCGCGGCGCAATGGCACGCAACTTTAAGTTCCCTTCGACCGTCTCCCATCTTCTTTGCCAACCAGTCCGAAGAGCTGCCCGTATTCCTGACATGTAGTCGGTGTGGGGAAGAGCGAAACGCTGGACCGGTCGCAGAATCTTCGCGGATTCTTTGGCACCCTCATCGGCGCGCTCATTCCCCGCAATTTCTACATGTCCAGGAACCCAGCAGAAGATAATCTCGACATCTGCCCGGCTTGCCAAAACCGTGGCGTCACGGATATCACGAACCGGGGGATGCGGAGATTCCAATGCCCCGAGAGCACTCAGAGCGCTTTGTGAGTCGCTATAGATCACAATCCGGTCTCCGAACCGGGCACGTCACGTAATCTCCCGTACCGAGCGGTGTATTGCCACCAGCTCGGCCGTGAAGACAGACGTAGCGCCTGGCATAGCCCCGCTGACTTTAAACAGAGGGGATACGGCGTGGAAGCCAACCCTCTCTTGGGACTTGGAACCATCCGTATATACTGGCACGGTTACAGCGTGACACGAGGTGTGTTCTCAAAAGGTCGAACGCAATACTCCCGGCGCTGTACAAGCTTTGGGAGCAGAGGCGTGGCGAAAAATAGCCAAAGGTGGTACCCTCCAGGGTGGCGTCCTGGGCAGAATCAGGGGCGCCACGTGCCCGAGAGCTATACCTAGCTCTCGAAGGAGTTTCCTGGCCCTAAACCCAAAGGGCTTAGGGTATGACTGGCGTCTCTCGGCGGCATAGGCACCATCGAGATCAGCTGCGGATGCAGTGAGAGCTGTTGGCGACTGAGGGAGGCGCCGGGCTCGCGCGTACAGGCTCTAGCCGTTACAAACCCCATGGATTGTATATGATGGATATGAGGGTGGACAATCTATCAAAGATGCCACTCATTGCAGGCGAACGGGGGGTGCTATAAGCCCAACTGTTTCCCTGTCCTCCCAAATGGTTGTCCAGTTGAAAAAGAATGAGTTCTTGGCAAATAAACAAAACAAACAGCAATTTATATTTGGACACAGTGAAAGATTGGATAGGTGGGGGGATGCTCAGTATTACATTCCAAAGGTGATGTAGATCTTCTGATCGTCAAAACTGCCCCGCAGTCAGCAGAGACACAGGACACAGTTTTGGTTGGATATGACACAGATCTCCTCGTTCTTCTCTGCTACCTTGCTGATCTAGATGGACACAAAATATTTTTCAAGCCCAAGCCAAAACAAAATGCTAATAACCAGAGGGTGTGGGATATTGAAGAGACGAAAAGACGCCTTGGGGTTGATATCTGCACTAACATCCTATTTGTACATGCTATCCTTGGGCGTGATTCAACCTCTAGGATCCATGGGTTAGGGAAAGGTGCTGCCCTGAAGAAGATTAAAGATCTAGAATGAATTCCTTGAACTAGCCACGATTTTCAACAAGGAAACTGTCGAAAGAATTGAATCAGGGTAGAAAGCATTAGTTTGCCTGTACAATGGCAAGCGTGGCGAGGGTATTGATGCCCTACGCGTCAATTAGTTTTAGAAGAAGATTGCAAAAGGTTCCAAGTTTGGTGAGGCCAAAACATTGCCACCAAGTATCACAGCCTAAGAGTGTTCTTCCAAATCAAGGAA
Source organism: Ceratothoa steindachneri (assembly GCA_963969495.1). NCBI lineage: Eukaryota > Metazoa > Arthropoda > Malacostraca > Isopoda > Cymothoidae > Ceratothoa > Ceratothoa steindachneri. Next base: position 50,481,279 of record OZ018329.1, read on the forward strand.
TGGAGGAAAAAGGTGGACAATTGAACCATGTAGAATAGGGGATAGGCAGATAAATGTGGTCAGTTACTGCCAATAAAAACAGACCTTCAAGTTTTCAGGTGTAACTGTAAGTCAGGATGCAACACTGCAAGATGCACCTGCAAGAAGCATGGCATTGAATGCACTTCAGCTTGTGGTGAACGCAAAGGTTTGACCTACCTATGTGAACTCCCCAAAGCCACTCTCTGATGATGGCAGTGGTATGGATGAACAATTAACACCTGATGATTCGTTTAAATGTGAGACAGACTGCCACATAAGTTAGTAAAGTCGTGTTTGGGCATACATATTTTAGGATGTATTTGCTGATGATGATATATGTGGTGTTGATCTTAGAAAATAGAGGTAGCCAGGGTACTATTTGCATTCCTTTTATGTTTAGCCCCCTTTTTCGAAAGTCTGCCATTGCGGAAAATATTTGTGTTGTATGTTTTTACAATTCACCTTCTTGGAATATACTGTAAGGATCTGCCAGAGCTCTTCTGGTTTGTCACCATTTAAATTTCCCGTTTCTGGATATCATTGTTATCGAAACTTAATCCCAAGACCATCCCCAGACTTTGACCAACCAAGATATTCACTTCTGGGGGAGAATCATCGTCCTTCATGACATCTCGTCATCAGAACTACTCTTGCAGAACCTTGCAGTATGTAGGGCCTCTCCAGTTCCAAATTAGTAGAACGTTTTTCTTTTCTTCCGAATGATGTCTCTTGTGAAAGTGCCGCCAAAAAATCCTGGGTAGGTAAGGATAAACAAATGATATTCAGACAATACCGGAATAATGGCAGCTTTACGAAAATTGGTTCGCGATCCGCAGGTGGTTGACAATTAATAAAGACAATGTTTTCACAATTTTCTGTAATTAAATTGCCCAGCAAAGGTGATTATTTTTTTATAGTGCAGGCATTCTGATAACTAAAAACTACAGGAGAGACAATCAAAATAACTATTGAGTGAAAATATTTTCAAATATTTCTGGTGCATTTGACCAAAATAGGGACATTGTTTGACCGTAGATTGGATAAAACCATGTAATTATTTTTTTTTTTTTTGTAAAATGAAAAAATATTAAAAATCAAAGTAATCTACTACAAGTAGAATAAAACTTGTTTTAGGATCCTGGGGAAAAAATTGTCACGGATAGAAATACAAAACTTCAGTATGTCACTTTTACCCCAAATTTGCGGCCATCTTTAAAGATGGCCACCGTTGACCCATTTCCCCCGAGTTGACACCGGTAGACTTTTGATATGTTGTGAGAGAGACCTTACCATAACACATACAGGTGAAGTCACTTCTGTTCCAATTTCTTCCATGTTGAATCCTAGATTGACTGGACTGGTTACCGTTTTTAAAAATAGGTCTTGGGTACAACGGAACTTTGTAGACTCGGCAGCAATAAGATTTACCTGGTTGTCTAATATTAATGTAGAGAGGGTCTTAATTTAGACGATTTAATGCTAAAACAAGGTCTGCTGACCAAAAGTTGCGTGCTCTCACTTATTCCAATTTATGACCTTACGACCTTCAATAAATCCCGAACTAACTTCGGGAGGACATTGTCAATTATATCATTCGAAAGAGAATGTAAAACAACATAAGGGTTTCAAATTACGTTATAATCGGCCGAATAACTCATTGTAAACTAAAATGGTTACCATCCGACCGACCGACCTATGGACCGACATAGTCGCGTGCAAGCGACTAAAAAAATAGTGTGTTCATCTGGCGGCCGCCAACGAGGCTACAAGCCCGAATAAAAGAAAATAAAACATTCGAAAATAGATTACTTCAACAGGACTGAAGAGCGGCCTTAGTACCAATGATCGAGTTTCATCTTTCCAACTCCTGCGAGGTCACTTGGCACGAATTCTGTCTTAATTTCATCATTTAATTCAAAAATTGTTCTTATTTTCATTTCACAACTTTTTTTCCCCACTGTGTCACTCATGTTTGAGTTGCTGTCAATTGTTCTATTATATGTATTCCTTCTGAGGAAAGAGCCGCTTTCTTATCACGACCTAACCTAATTTTCTCTTGCCAATTTCTTTTAACATCCTACCATCAAGCTTCACGAAGGGTGCAATTACGTTTCTATTATCTTGGAAATTTAATTTTCAATTCTAATTTGGGACCTTGTAAAGAACGGAAACCCCTGTGTACCCATGTAAACATTAGCTACCTCATATATATTAGCTTGTAAAGAACCGCGACCCCTCTAATGAGCTTGCGAATAAAATATTCAAACAGTAACGAATAAATAACAAGGTAATAGAGCAATTGTACTAAAAAAAACATTTCCAGATTAAATAAAAAGCGAACATGTAACAATAAAATGTTAAATTTAATTATATTGATCAGCAATAACTGCAGAATGCGTGAAAAATGTCATGTTTATTTCTTTCTCTTGATACCTGATTTATACCTTCCCCAATAGCTTTCAATTGATTGTGTATGCACACCTGTATGTGAGTTCGCCAAACATACAGAATAGGTGACTGTGTGATGGTCAAGACCGTGGTCTCGTTAAATATTTGAGTATGCTTTCCAGTGGTCACTATGAATAATTGTACCAGGCCTAACCACTTTTTTTTCATTATGGGCAATAGGGTCATGGCATTACAAGATTCTACTATCTCCATATAACCTAAGCAAGGCACTGTACCTGTATCCACAAGACCGAAAACCCATATGGGCTCATTTGGTGCTCGTCCTCTATGGTACTTGGCTTATGGGAAAAACGATTCGTCAATTTGAACAATTAGTCCTGCACCCCATAGATTAATGGGATGTTTTTCGGAGTCATTTGTGCACATTTCGAGGAAAAAATTAAAAATGTCTACTACTTTTACTCTTGAAAGATTTAAGGAATTTACAGTCTTCACACCAATAGAATATTGCTTCTATCCATTTCTGAAGGGACAATCTTGATCTAGAAAAGAACGACTCCCTACGAATCGAAGCGGTTTGTTGACATTTCCGTATGTATTTCTCTTGTATTGATGAACATGCTGTCCACTTCCTGCAGTCTTACACTCTCCGCGGTTCATTTCAATCCTCAATAATCCATGCTGCTTCATCCAGTTTATAATTGACAGTGGATTTTCGACAATAAGCGGCTTGTATGTTACACGACCCATAATTACAGGATGTCTCTTGAAGAACTAAGCTCGTATATATATATATATATATATATATATATATATATATATATATATATATATATATATATATATATATATATATATTCGTACACCTTTAAAATTCAATTTTAATATACTTCCAACCCATCAAACTTCATGACGTTTAGACAATAGATATATATTAATGTAAAGTTAAAAGTTCTGTGCACAAAAAAGCCTGAAATAGAATTGATATTTAGTAAAATTGAAATTAATGAAAACAAGGGTGAAAAAAGTATTCGTACAGAAACATAAACCTAATGAAATTAATTTTTAAAACCACATAAGAGACATACAATTAGCTGTGACGGTCCAAATAAGCTTTTAGAGGGTTCCAATAATATGTACATCAGTCAACAAGAGCTCAGGAAAGATTGGAATGCCATTCAGCAGTCGACGTTCCCGCAGAAAAGACATTATCACGGTAAAGAATAAAGAACTCTCCAATGACCAGGAAAATTCGATCCTGAAGCTCCATACTGATGGGCTGAACTACCGGAAGATATCCGAGCGGTTGAAAATACCTTTCAGCACCATTGGCTCTTGTCATTCTGAAGTGAAAAAAGGTGGGAACCATCGACAACCTTCAACGTTCAGGTGCTCCTCGGAAGATTTTCCCCCAAGCTTCTCATGTAATACTCAGGAAGGTTAGAGCTGCCACAATGACGACCCCTAAGAAAATTCAAGATGACCTACTGGCGGTAGGAACGTCGGTCACAAAGCCGAACCATCAGTTGAACTGAGCTTGAAAGATTTAAGTTCGCAGGTCAAGGAAGACACCTCTTTGCTGAAGAGAAACAGCTGCAAGGTTGAAGTTCGCACGTGAGCATTTGGAGAAACCTGCTGAGTTCTGGGATAATGTCCTGTGATCAGACGAGACAAAACTAGAATTGTCTGGCCGTAACGATGGCCGTCCTGCCTGGAGGAACGACGGCAGTGCATACAACCCTAAGAACACCATCCCTACCGTGAAGTTTGGGGGAGGTAGCATCATGGTGTGGGGGGTGTTTCTTATCTGAGAATACCAGAAAAATCCACATCATAGATGGGACCATGAATTCGGTAATTTATAGAGACATTTTAGAAGAACATCTGTTCGTTTCTGTAGAGAAGCTTGGATTTGGAGAGGAGTGGAACTTTCAACAAGATAATGATCCGAAGCATACTGCGAAAGCTACTCGTGAATGGTTCCGTAAAACCAATGTAAACGTTCTAGAGTGGTCTAGTCAGTCGCCCAGATTTGATCCGAATAGAGAACTTGTGGCGAACATTGCTGAGCAAGATTCATTTGAGGGGTCCCCAAAACATAAACAAATTGGAGGTAATTTGCAAAGAAGAATGGGCCAAAATACCAAATGAATGTTGCAGCGCACTAGTGAAGAACTACAAGAAACGATTGATGGCAGTGAAAGCCAACAAAGGTTACGCCGCTAAATATTAATCACCAAATATCGATTTGTACCAATATTTTTTTCACCCCCGTTTTCATTAATTTCAAGTTTAATGAATATCAATTCTGTTTCATGCCATTCTGTACACAGAATTTTTAAATTTGCATTAATATACATCTATTGTGTAAATTTCATTAAGTTTGATGGGTTACAAGTCTATTAAAATTGAATTTTGAAGATGTACGAATATTATATATATATATATATATATATATATATATATATATATATATATATATATATATATATAGATATATATATATATATATAATTTCTTTCATTCTCAGAATTAGCGAATTAGCTTAAGATCAGCCACCCCAAATATTAGCTTGTAAAGATAAACAACCCTCAGGTACACTGGAGTTACCAATCTTTACAATGTTCCTAATTTCCTTAGCTACAGCAAAATTATTTCATATTATTTACGTCTATAAATAATATTTTCAGCCCGACTGTAGATTGGATTGAGAGTGTTCTGTTGACATCGACTGATTTCTAGATTGGGAGCAAATATCACGACATCGTCTGACTGGTTCGTTTTCCCGCCTGTTTTCGAATGGAGTACATATGCGAGGCTAGACCATAGCAGCAGTAACTCTTTTATTAGGTTGTCCGGGAATTTCATCTTTCAAACTAAAAATATTGGCTCTAAAAGCGAAATTAAATCTTCGAAAATTTAATATTTTGTAAATGAAGGGGTAATTCAGTTAGGAGGAATGTCTAAGAAAGTTATAAGCTCCCTAATCGTCCTCAGCTTACAAGGTAGGCTTCCTTTGCCAATTCCGTTACTGGACTTTCCATATAGCTTTACTTTCACTTACTTTACCACTTTACGAGCTTCTCTTCATAAACTTTGTTTGACGCTATTATAATAAATAGGCTCTATTCAGTGGGTCGTAATCAAGAAGCAAATGAAAGGCATGGCAAAATATCTCTTTTAAACGAAAATTCTGGTCTCCTGTTTGTTAATGAAGCCTTTGTTATCCGCACTGCTGACCTTACGGCTTTTCCTCATCTGAACAATTAACTTCTTCCTACAATAAAACCCCTGACAAGGCAAATCAACCCACTGAAGACACGGAAGAAGTGATAATTAATTGGGCGAAACGGCCGCTAATGATCGAGTCTTAGCCAATGAAGGTCCGCTTCGCGCGAGACCGGAAGACCAACATGCCCAATGGTCAGCGCTGAAGCAGAATCACAATTAGTCGAGAGGAAAGTTTGTCGCCGCCTTTGAACACTCCAAATAGGCGGAGTGGTTGCGAAGGGACGTCTGCCTTTCCTCGCCCAGGCATAGCAAACTCTTCTAACGAATTAACGAAGCTCGCAGCCCCGGAAAGCAAAAAACTCAAAGCCTTAACCGAGAAACGAAAGAGGAAAATTCCCGCTGTTGCCAATAAAAGGGGAATTTTTTTAAGGCGCCAATATGGCGACTGCTTACAAGGGCATACGTCGCCGTAATTATCTAATAGCCTGATGTTAGGGTATATAAAAACAACAACAAACATATACGAAACCAAAGAAAAAAAAACAAACAAGAAAGAAAGCACGCTTCGGCATCAAGTGGGGAGGGGGGGGGGGACCCTCTCCCCGGGTACGGGAGTATTGCATCCAAAACCAAGGATAGTTAAATAAAAAGGAGGCCAGCCTCTTTTAAGAAGTCAAGTAACCCCCAAGTCAGTGTGCACGAATCCATTGCGAGGCTCGGACGTGGATGAGATAGTCTCTTGATGCTATTCGAGCTCAAGTTTCTAAATCTGTGAAGCTTGGAGAGTTCCTGTTTAGCAAGATTTTCACGCAAGGTATAATCTTGATTGTACCCGCTGACGGTAATGTGGCGTCAAAGGACATTTCCTTCCTTCCAAAAGGAAAATATCTGATGCCTGAATGTCACATCCGCGGTCTTTCTGCGGACAAAGGGAAGGATCTTGAATTTACGGCTGTTCGTGAGGATCTCGATGGCTGTTTGAGCTGCTTGAGCCCTGGGATTCCTGTATGTATTAGGAATCACCCGATACATAGAATGAGAGTATTATTTTTAGACAGGTCAACTCAGCGCTAGGTCCGCGAGTTCGTCGAATGCCCATTCGAACACAACAGTCTCAAAAAAGGTTTCACGCTTCACTTGGGAATAAAATTTCCATTATTTATTTCTTTACTTATCTTCTCAGTTCCAGAATGATGAGGAGGATACTGAATCCTGTACCCAGGCCTTTGGCGCATCTCTTACTCATTTCATAATCCGGTGACTTGTTTGGACAGTCACACTCTCTTCTCAAATGGCGTCAACTCAAATCTCCGTCGCTCACCCATCTTTCCATTGTTGTTCTTTGAGCATAAGACGCAGAATCCGTCGCTGAAATCATAAATTCTTTCAGATCTCTGTGAGTCAATTAATTTTAATAGTATGGCATCAAAGAGGAAAGAGATATAGGGAAGGTGTCAATATGGCATGTCTACAGAGATGACCTGTCGCCATTCGGAGCAAAGTTAATTCAATCGAGAGGAGCTGCTAAACGAAGCCGTAACAAGAACTCGCGACGAAATTAGGCAAGCGTGAAACCGCAGAAGCCTTACTGAAAGGGAGTAAGCAGGGAAGGCCTGGGAGGGAGCTCTGGTTTGCATAAATATTTCGCTTCACTTCTTCTCGCGCAGAGTTCTTTGTATTTTTGTCGTCAAAATATCGATTAAGACACAAACAATTAGAATTCGCAGACAATACATGCCCTGTGTTTGCCTTTTTCATAATACTATTACTTACTCACTTTACTAAAAAAAAACCTGCAAAGTGACACTCAATAATTTTTTATGCTTTCAGGACTGAAGTAAAAGTTACTCATTAACAATCATCATTATTATCATCATCACTAACTATATTTTAAAAAGGGGATATTTTTAAGTATTTGAATAATAATTTCATCTTAGTTTGGTTATGATTATGTTTTTTTTATCAGTTATTTCTAATAATGGTGAAAGTTCAGAAATAAATATAAGTATCGAAATTTTGTGATTTTTTTAAAACCCCCCCCAATTACAAATGGTGAAGTTCAGAAAATTTATTTTTATATACCTTCTATAACTCTATATTTTAACAACGTGATATTTTGAAAGTGGGGAAATTTAGTTTAGAGTTCCTTTATAAAATTATTATAATTGGCGAAGTTCAGAAAATTCATAAAAATTAACCCATGGCTGTTTTTTTTAGATTTTAAATTTTAATCTTAGTAGCGAAGCCATTGCCTGGTTTGTAGTATATTTTGGGACTGATAATTATTGCTTATCACAAATAAAAATAAAAAGAATGTCCTATTTTTTCCATATTTTTTTAACTGGAACTGTTTCTTTTTGCTTCCCATTTTTAAAAAGTTTTTGTAGCGCTTTCTTTTTCTATTTATTCATTATAAGATTGAGAAAGGAATGAATCAAGTCTTAATTTTATAGTCTTTCGCTGATAAATGTTCCAATTAGAAATTATGAGATGTTTTAAATCAAAGTTTGGTTGGTTCACAGGTAAAGTGAAGATGAATTTGGTGTGTCTACCAAATGTGTAAGAACAATGATAAAACGCCTCGAAAGCGTCACCAAATGTGGATTTCGCTTCAAGGAGGCATTGCAAGAAGTGGAATTTCCAATATTTATTCAACTAAAATGTGCCGTTCTACTCTGAAGTATTAAGCCAGAGGTGGGCAAAATGCGGCTCGCGAATGCTTTTCATGCGGCCGCGTTTCATTTCAGACTTCGACAAAATATTGAAAATTAATTATTGAACATTTTGCCAAAATCTCATCTCATTTTTTTTTTAAGTGATAGATTCTTAAATAAGTCATTTTTAAATATATTTCATTCGTAGATAAAATGATCGCATAATGTAGAAGTGTAAATCGTGGTTTGGATTCCACGTTAAGCTGTTGGTCCCCATCCTGAGATAAGTCTGGAAACCGCTTAAAAGGGGTGGTAAAACTAGACAAAAAAATTACCCTTAGTTATTAATGTGTAGCTATATCTATGACTAAGTCGTAAATGCAAATAAATACACAAAGGTAATTGCAATTAACTTAATGTATTCGAAATTTGCATCTAACTAGGTAATTGCGGCCCGCAAGGATTTACATAAGCTTCAATGTGGCCCGCTACTTAAAATTATTGCCCATCCCTCGATTAAGCGGTACTCGAAGGGTTCAGATAGCACTGTTTTTCCACTATCTTTTTTGCGCCTGTTTAGACACAGCGAAGGGTGAAAGAGGGTGATAAATGTTCTAAAAAAAGGAAAATGCCTATACCGTCGAGGCAGAGAGGAGAATTGCCGCGGCACGATGGAACGAAATTAAAAAAATTCTACGCTCCGACTCTAATCTTATTTGTCATGCAATCCGAAGGGCTTACCTAATCCTTACCATGTAGTCAGAGTATGGGAGAGCGAAACGCTCGTCTGGAGGCTGTCCGTCAATACATCCAGGCCTCCTCATCAGCGTGAGCGTTCCCGGCAATCCTTACATGTTCAGGAATTAAACACAAAAGACTATCTAAACATTAATCTGACGTGCAGTAGCCGTGGTGTCACGGATAATGAGGACCTGAGAATGTGGACATTCTAACGCCCTTCATGACACTTAGCGCGCTCTGCCAGTAGCTATCGGTTACAAAAGAGTGCCGAACTGGCACGGCGCTTAATATTTTTACCAAAGGTTATAATGCAAAGAGCTAGGTCGTGAATGCAGAAACACTGCCTGGAAGAGCCCGCCGGCTTCAAACAAGCCAATTATCCTTATTACAGGTGCTAGGTTTTGGGAACAGAGGCGTAGCGGCAAACGCTCAATGGAGGTATCCCCAGGGTGGCGTCTTGGGCAAAACCATCGCCGTCACCGGTTTGAGAGCAACATCGAACTCTTGAAGGAGTTTCCTTGCCCCGAACCCGAAAGTGTTAGGACTTGATTAGAGTCTCTCGTCGACATAGGCACCGTCGAGTTCGGCCGCGGACGAAATAAGAGCCGTTGGTGACTGGGGCGAGACGCCAAACCTGCGCGTACAAAGGTACTGCTCACGAAGCTCTCTATATGTAAACAATAACAAAAGAACAGAGCCGTAAACAATCGGAACTACGCCATGCTAAAAAAGGTGGAAATATCAGCTTTTTGTGACTTTATAAGGGATGATACATCCTCTCCGCCATTAAAGTATTAATCATAGGACAATAGTGTTTTTAGCTTGTTTGGCTTGGAATAACCATATAAATAGCGTGCAAGGCTCTCATTAACAATTACAGCCTTTTCCACCTATTTGAAATCTCCCACTATCTTTGCGATGTGTGGATAGCTCCAACAAATGGTGAAAGAGGGCTTTCAACTTTATTTTTTAATAATCCGCTTATAGGCAGCCAGTCCCCTCCATGCGCTGAAGTTTTGCATCCGCTTTCGCCCTGATTCAACCCGATACCTAGGCGTTGGAAGTTCAACGCCTTGTCCATAGCTAGAGCTTCGCAATGGACAAGGTGAAAAGATAGGATTCATTTTTATGGACATTTTGGGGGGAAATTTAAGATGTTTCTACATGTGGGCCAAAGGAAATGTTTTAGTTTGCTATAGTGTATGATAGTCGAGGTGATAGCTTCACAGAGGGCGCAGCACCCCTTAATTGTGGTAAAGTTGCCAGGGCCTACAGCCTAGTGTAGGATCAAAGGCCTTGTCCCTGTATCTCCCAAGAGGTCGGAAAGAGCAGAGATGTCATCTGCGCCTGGGAAGCTACATATTAACAACCACATCATCATTTTAGTTCTGCAAACATGGGCGTTATAATTGGAGACCCCACTTTCTATAAGGGAAGTTGATATGTGTTCATGACTTTGTATTCTCTATGACCATGGAAGAAAGATCGGCGAGTCGAATTTCACGAGAGGCGACTAAATTATTTTAGCTAAGGATTGATTCTATGGCCTAAAGAGGTCAATAGTCAATTCTATAATTTACAGAGGATCAATAGTCAATTTTATCGTCTGAAGAGGGTCAATAGTCAATTATATCATTTAAAGAGGGTCAATAGTCAATTCTATCATTTAAAGAGGGGAAATAGTCAATTCTATCATTTAAAGAGGGGGTCAGTCAATTCTATCATTTAACGGGGGTCAATATTCAATTATATCATTTAAAGAGGGGCAATAGTCAATTCTATCATTTAAAGAGGATCAGTAATCAATTATATTATTTAAAGAGGGTCAATAGTCAATTTTATCGTCTGAAGAGGGTCAATAGTCAATTCTATCATTTAACGAGGGTCAATAGTCAATTCTATCATTTAACGAGGGTCAATATTCAATTATATCATTTAAAGAGGGACAATAGTCAATTCTATCATTTAAAGAGGATCAGTAATCAATTATATTATTTAAAGAGGGTCAATAGTCAATTTTAATTTTTTAAAGAGGGGCAATTGTCAATTCTATCATTTAAAGAGGGTCAATAGTCAATTCTATCATTTAATGAGGGTCAATAGTCAATTCTATAATTTAAAGAGTCGATAGTCATTTCTATCATTTAAAGAGGGTCAATAATATCATACAAAGAGGGTCAATAGTAAATTAAATCAAGGAAAGGGGGTCAATAATTAACCCATCACCTCGCGCAAGCACCCCCGCATGCAGCACTGGGAATCATCAAGCCACCGCTAGACGAGGAGTCATCGGCTTACCGGTCCGCAGCGACGTTCGGGTATTACTAGCAACTCCTGGGAGGGTACTTGGGATGGGTTTCTGGGTAGGGGTAGGGTGGGTTGAGGGCTGAGGTAGGAAGGGGCGGCACCAGGGAGGCAAATCTGTGCAGGTTTCATCCTCACTCGAACTGAAGCTCAACTCACCTGAAACAAGAAGAAAAATATCTATTAGTCATTTCCTAGATAATACTAATAATATAAATAATAATAATAACAACAATACTAAGAACAAAAATAATAATAATAAGAAGAATAAGGACAAGAATAATAAGAACAAGAATAAGAATACTACAACTACTAATAATAACAATAAGAAGAATACTACTACTACTAATAATATAGTAATTAGACATCGAATGTAAACCTGCGACAAAGGGAACGAAATTCCGCGGGTTTAAAATACCTCAATAATCACATCCGAAAGAAAGTTTTTTTTTTTTTTGATTAAGGGGCTATCTGGCGAATGCCGACTTAGGCATAAGTTGCCGTAAACAAACAGCCTAGTTCAAGGCTACTTCAAAATAATTCAACAGGAAACAACAATAAAAAGAAATAACAATAACAAAGCAATAAAAAAACGATAACAAAAACAACAACAATAAAACCGGGTTAAATGAAAGGGAGAAGGCCGGCCTCCCCCCAAAAGTCAATAAGTCCACCAGTCAAAGTGCACGCACTCGTCCCGAGTACAAGGGACAGGCGGTAGCGACCCCGCCCATCCCGGTACCGAGACAGGTATCGTGCGCGAAGATCACCCAGAATGGGACATTCGACAAGAATATGCCGAACAGTCTGGGGGACGACGCAGTCGTTGCAATAGGGCGCAGGCGAGAGCTCCATCAAGTAGCGATGCGTCACACGAGTGTGTCCGATTCGAAGAAGACAGAAAGCAACTTGAAGCCGCCGCGGCATTGGGGGATAGATCCATGGGAACAGTCGCGGCGCAATGGCACGCAACTTTAAGTTCCCTTCGACCGTCTCCCATCTTCTTTGCCAAGCAGTCCGAAGAGCTGCCCGTATTCCTGCCATGTAGTCGGTGTGAGGAAGAGCGAAACGCTGGTCCGGTCGCAGAGTCCCCGCGGACTCTTTGGCGCCCTCATCGGCGCGCTCATTCCCCGCAATTCCTACATGTCCAGGAACCCAGCAGAAGATAATCTCGACATCTGCCCGGCTCGCCAAAACCGTGGCGTCACGGATATCGCGAACCAGGGGATGCGGAGATTCCAATGCCCCGAGAGCACTCAGGGCGCTTTGTGAGTCGCTATAGATCACAATCCGGTCTCCGAACCGAGCACGTCGCGTAATCTCCCGTACCGAGTGGTGTATTGCCACCAGCTCGGCCGTGAAGACAGACGCAGCGCCTGGTAGAGCCCCGCTGACTTCAAAAAGAGGGGATACGGCGTGGAAGCCGAACCCCTCTTGGGACTTGGAGCCATCCGTATACACTGGCTCGGTTCCAGCGTGACACGATGTGTGCTCCAAAAAGGTCGAACGCAATACTCCCGGCGCAGTACAAGCTTTGGGAGCAGAGGCGTGGCGACAAATAGCCAAATGTGGTACCCTCCAGGGTGGCGTCCCGGGCAAAACCAGAAGCGCCACCGGCCCGAGAGCGATATCTACCTCTCGAAGGAGTTTCCTGGCCCTAAACCCAAAAGGCTTAGGGTATGACTGGCGTCTCTCGACGGCATAGGCACCATCGAGATCAGCTGCGGATGCAGTGAGAGCTGTTGGCGACTGAGGGAGGCGCCGGGCTCGCGCGTACAGTCGAGTGATACACTGCACGCGGCGCAGAGCGAGTGGCATCTCCCAAGCATCGACCAACAGGCTCTCAATGGGGGAAGTGCGGAAGGCACCGGTCGCAAGGCGAAGGCCGGTGTGGTGGATCGAATCCACCTTCCGCAATAAACGCTCGGCTGCGGATGCATAAAACTCGCATCCGTAGTCGAGCTTCGAACGAACAAAGGATCGATAAAAAAGTAAGGCAGTAGCCCTATCAGCGCCCCAAGCGCTGAACGTCACGAAACGGAGAATGTCCATGGCGCGGGTACAACAGACCCTAAGGCTGCGAATATGAGCCTCCCAGGTGAGGCATCGGTCGAATACAAGACCAAGGAAACGGTGCGACTCAACCACATCCAGGCGCAACCCATTAAGAAACAAATCTGGGTCGGGGTGAAGCCGTGGATGGTGGCAGAAGTGCCCCAGCTTAGTCTTGGCCAAAGAAAACCGAAACCTATCTGCTTCAGCATAGCGAGAGACGCGGTTCAATGCCTGTTGGAGTCGACGCTCCAGAGTTGGCATCTGGGCCGCGCCAAAAGAGATCGAAACGTCGTCCACGTAGAGCGTAGCGAGAACATCTTCCGGCAGCACCGAGGTGATGCCGTTGATGCTCAGGGCAAAGAGTGTGACACTGAGGACACCCTCTTCCTGCTCCTTTAGGCCAGAGAGGGCTCCCACCACCCGTACGGGGAATCGACGATCTCGCAAAAATTTAGATATAAAAATTGGGAGGCGTCCCCTCGCCCCCATCGTGTGGAGAGTCTCCATGATACCGTATCGCCATGCGGTATCATAGGCCTTCTCCAGATCGAAAAACACCGTGCCGTAGTGCTGTCTACGAAGGAAAGCCTCGCAGACGGCATTTTTCCAGTCAGAGCAGAGCATCCGACGTGGAGTGGAACTTGCGGAAGCCGCACTGTGCGGAAGACAGATGGCCTCCGCTGTCCAGGAAAAAGGCTAATCTAACATTTACCAATTTCTCCATCAACTTGCACACGCAAGAGGTTAGAGAGATTGGGCGGAAACCGGTCGGAGTAGAATGATCTCTCCCCGGTTTGGGAAAGGCAAGCACAGTAGCGATTCGCCAGGAGTCTGGGAGAAGACCTTCCACCCAGATCCTGTTGAACAAATCTAACAGAAAGGCCATGCCTCGCTCACCTAGATGTTGAAGCATGGCGTACGGGACATCGTCCGGACCGTGGGCGGTGTCCACGCACGAAGCGAGAGCGGCGGCCTTCCGCGACATCACGACGTGCATTGAATGCTGGCGGAGCAGCATCACGGCTAGAGAATGCGGAAAAAGCGGTCGCGAAGGATTCCGCCACGGACGCGGGGTCCGAGATTGCGGTCCCATTCTCCTGGAGAACGGGAGGGGGGTCCTGCGAGAACTTGCCCCGAATCCTTTTGACTCGCTTCCACACCTCAGCTAAAGGGGTCTTCCCGTTAAGTGAAGACACGTATGCCCGCCAAGAAGAGCGGCGAGCGTGCTTCGAAATATACCGGAACCTAGCCCTAGCCCGACGAAATTCAGCGACAGTGAAATCGTTCGGGAGGCGCTTATAGCGCATGTAGGCATAACGCTTCTGTTTGAGGGCCGTCTCACACTCGGCCGACCACCATGGGAGTGGTCGGCGTGCAAAACGGCCAGACGTCCTAGAAATAGTAGTCAGGCCCACGGCGATGAGGTTGCCAAGGAAGAACTCAACGACCTCATCTACCGACCTAAACTCCTCGACTGAGATAGAGAATTCAGTCATTTCCTGAAATGCAGGCCACCGTGCCCGCGCCAAGCACCACCGAGGTGGTCTCTCAGGCGGCAGTTGCCCTGAAAATGATATTTGAATGGGAAAGTGATCACTACCATAGAGGTCATCAACCACCCCCCAATCAAAATCAGGCTGTGCATCCGAAGAGCACAAAGATAGGTCAAGGCAAGAAAATGAAGCGGTTCTCGGACAGTGATGCGTAAACTCATCCACGTTTAGGACACCCATCTCAAGCTCTTCGATCAGATCGGCAAGGACTTGTCCCCTGGGATTTATGGAGTAATCTCCCCAGAGAGGATCTCTGCCGTTCAGATCTCCAAGCAAGAGATAGGGCCTCGGCAACCGTGCCACGACGCGGCGGAAGTCCCCCGCGTCGAAGTCAGCTGACGGTGGAATGTACGCAGAAATGATAGTATACCTCCTATCCAGGTGCAGCTGCACAGCCACTGCCTGAAAGGAGGTATCTAAAGAGAAAGGAAGAACGGAGACATCATGCCGGGTGTAAACCGCGCATCCCCCAGCCCGGCCATCCCGCGGTGGTGGCGTCGCAAGACCCTTGTACCCCGGGAGGGCGGGCAGGGGGCACGCGCCTAGCATGGTCTCCTGCAAAAAAAATAGCTAACGGGGAGCGGGACGAGACGAGCCTCCGCAGCTCCTCCCAGTTGGCCCGGAGTCCACGGCAATTCCATTGAAGGAATATGCCCTCCAGGCCTAGCTCGGAGGAGACGCGGGGGCCCTTCTCGAACTGAAGACCCTCACGGGAATGGCCGTACGCTTCCCGGGGGCAGAACCCCGGGCGCTGTTGGCCGGACAAAGCGCTGGAGGCGCTGTCGCCTTCGAGGACTTATTGGGGGAGGTTGGGCTCGCCATGCGAGTCTTTTCCTCCCTCCGCCTCGAAACCCTAGGCGGGCGCTGCGGCTTCGGAGGCGGGGGGCCCTCTTTTCGAGGAACCACCGTCTCCGAGCCACTCGCTCCACCTCGGTGCGTGGGCGAAGGAGCCGAAGCTCCTTTGTTGCTGTCCTCCTTTCGGGGGACAGCTTTAGGAACCCCCGAAGATGGCCTAGCCACCATCTTCAGGGGTGTTGCCTCCTGTGAGTCTAACGACTCGGTGGAGGCGCGTGGCCGTTTCGCCTTGCGGGAAACGGTCACGCTGGGGGAGGAGGGGGGAGCCCTGGTTTTAGCCGGGGCTGGGTATAAACCCTTTTTGCCGCCATCTTTACCAGGGGAGCGCCCGGGTTGGGTAGAGCCCGCAGAAGGGCTCCGAATGGGCGCGGAAACAACCGTGCTCGTTGGCCTGGATGGGCCAGGAGCAGAGGGTGCCTTTCTAGCTACTGAGGCATATGACGTCCCAGGCAGAGCTGGGCGCGCCAGGACCAAGTCCTTAGCCTCGCGGAATGAGAGTCTATCCTGGGCCTGAACGGCCAGGATTTCTTTCTCCAGGAGATATGCACCACATTGCTTCGAAGAAGCAGGGTGCGGCTCTCCGCAATTGACACACTTGGCCACACACGATTTGGACTTATCGTGTGCGACCTTGGAGCAATTTACACATACTTCGGGTGACCCCGACTTTGCACGTCTACATGAGTGATTCGTATGGCCGAAGCGGTGACAGTAATAGCACCGCCGCGGAAGTGGCACGAATGCCTTCACGCGGTAGCGGTACTAACCGGCACGCACCGACTCAGGGAGCTTGTCACAGTCGAACGTGACGAAGAGTGTAGGGGTGGGTCTCGAGGCCCCTCCCTGTTTTCTCATCACACGTTCGACTTTGACCGCCCCATGGTCGGCCAGCTCTAGGGTGATGTCCTCAATGGAGTAGTCAACGAGTTCCCTCGCATAAACTACTCCTTTTACAAAGTTCATGGTAGAGTGCGGCGTCACACTCACCGGGGTGCCATGAAGTGTCCAAAGAGCACTTATCTTGGCCGCCTCGGCGGGATTCGCCACATTCGCCAGAAGGCTGCCGTCCGAGAAACGGGTCACCTTCGGCTCTGTACCAATTTCACTAGCTAATCCTCTCCTCTGATGGATCATGTTGCCCTTGGACAACATGGTGCCATCAGTAGAGCGAATAACGAGGAAGCGTTTGAAGCCAGCGGGCTCGAAAACGCCAGGTAACCTCTGAATGAGGGGCCCCGATGTCATCGAGGCTCCGCCCTGTGCACTCTTGGTCTTAGTCAGGGGCTCCGCACACGGGGGGGTAGAGGGGCTGGATGTGCCGCTCTTGGCTTGGTTGCCTACCAAAGTGGCAGCAGACCTATCCGTCCCCGCAGCCCCCGCGGATGGAGAGGAGCCCCGAGTCTTCTTCGTCTTTTTCTTTTTTGGAGAGGAGGGCGGGAAATGAACCCGCTTCTCACCTCCGCCGGCAGAAGCCCCCATGCCAGATGGGCCGGCCTCAGCCAGGTCCCTCTCCGAAATGGAGAAGGTCCTGGTAGTCGTGGGGGCACCTGTCGGAGGAGATCCCTCCCCTCCTTGTATTGCCTCGGAGCCCTCAGCCGTTTGAGGGGGACCTTGCATAGGGGCGGACTCGGGTTCGGTGCTTGGCGCCGAGCCCGGATTCTCCCCCATGGAAGGCCCTACCGTCTGAGGCTGGGTCTCCTCAAGGACCATGTCTATCACAGGAGGGGCCTCCAGTTGGCCATCCCCTCCCAGGACATCGCAGGTCCCCTTGGCAGCGTCAAGAGTCATTTGTGGGGAGGCACAAGCCTTAACCCCGGCAAGGTTTAATATCCTTGCCAGCAGGTCTTTTGAGGGAAGCGACCAAAGGGGCCTGGCTTCCCTCTCCCCCCTAAGGGGGTTTGCCCTACCGAGCCGCTTACAAGAGGGGCGGTCGGCAATGGGCTGCCTGCTGGCTTTCTTGGCAGTCCCCTTAGAAAGAAAAGGAGGGACTGCCGCTGGAAATAGGGAGGTGCCCGAAAGCACCTCCAGAGAAGGGAGTGAGGGGAAGTCCCCTACACCCGTAGGCGTAGGAGAGGAGTAAGCCTCTTCTCCGGTTGAAGAAGTATGGAGGGTCTCCTGCGCAAGCACAAGGGGGGGCCTCCATTTTTTTGGTGGAGCTGCCCGAGGGCAGCTCCGTTGTTCTTGGGGAAGTTGGGGGTTGGGTTTTTTTTTATACTCATCATTGGGCATGGTGACCCTCTTATTTACACGGGACGCAACAGCTCACCACCTCTCACAGTTGCCCGCACTGAAAGAGGTGCTTGCATGCCCGGCAGAGCCAGGCGCCGCCATTTGGGACCACCCCTCCCGCCTGGTGGCCTGGCAGTCCATCGGCATGGCGGCTCCACCTTAGACACGGCGTAAAACGATAGATTTTGAAGACGAGAGGAAAAGGGATGTGAGGAAGGTATGGGTGGGGATGAAGCAGGTAGTTAAAAACCAGCCACCCCAGACCGGAGCTCAGGGGTTAGGGAACATTGCCCCCCAACCCCTCAGCCCCGATGCGGGACGGTTGGCTGAAAGGAAGGTAAGCATCTACCCTGTGAAATTAGAGGCTGACCAGAGAAAGTTGTGGGAGAGGTTGTGTGAAAAGAGAGGAAACAAGTGTTTTGAAGGAAGGAAGAGAGGCTAAGCTGGGGCCGGACGGGGTGCTGAGTCCCGTCAGCACGGCGGCCAGGATGGCAAATCGCCGCGCCCCTAACGGGGCAGAGAGAAAGAAGCCTAAATAATCATCCGAGGGAAAGCAAATGAACCCTATCTCCCTTAAACCCACCCATCTACTGATTTTCTTAAACCGAGGGCATCTGCCTCGAGAAAGCTTGAAGCAAACAAAGATGGGCAAAAAAGTGTTGAAGATAAAGGAAGTGAAATAATATGGGAAAGGCACAAATCCTGCTGACATCAGGGTGGAGAGGTCAAACAAGGGCGCCCGTTCAGGCTGGTAGGGCAAGAGGTCTTTCGGCTTTTGCCGAATTATGGACCAAAAGAGCCCCTGCATCCACTAGAACTCAATCGAACAAAGCAAAAGAAGGTGGGGTGGGGGGAGGTCAAAGTGTGCGGAAGGGGGGTGTTTAACAGACATGCAGCCAATAAACCAAGAGACCAGACACAGTATAGTGATACATTAAGTTCGATGAGTCGTGCAAGAGGCTACGACCATTGGACTGCGGGGGTGATGAGGCGGAACATTCTCGAGGCCTCGTTTATACGAGCGTATTTCGAGGCGGTTTGAGAGGGCTGGTTTCTATCCCCCGTCTCTTATTTATGTCAGCCAATTCAATAAAAATTCCCTTAGTCTTAAGTGCGATATACAAATACCACCCTCGTTTTGACAGGTGCGCGTCGTTATGCCATTATTAGGGTCCTTTTCCGAACAGGCCCGGCAGCGAATTAGGCGTTCGAGGCTATCGCGAGATTAAGGTTAGGCTATGGCGTGCAAGAGGCTCGTAGTGCGAGTAGAGCCTGTAGGTTAGGTCAGGTTTTGTAGCAAGAAATTGGCGCAAACTTATTTTACAAACAAAATAATTGTACCACCATCTGATAAAATACGAATGATTTTGTGAACTCATTTGAATATATTCCCTTTTCGGAACGTTTAGTAGTTTTTAGTTTTTTTTAAAATTGTATTATCTCTTCTGGCGGCCGTCAGTGAGGCCACGACCAACCAAATTACATAAAAAGCCTATCTTTAAGCCAGGTCAATCAAAGCCTTAACCGAAAAGAAGTAAACAAGTAAAAAAAACACAACATGCAACAAATATAAATATCTACACGGCTCGATCACTCGATCATTATGTCGAGGTGGGAGGTCGGCCCCTCTCAGGAGCATAAGCGTGGCCGAGGGGAGGTCCAGATCTCTCAGAGGGGCCTGAAAGTTAACGAGGGGAGGTCAGCCTCTCTTAGGAGTATGAGCGTGAAGTCAACAATTTATGTAAATAATTACTCTGGAGGACGCCAGCCTCCTCCCAAAACTCTATTACACCACAATATAATTTTCTGTTCATAATATATATTTTGCTGTGACTATTAAGTTTCTTTGAATATTTTTACAATGTTCAAAAAGTTGAATAAAAACTTTTTTCATCTTTTATTTTATGTTATTTGCTGAAAATTTGTGATCAAGATTCAAGGGTGTACTGCAGTGATCAAGTTGTCAAGAAATGAATGTCTTTTTTTTTAAGTAAAATAATTTTTAATAAGCCAAAGGAGCATTTAGCGACGTAATTTCCATCATTATTGACAATAAGTCTTTCACCGTGTACCCAAGCAGGGGATACCTCCTTAGAGTAAACTTTGCCATTTCGGCGATGTTGTAATGACTTTATAAAATGGTAATCCGATGAATCATGAAGGTGAGGAAGAGCTTCCAAACCTAACTCAATATTTTTTCCCTTGGGTCAAGAGTGCAAGGTATGGGCGTGGATTGTAGGGGGGTTGACCAATGAAGGTCTTTTTTTTTCAAGAGCTTTATTTCAACGTAATTGTGATCATTTAGGTCTGCAGCAACTCATTGAGGATTTCATAATGAATAACTCCTTCCACATCCCACCAAATGCAAATTAGTCCTCTGCTGCTGTTGGAGATCCCGTAATGAGTTTTTGGTTTACCATTAAACCATTGTTGTTGCGCTCAATACTGCAGTAAAGCACCCAATTTTAATTTCCCGTGACAATTATGTGCAGACACAACTCACGGCCATTTCGAGCTACTGAAGATGAAACAATATTCACAAGATGCAAATGTTGTCATTCAGACAGTTCATACAGCATCTAAACACCTTCATGACTGGATTGAGCTTAAATAAAAGACCTAGATACCGGGTATTGCAAAAGTTTTGTGATACTCGTTACGACACACTCAACACAGGGCAAAATGATAGTTTTGATGTAGTTAGACAAGTTTTTATTGTTTGAACATATAAATTGTAATATTAATCAATGTGACCGCCCTCGGCGGGGAGCACGCGGTCCAGGCGAGACCTGAGGACCGCACACACATTGCGGACGAAGAAGTCCTTCCTCCTGCAGACCCACACCAGCTTGACGGAAGACTTTAGCTAGTCGACGTTGCTGTAGTCAAGAGGATTGCGGTCGGGCGACTGCGGCGGCCAGAACTCCTTCGACCCGAAGTTCATGTTCGACCCCAACCACTCTTGCACGGTATTGGCCGTGTGGGGCGGAGCACCATCCAGCTGAAAGACGTAGTCAGCTTTCTTCGTGATCTTTTTCACCCAGGGCAGGACTTTCGTGGCCAAGATGTCGCAGTAAACGGACGTGGTGAGTCTGTAACGGGCCTCGAACCACACCGGCGGCATCTTCTCATCATTAGAAGCGATGACGCGGAGGCCGGGTGCTTGGTCGTCGACACGTAGTGGTCTTCCGAGACGGTCTGGCTTAAGCTTACTGTCCGATTTTTCTGCTTTTTGATGACCGGATCGACTGTAAAGGTTTTTCATAAAAAAAGAATGAGAATTCGATTATCATGACTCCAAGTCGTTGAGAAGGCGACGACAGCGCTCCAGACGTTGTCCTCGATTACGGTCGGTGACCAGAGGCCTTTTCACGCACCTCAAGCTCTTCCCGACCGCCTCCTTGACAGCCATGGGCACCGTGGCCACCGAAATGTTCTTCTTCACGAGTGCTGTCATTTTGAACTTCGGTGCACTGTCGAAGGCCTTTCTCACAGCCAAACGGTTGACAAGCTGAAGTCTGCTTGAACAAGATCGATCTTTGAGGTCTTCCCCTTTCTTGAGGCTCTCCGTGACTTTGTGGACGGTCATCCGACTGACGTTGAGCCGCTTGACGATGTCGGACTTGTTGGGGCCCGCGCGCAGGAAAACAGAGATCTCGATTCTTTTCACTTTCCTCTCGCCACAACTGCACGCAATGGAAAAGGTGTTTTAACGACGAGTGCTGTAAAAGTAGGTTTAAGTTTGTTTGATGGAACTTTTTCCATTACACACATGAACCTCTCGAAAGATACCCCCCTCGTCCCCGAATGTAACAACTTTTTTCAAAACTCGGTATTACAAGTTATCTCTAAGCAGATTACAACACATTTTGAACAACAGTCTAAACAACTGTAAGAAGCATTTTTTGTCTTCTTAAAACTACATTAATTTCTTGACAACCTAATATCAATGATCAATGATGTTTAAAGAGAGAAATTGGTATAGGAATAGTTAGAGAAGAGATATAATTATGTGTAATTAAGAGAGAAAGAGTTTTATGTGCCAGGTGGTCTGGCAAACTCAGTATTTTTAAATGTTTATATTGATTCTTGCGTTGAAAAATGTTGTAGCATTCAAGCCTTTGTTTTCGTGTATGTTCTATCAGTTCAATTAATCTTGGATAATTGCCAATGCAGTTATTCTCCTTGATTCTTCATATTTATGTTAGTGATTATTTAAATAATTTATTGTGTCCACTTCGGATCTTTTAATATTATTTTATTTAGTTGTTCTAACTTTGTAATTTAATTCTTTTTAATTATTTATTATGTATTAAAGATTTTTATTTGTGTCCACTTCGGATCTTTTTGTATTACTTTATTTAATTTATTCCTTTTTAATTGTGACAGCCTAATAGGTTAAGAAGCAGTGACTTATAAGGCAAAAGCTACACCGTTCAGCGCCTTTTTTTTTTCCTCGTGTTAATTATCGGATAAAACTTTGAAACAATATTGCAGGAAAAACAACTATTTCAAATTTTGACCATACCCCCGTTCGAGGGACAGGCAGCGAAAACTAGATGAGAGAGATAGAGTTAAATGAATGAAAGAAAAGAGTAAAATCGCCCGCAAGGATGAAGTCGACTGCTACAGCTTAAATAATTCAGAGGCGACACGCGAGACGACGATTTGAGGTCTCTTTGGTTTCATGTGTTACTATGGTAACGCAATACGAATGAGGATTTTCATATCTTTTCGATTTCATTGATTTATTTGTTAATTGAGCAGACAAAAGAGGCCATATGAAGTCCATTAAGACCCTGGAATTATTATTTTTTATGAGAAGAAAAGGCTTATGGATTGGTGGTTTTTATTTAAACTTTCACAATGTATTTTTTTTAATAGGACTATTAACAATTGTCTTATTCCCTTATTTTTTTCCCCACAAAGACAAATTACCTCATCGGTGCCCTCAATTGTTTATAAATATCCATGTGCGAGCTGCCAGCCAACCTTGATTAGGTGGGGAAAACTTGCAATTAAATCTCATGATTTGTATTTATCATCATCACTAACTATAATTGTAGAACGGGACTTTTGAAGATGCGTGAAAAATTAATAAATGCTTTTTTTCTTAGTTCGGTTGTACCTAAGTATACCAGGCAATGACTTTGACACTCTTTCCCGTAGGGGAACAGGAGCTTGCGCTTCGCTACTAAGATCTAAGATTAAAATTTAAAATCGAAAAAAAGCAGCCATGGTTAATTTTTTAAGAAATTTTCTGAACTTCGTCAATTATAATAATTATAAAAAGGAACTCGAAACTAAATTTCCCCCCTTTCAAAATATCACGTTGCTAAAATATAGAGTTATAGAAGAAGATATATAAAAATATATTTTCTGAACTTCAATATTTTGCTTTTTGATATTATAAAAGAATTATTAGAAATAACTTTGATAAAAAAACAAGTCATAACCAAACTAAGATGAAATTTTTATTCAAATACTCCCCAAATTCCCTTAAATTATAGAGTTAGTCAGATTAAATTTTTTTAGCAAAGTTATTTCTAATAATTCTTTTATAATATCAAAAACAAAATGGTGAAGTTCAGAAATAAATAAGTATCGAAATTTTGTGAATTTTTAAAACCCAAAGAATTACAAATGGGGAAGTTCAGAAAATGTATTTTTATATATCTTCTATAACTATATTTTAGCAACGTGATATTTTGAAACGGGGGAAATTTAGTTTCGAGTTCTTTTTTAAAATTATTATAATTTTCAAAGTTCAGAAAATTTATAAAAATTCAACTATGGCTGTTTTTTTTTAGATTTTAAATTTTAATCTTAGTAGCGAAGCGCCTGGTAATCTGAATATAAAAATTCCTGATTTGGCAATAAGCGGAGGTAATCCTCATTCTCAGAACTATTGAACCGTGTACTATCACTTTATAAACATAAATAAGACCATTCTTCGAATCTTAAATTAAACGATGATAAATTGTTTACCATCCTGTATACTATTTTACCCTAAATTCACATTTCGCCTTCAATATCGCAATTAATTTAGTTTCCTAAATCGTTTCAAGTAATTCTAATTGTATATTTTCTTTGTTTGATTTAATGGTTTAATATTAAATTTTATTCATATTCAGATGTTTTTGAATTCATTTTGAACTATTTCTTGATACAGTGAATATTATTACTTTATTATTATTTGCAGGATTAAAATCCTTTTCATTTTTGTCCTCATTTTGTTTATAGATGTTTAAAACTCGTGTGAATCTTGTCCTTTGACAGTTTAAGTTGTTTTCTGAGTTTCCTTAAGTCTAAAGGTGTCCCGTTTAGGATCTTATTCTTCTACCCTCCATCGTTTTGGGCAATGTCTCGCTTATCTCTCGCTTGTGGATGCGATTAAATTCAACCCTGTCTTCTCTGGTCCCTGTGTATTGGTCCTAACGTGTGTAATTTTGGTTCTCTGAGTTACGCTCGGGTGAAGTGCATTTTGTACTGTGTTCAAACATCGTTTACCATTGGTTAAATAATCGACGTTTCAAACAGAGGAATTTTCTTAAGACGTAGCTCAGCATTCCTAACCCTACCCATAAACCTAATTTCATGTTACCGTGAGAGTCAAAAGCTGCCTGGAATACGTTTTCTCACACAATTTTAAAGCGAAAACAACGAGAGAAAATACGGCAGGTCGCAAGAAAAGATCTGTAAAGCGGTGAACTAAGAAGCAACAATATGTGGATGATAAAAAAATAGCTGTAGATTCTCCAACAAGCATCGGGGGAGGGAAGGAACGTATCTGCTGGTGTTGGGGCTTCGAGGGCTCGTAATTCTCCAAATCTCAGCTGCAGCAGGATTTTTTTTTCTAACTATGGCGTCTTCTCCCGTCCCCATCCCCATCGAATGTGAGTCACGAAATTTACTTCGATTTACCAACATTTTTTCCTCACTCACTACCACAAAAATGATGGGGGGGGGGGGGGGGCGGATCTACCCAACCTATTTTATACCACAGATTACAAGTATGAAAGATAAGAAACTAGGTAAAATGCGCCACCAATAGTTTATCATTTGTCGCCAATTTATTCAGGAATTATTTCACAAAGGTGATCAAAATGACAGGAATTTCGTGCGAGGTGGAAAATATATCTGAACATAAGCGGGAAAACAATAAGTTCTGATAACTCTATTCGTTGACTATTCGCCCCAGGACTGAGTCGAATGTATTCACAGTTTCCCGGTCGTTCGAGGAAACATTGCCTTCGTATCTCGCCTTTGATCGGCCCTGAAAACACTTTCGCCTCTTTGGATTCGATTAGACTTATACATGGACGCCCTGAAAATAGTACTCCAACCTGAAATGGAGAGCCGCAAATTCACGCAGGTGCTTCTCAAAGACAACTTGATGTGGTTGGTAGTGTGTGTGCAAACTCAGATTTGCTTGAAAACACACACCGATATGCACAAGGCGAATATTGAAATAGACGAGAAGGAAATTAGATGAGATGGAATGGAGGAGGAGGGAAGGGTACTGTATTTTGAAGTTAGGAAGGCGAAGAAAAGGGAGATGCTTTAGGAAAGATGGAGCCTATGTAAATGGATGGATGGAGCCTATGAAGAGAAGGCGCAAATTTAGGTCCTGAGGCCAAACCACCAGGGGGATTGGAACAATCAGGAAACAGACATGCGAGAGCCGAACAAGCAAACAGGGGTCAGAAATAAGGCAAACATATAATAAACAAGTAATTGAGAAAAGAAAGAAAACTAGTGTAAGTACCAAAGGCTTCATCGCTGAGGAATAACGTGGGTTGGGGCAGATAGATGAAGCAATAAGACGGATAAATAAAAAAGAAAGAGGCTGAAGAAAATTAAGAATAATACAGCAATTACAAACTTGCTCTTTCCTATATATTAGGGGCAGACGGGGGGGATGGGGCGATTTATAAACCCCCATAAAAGTTCGTGAATTTGGACCACCATTGCGAGCCAACAGGTAGAGACGAGAAACTGAGCAAAGAAAACCGTGCGGAATTTTTAACGGCATCGATTAAATACCAAATAAATACATAGTGCCCCAAAATTCCCAATATAGTTTTATTTCATAATCCAAAGACTATTATATCGCCATACATTGGTATACAGGTTTCAAAGAATCCTAATAAAAGACTGAGTTGGAAAGAGAAAATTTCTCAAATTTCGGATTTCGTCCTTTCTGAAATCCGATTCGTCTTTGGCAGGCGGCCCAACGCTCCCGCGTGAATTAAGCTGAGAAAACAGCCCGCTTTCCCCCGTATTAAAGCTCACATAGGGGAAGAGAACACGCTCCCATTTTAAAGCTCGTCCCCCCCCCCTAAATAAGAGAACATCCTCAATGTTAAAGCTCACATAAAGGAAGAAAACACACCCATGTTAAAGCTCACATAAAGGAAGAAAACACACATCCATGTTAAAGCTCACATAAAGGAAGAAAACACACATCCATGTTAAAGCTCACATAAAGGAAGAAAACACACATCCATGTTAAAGCTCACATAAAGGAAATAAAAACACACATCCATGTTAAAGCTCACATAAAGGAAAAAACACATCCATGTTAAAGCTCACATAAAGGAAGAACCCCCGACCCATGTTAATGGGCGAAGACGACATACGACTAACAAGAAAGCGAAAACTGACAGCGACTTAAAGGGTTTATAGTGAAGTTAAGGACACACAGCACGCGAGTAACAATGGCAATAAAATACTGAATAAATATAAGTGGCCAACTAAACCTGACTACAAGAGCAATGAAGACACATCTCTAATATTCGAGGACCGGTTAGGACAAGGAGTACAAGAGAGGCGCGAACTATAAAATCACCGCACCAAGCGACCATTTTCTCACTAAAAATGGCAACGAATATCATCACAAAGGCACCAAAAGGGTGTGTCAGTTGTACCTAGCATGGGCCACCAGACCGCAGCTGACATTTACAGGATTACGTACCCTTCCGCCCCCAACACCTGCGGCTATCTTCTACATTGTCTTCCTACCTCTTCACTACATTCGTTACAGCTCCCTTCCCCCATTACAAACATTTAGGAGATGCCCTCCTTGGTTGTTAGTCGCGTGTGAGTCTAGTCGCGAGCGACTCTACATCTAGCCATCCATGTCGCTCGATTCTAAGAAAATTTGAAACCCTTATGTTGTTTTACATTCTCTTTCGAATGATATAACTGCCAAAGTCTTCCCCGGGAATTATTTTGGCAATAACATCGTAACTATTCGGTCGATATTCTGCTAGACTCGACTAGGCTATAATATGCTATACGCTAGGCAAGCCTAGGATAGGCTATACTATGCTAAGCTATGCTAAGATATAATGTACAAGGGTAAGATATATTATGCTAATTTAGGCTGTAAAATGCTATGCTAGGATAGCATATAGTATGTTAGGCTAGACAATACTAAGCTATGCTTGACTAGGGTATAATAAGATAGTATAGGCTATACTTGTCTAGGATAGTTAATGCTAGGCTAGGTTATACTATGCTAGGCTAGGCTAAGCTATACTAGGCTAGACAGGGCTATACTATGCTATGCTAGGGTAGGGTAGGCTAAAGTATAATAGGCTAGGGAGGGCTAAGCTTTGCTAGGTTATGTTAGGCTACGCTAGGTAATACTATGTTAGGCTACGATATGCTAGCTAACCAAGGCTATAATAGGCTAAGCTAATGCAAGGTTATTCTAGTCTAGGGTATGGTACGCTATACTAGTCTAAGGTTATAATATGATACGTTTGGCTCTATTATGTTAGGTGTGGTTATGCTAGGAGAGGCTATACCAAGATAGCCTATAGTATACCAGGCTATAGTAGCCTATTCTAGCTTGGCTATACTAGGCTAGGCTCTGGCATGCAATGCTAAGCCATACCTGGTTAGGCTAAGCTATAGTAAGCCAGGCTACACTAGGCGATGATATGCTAGGTTAGCCTAGGGTTTACTAAGCTAGGCTAGGCTATACTAGGATATACTAAGCTAAGATAGGATAAATTAGCCTATAATATGCTAGATTATACTAAACTAGGCTAGGTTAGGCCCGGTATAGCTAGGTTCTAACGAAATTTGAAACCCTTATGTTGTTTTACATTCTCTTTCGAATAAGTGAGAGCGCGCGACCTTTTGGTCAGCAGACCTTTTTTTTCTTAGTTTTAAGTAACAACGACAAATATGCACCACAATGGCGCCTCTGTCCAGCCAGACATTTTATGTTTATAATTTGGAGCCACAAACTCCCGCGTGATCGCTCCCGCCAATTTGGAGCCCAAAACTCCCGCCAATGTCTCCGGTGGCAGAAAGCGAGCGACCTCGTCAGGGGCACAATATTTTTCGGCAATGGGGTCGAATCTAAAGGGGTGCACATCGAAATCCGTCACAAAGTTTTGACCAGAAACCGAACCGTGGCCTGCTTTGCGGGAAGACGCTTAGCCCTACTTTGTAGTGGGTGAAAGCCACCCAGAGAAAAGAGAACAAGGGAAGGATCGATAAAGATAAGTGATTAAAAGAGGCAAAAAGACCATTGAAAACGATGATTGACAAGCGCATTTCCGGGTGTTGCCCAGCCCTCTTTAAATAAAGTATGGGAGGAGGCAAAGTAACGCCTTTCTAGGGGTAACAAATCAAATCTAAAGAAGAGGTTCAAAAATACACAATTGCGAAGGAAGGAGGGGTCTGTCTACCTCCGTTTCTTGCAGCGCCGCTTCCATAAGCTGGGTCGGGGGTTTCAGGGTGGGGAGAACGCGTGTGCGGCTCGACGTTTGTCCTGCCTGGCGCCACTGCGGCCCGCTCGATGCAACAACTCCGCCTCGCCCCCCTGTCTGCTCAAATCCATAGTTCTGTGTTGTACATAAACTATTCTTGCCGAGGCTGCCAAGTATCATCGCCTGTCTGCCTGCGAATCTGCCTGTCTACTCCCAAGCAACCACTCCTCCATCTAATTTCTTATTTTCGTTTCCTACAAGCCTGTAACGTCTGTTTCTAGAGACAGGAAAGTGGGTTTCCATGAGCCCCCAGTAATTCCGGTTGATGAAAGAAGGCTGCTATTAAGGCACTCAGTCCTTGGCGCTCTCTTCCATTTCACGGTTAATGTATTATTTGTTCTTTGTTTTTTAGCAACGAAGCCAGGCTTTGTTGAGGCTTGAGCTTTATTTTGGGTCTGTCGCCTTTACTTTCTCTGCGGGTTACTGAAAGCGCATTGCATATTCACTAGAAAGTTTTTTATTCATCTCATCATCATCATCACTTCACTAACTCTATAATTTAAAAAGGGATTTTTTTTGAGTATTTGAATAATAATTTCATCTTAGTTTGGTTATGACTTATGTTTTTTATCAATGTTATTTCTAATAATTCTTTTATAATATCAAAAAAACAAATGGTGAAGTTCAGAAATAAATATAAGTATCGAAAATTGGGACTTTTTAAAACCTAAAGAATTATAAATGGTGAAGTTCAGAAAATTTATTTTTATATATCTTCTTCTATAACTATATTTTAGCAACGTGATATTTTGTAAAGGGGGAAATTTAGTTCCTTTTTTAAATTATTATAATTAGCGAAGTTCAGAAAATTTATAAAAATTTAACCATGGCTGCTTTTTTTTAGATTTTAAATTTTAATCTTAGTAGCGAAGCGCAAGCTCCCCACGTAGGAGGGAGTGGCGAAGCCATTGCCTGGTTATTGTATATTTTGAATGATTTGGATTTTGACGATTCTTGATGACGATGATTTTTGTTTTTGACGTATTCCTGTGGATGGTTCTAATTGTATATTGTAGATGCATGATCTGACACAATCCTATGGATGCAATTTGTGCGAGGGTTTTGACAGATGCGAATGGCCTTCGATAGGCCTTTTGTCATCCGTGAAATTATGTTATGTTATGTTAGAAAACAGCGGGAGCGTGACAGCTTTAGCTAACATTCAGATTAATTGAAAAAAATAAAAGAATAGATCCACTAGCCTTTCTCAACCATTGGAAAAGTGAAAACTAATGATAGCATCTATTTAAATTTTATGAAAAGAGGGAATGTGTGGAAGCCTACATAGAACGAGTAAACAACTCGGAGTAGAAATTAGCATTAATTTTTTCATGTTATCTAACAGTTGGTAATGGACAATTCCTTCAATATCCCACCATCACTCAACATGAGCTTTTTTTGGACCAAGTCCTTGAGATATTCTGTTTCCTCGACTCATCGACGAACGGCGGCGTTTAACGTTATGATATAGTATCGACTTTTCATCGCCAGTAACAAACTTGCTCAACAAGGGTGCCTGAAAGTGTGGTGAAAGCGATAACTCAAAACGAGCAACAACACGCTCTTGCAGATTCGCCGTTGACAGTTTGTGCGAGACCCATTAAACCATTTTCCGATTCCTTTCAGTTAGCTTAAGGCGTTCGTAGGGGTTACGTTAAATTGTTCTGCGAGTTCCCTAAAGTTGTCGCAAGATTTGTTGTGACAACAGCTTGCAACTCTTCGGATAAAGTTCTTTTGGTCAATCTTTTCGATTAAAACCTCCACTTCGGAAACGGGAAAACCACCTCCTGCAACTTCTTTCATTTACTGTACCATTCCCCATAAGTGCTCCGAATGGATTGGGCCGCTCTACTTGCATAGACATATGAAACTCAAAGAGTAAAAAAATTCTAATGTGATCTTTAGATGGGATGAACATAGAGGCGATTATGAACACTATTTTCATAGCCTGAAAGAAAAAGGTATAAAGTACTCATTGTAGGATTCCTAAACGATAACAAGAGGCAATACTTTAATAAATACTATCTAAAACTTCATTCCAGAAAATCGGACATTACTTTCTTTCCGACCTAATAACAATAGGGAATTTTTGTATGGTACTCTTCGAGACCATCTTTCTCTCCTCTCCCCATCAAATCGGGTGCTTGCCAGCCCCATTTTCAAGACGAGATCCATTAGTTCAAACCACCGTCCAAAGAGGAAGACTCTTTTGATCGTCTCGCCATCGAACTTCTCTTGAATTCAAAGTCAAAAAATTTTTGGCTTTTGGAATGAAGCATTTCTATTATTATTACTTTTGCCGACGTTCACTGATGGTCAGAATGCGGGGAAGAACCTCGACGCTCATCATTCTATAGCAGAGGGTCATCATCACAAAAGGTCAACCAACACTATCGCTCAAATCCACCGCTACCTACCTTCGTGAACCAGACAGAGCGATAAGGTTCTTACTTTGAGGGACTTCTTTTATATATATTTTAAGGCGACCTTGGTGGCGACTGCCACCAAGCCCCCCCCCCCTAGCGCAAGAGGAGGAGACCCACACTAAAGAGAGTCAAATAAAACCAGGGACTTTAAAAGCACATTCCTGGCCCAAGAAACTTTCTTTAAAAGTAAACTGCCCTTTTTTACTACTTTGATCCATTTTTATTTTGCCTTGTCCTTAGTTCTCCGGCATGAATATGTCTACAGTGAATTAATTATACCAGTTTCCTTTTTCTTTACAATTAAACAAGGTCAATAGACCCTGGTCGTGTGCTCTCAATTATTGACTTATGACCATATGACCTTACGAATTATAATACTTTCTATAATTCCCTGACTAACCTTGCAATTATATCGTTCGAAAGAGAATGTAAAACAACATAAGGGTTTCAAATTTCGTTAGAATCGGCCGAATAGTTACGATGTTATTGCCAAATAATTCCCGAACTAAGCTTGGGACGACCTTGAAAATCATACCACCCGGAAGAGAATGTAAAACAAAATAAGGGTTTTAAATTTCGTTAGAATCGGCCGAGTAGTTAGGATGTTATTGCCAAATAATTCCCAGACTAACCTTGGGACGACCTTGGTAATCATATCATTCGAAAGAGAATGTAAAACAACATAAGGGTTTCAGATTTCGTTAGAATCGGCCGAATAGTTACGATGTTATTGCCAAATAATTCCGAACTAAGCTTGGGACGACCTTGACAATCATACCACCCGGAAGAGAATGTAAAACAACAGAAGGGTTTCAAATTTCGTTAGAATCGGCCAATAGTTACGATGTTATTGCCAAATAATTCCCGGACTAACCTTGGGACGACCTTGGCCATCATATCATTCGAAAGAGAATGTAAAACAACATAAGGGTTTCAAATTTCGTTAGAATCGGACAAATAGTTACGATGTTATTGCCAAAAAACTCATTAAAAAGTAAAATGGTTACCCCCCAACCGACCGACCTACGGACCGACATAGTAACTTAAAGTGCACGCGACTAAAAACCCATCGTTCTCGGATAAGTGCCGTTTACAACACTTAATTCCATGTTGCGTCGTTGACGGCGACGTGAAAACCTCCCGATTGGCACCAGTCACCTAGAACTATATCGACGACATCGAATTCTTGGATCTCTGCCCTCCAGGTGGCTAAATAAACCGCAAATTAACTACCTTAACTAATACACCACACGTCAGAATTATGTTCTACTACACTAAGTTTTGATAAATTCAAACTTGGATCCATTTTAGTGTCATGTTTTATACTGCGGGAGGAGGAGTAATTAAAATTTATCGAGGCATTAATTTGGGATAATGGCATAAACTCGTTAAAAAAAACATCTCCTAAACACGAAAGATTCCAAAGAAAGCTCAAGAATATAAAGAGCCGAACACCTATATCTACGCAGCCCCCTCCATTAGCGCTTGATGCGAGGCACAAAAATAAAGGATCGTAGTCACGGAGCAGACACGCTGAATGTCATGGCTTGTTTATATATTCATACGCGACGAACGATACGAGGAATGGACCCATACTCCAGATATTCAGTTTGATAGGAAATTCAGAGGTGGTTGGTAATACCGAGTCTCTCGCCGCTCAGGCAAATGATAAGAGAATAGCGGCTAGCCATTGCAACGCACCGCCCGTTCGTGGCTCCATCTGGCCAAGGAAGCAATGATGACCTTTCATTCTCTCCGTTATCCCGGTGAAATATTAGGCAATAAGCTTTTATTAAGTTGTATCCACAATGCTACCCCCCCCTCCTCCCTCCCTCCCTAATGATAGGGGACGGAAGGGGGAGGGAAGAGCCTCCCCACCCCTTGGAAGGAATGAGACACAGATCTGCCGGAATGACTACCAATGCGCCAAAATGGATGTGAACAATAGTCCTTTTGTGGTGAACAAGAATGGTAATAGGAACATTAAAGAACTTTCCAAATTCGTTTTTTGTGTTTTCTCTTCTACCAGAACCGGTTCTGACCTTATGGTCTAGAGCAGGGGTCGACAAACTTTTTCACAGTGGGCCAGATAAATGAGAGGATGACGAGCGCGGGCCGCATAACCATTTTGTCCAATACAACATATTGAGTAGACAAAAAAATAAAGACAACCAACATATTTCTTTACTAATACACAAAATACAAAATACCACAAGAAATAAAGACAACAAGCATATTTATTTACCAAAAAGTTATCAAAGAAGGCGTCGTTAGCAATAAGATAGTATTACCACAACCAGAGCGCACATATCCGAGTCTCACAAACTAAGCAGCAAAAGAGGTTAGAGAGATTTGTGAAACTGGCATTTAGCTTTTAAGATATCATCAATATTTGCCCTGTAATTACTGCATCCACACTGCAGCGACGGGCCGGATGAACTGACCTCGCGGGCCGTAGTTTGAAGACCTCTGGTATAGAGCAATGGTTGTCAACGATATGTATATCCTTATTCAGTGGACCGTATCACATTTCCGGGGGAACGCGAAAAAGAAAATGATACCGGGGAAAATGAAGACCTGATTATTAAAACAGGTTTTGATATTATGCTTTTGTGACGCAGTTATGTCTGAATAACCGTAAGAAATAATATTCAAATATAATACATCTGCATTTTTTTTACAATTGAGGAAGGCAAAGTAATGTAATCAAGGACATTTTCAACCGATGAAAAATAAGGTAATGGGGAGATTGATGAGGTAAAAGGTTCGATTAATATAAAGGTCTCCAATTCGTATCCGCATTGTCAAAATTAGCATTGTGTTGACCCGACAGATCATTTCCCGGGCCATCGGCGCGGTCCTCCATCATTCCAAACGTGTGTTAAAACAACTTTTTTTTATCTCTCAAGAGCCGGTTTTAGGATAGGTTAAGTTATGGTTAAGTTACGTTAGGTTAGTTTAATTGGTTAGGTCAGGTTAGGAGATAAGCTTTATGCTGAGAAATGTCACCAGGTGTCTCATTATTTTTTTTGTTCTGTATAATATGCGGTTTTCAGTGGGAGTTTTTTTTTGTGCGGTCCTCGGGCACTCGAGGACTTCCCAATGCAGCCAGAGGTATTTTGCGGCTTGGGGACCCCTGGATTAATACAACATAAAAGAGTGAAAAGGCTTAGTGTAAGAAAGCCTTCAAAAACAAACCCAGTCTCTAACTATTAAGGCACAGAGAGAGTATTATCAACCTTCAGGAACAAGATTTACGCACAAATTCCAAACTTCTGAATGTACAGACTTGAGCCCCCGAGAGATGAAATACACAAGGGTAAGGAGACGGGTTTTTTTATACGAAGTGATGAACAAAACTGCCTCCAGTGTTGAATTAAACTCCCTAGAGGTCATGATGAAAATTTCGTAGAGTAGGGTGTGATCATTCCTAGAGACGACAAAGAGGTCTTTACTGACACAGTCCCATGAGGGTAACTTCGTACTCTTTTGATTTTCTTATTAACGATTGATCTAATTTATTTTGACCCGCTTTAAATTATTCATTAATGGGAATGAGACCAGTTTTCAATCGTATGAAAACTTTCTAATCATAAATTAGCCAAGAATTTGTAACTCAACTCATCTTAAAACATCTCTAGAGAAGGCATTAAAACTTTACCAAACAAACTAATCCGTTTATTGTCTAATCCAAAGTCCTTTTAAAACCAATACATCATAATACAAGTTCGAATTATGAAGCCTATGTTAGGAATACAAAGGAAAGAGCTACAACAGACCATTCGGAATTTACGAAGTTCTATGCAGACCCTATCTAAGCTAACTTTATTAAACTTCGCCGCCTTGATCATTGATGTTCGCTTATCTAATGTAGGGTGGAAAAAGAAAAAAATACTCGCTTATAAACGTGATCAGTCATGAGTTTGGAGCAATTTTTAAAATTTTTTATATATTTTTTTTAAAGAGCTCATCTGGGAACTGCCTACTTGGGCATTAGTCGCCGTATTAAAAACTGGCCTAGTACTAGGCTACTTTAAAATAAAATTAAAAAGACAAAAAACAACCCCCCCCCCAAAAAAGCAAGCTCCTGCGTCGGGGAAGAGGTCCCCCCGGCACAGGAACGTGCGACATATAAGGGGAAAAAAAAGACTCCTGCTTAAATAATAGGGAGAAGGCCGGCCTCCCCCCAAAGGTCAACAAGTCCACCAGTCAATGTACACGCACTCGTCACGAGTACAAGGGACAGGCGGTAGCGACTCCGCCCATCACGGTACCGGGCCAGGTAACGTGCGCGAAGATCACCCAGAATGGGACATTCGACAAGAATGTGACGAACAGTCTGGGGGACGACGCAGTCGTCACAATAAAGCGCAGGCGAGCGCTCCATCAAATAGGTATGCGTCACACGAGTATGTCTGATTCGAAGACGACAGAAAGCGACTGAAGCCGTCGCGGCATTGGGGGATAGGTCCATGGAAACAGTCGCGGCGCAATGGCACGCAACTTTAAGTTCCTTTCGACCGTCTCCCATCTTCTTTGCCAAGCAGTCCGAAGAGCTGCCCGTATTCCTGCCATGCAGTCGGTGTGAGGAACCGCGAAACGCTTGTCCGGTTGCAGAGTCCTCGAGGACTCTTTGGCGTCCTCATTCCCCGCAATTCCTACATATCCATGAACCCAGCAGAAGATAATCTCGACATCCGCCCGGCTCGCCAAAACCGTGGCGTCACGGATATCGCGAACCATGGGATGCGGAGATTCCAATGCCTCGAAAGCGCTCAGGGCGCTTTGTGAGTCGCTATAGATCATAATCCGGTCTCTGAACCGGGCACGTCGCGTAATCTCCCGTACCGAGTGGTGTATTGCCACCAGCTCGGCCGTGAAGACAAAATCAGCACCTGGTAGAGCCCCGTTGACTTCAAACAGAGGGAATACGGCGTGAAAGCAATACTCCCGGAGCTGTACAAGCTTTGGGAGCAGAGGCGTGGCGACAAATAGCCAAATGTGGTACCCTCCAGGGTGGCGTCCTGGGCAGAACCAGAGGCGCCACCGGCCAGAGAGCTATACCTAGCTCCCGAAGGAGTTTCCTGGCCATAAACACAAAGGGCTTAGGGTATGACTGGCGTCTCTCGATGGCATAGGCACCGTTGAGATCAGCTGCGGATGCTGTTGGCGACTGAGGGAGGCACCAGGCTCACGCGTACAGGCGAGTGATGCACTGCACGCAGCATAGAGCGAGTGGCATCTCCCCAGAATCGACCAACAGGCTCTCAATAGGAGAAGTGCGGAAGGCACCGGTCGCAAGGCGAAGGCCGGTGTGGTGGATCGAATCCACCTTCCGCAATAAACGCTCGGCTGCGGATGCATAAAACTCGTATCCGTAGTCGAGCTTCGAACAAACAAAGGATCGATAAAAAAGTAAGGCAGTAGCCCTATCGGCACACAAAGCGCTGAACGTCACGGAACGGAGAATATCCATGGCGCTGGTACAAGAGACCCTAAGGCTGCGAATATGAGCCTCCCAGGTGAGGCGTCGGTCAAATACAAGACCAAGAAAACAGTGCGATTTAACCACTTCCAGGCGCACCACATTAAGAAAAAAATCTGGGTCGGGGTGGAGCCGTGGATGGGGGCAGAAGTGCACCACCTTAGTCTTGGCCAAGGAAAGCCGAAACTTGTGCGCTTAGGCATAGCGAGAAACGCGGTTCAATGCCTGTTGGAGTCGATGCTCCAGAGTTGGCATCTGGGCCGCGCCAAAAGAGATCGAAACGTCGTCCACGTAGAGCGTAGCGAGAACATATTCCGGCAGTACCGAGGTAATGCCGTTGATGCTCAGAGAAAAGAGTGTGACAGTGAGGACACTTCTCTGCGGGAGAACCCTCTCCCTGCTCCTTTGGGCTGGAAGGCTTCCCCCACCGTTAAGCGGAATCGAAGATCTCGCAAAAATTCAGATATAAAGACTGGAAGGCGTCCACTCGCTCCCATCGTATGGAGAGTCTCAATGATACCGTATCGCCATGCGGTATCATAGGCCTTCTCCAGATCGAAAAACACCGTGGCGTAGTGCTGTCTACGGAGGAAGGCCTCACAGACGGCATTTTCCAGTCGGAGCAGAGCATCCGACGTAGAGTGGAACTTGCGGAAGCCGCACTGTGCAGAAGACAGATGGCCTCCGCTGTCCAGGAAAAAGGCTAATCTAAGATTTACCAATTGCTCCATCAACTTGCACACGCAAGAGGTTAGAGAGATTGGGCGGAAACCGGCCGG
Source organism: Ceratothoa steindachneri (assembly GCA_963969495.1). Classification (NCBI taxonomy): domain Eukaryota; kingdom Metazoa; phylum Arthropoda; class Malacostraca; order Isopoda; family Cymothoidae; genus Ceratothoa; species Ceratothoa steindachneri. The sequence goes on from OZ018329.1 coordinate 50,518,811, forward strand.
AGTAGAGTGATCTCTCCCCGGTTTGCGAAAGGCGAGCACAGTAGCGATTCGCCAGGAATCTAGGAGGAGACCCTCCACCCAGATCCTGTTGAACAAATCTAAGAGAAAGGCCATGACCGCTCACCCAGGTGTCGAAGCAGTGCGTACGGGACATCATCCGGACCATGGGCGGTGTCCGCGCACGAAGCACGAGCGGAGCGCTACTCACTCATAGTAAACCTGTCGTTGAAGGGTTCTCCGCCTCTGGAGGTAAAGACCAGCCGGCGGCCTTCCGCGACATCACGACGTGCATTGAATGCTGGCGGAGCAGCATCACGGCTAGAGAATGCGGAAAAAGCGATCGCGAAGGATTCCACCACGGACGCGGGGTCCGAGATTGCGGTCCCATTCTCCTGGAGAACGGGAGGGGGGTCCTGCGAGAACTTGCCCCGAATCCTTTTGACTCGCTTCCACACCTCAGCTAAAGGGGTCTTCCCGTTAAGTGAAGACACGTATGCCCGCCAAGAAGAGCTAGGGCGTGCTTCGAAATATACCGGAACCTAGCCCTAGCCCGACGAAATTCAGCGACAGTGAAATCGTTCGGGCGGCGCTTATAGCGCATGTAGGCATAACGCTTCTGTTTAAGGGCCGTCTCACACTCGGCCGACCACCATGGGAGTGGTCGGCGTGCAAAACGGCAAGATGTTCTAGGAATAGTAGTCAGGCACGCGGCGATGAGGTTGCCGGATAAGACTCAACGGCCTCATCTACCGACCTAAACTCCTCGACTGAGATAGAGAATTCAGTCATTTCCTAAAATGCAGGCCACTGCGCCGGCGCCAAGCACCACCGAGGTGAGCCCTGGGGCGGCAGTTGCCCTGCAAATTATATTTGAATGGGAAAGTGATCACTACCATAGAGATCATCGACCACCCCCCAATGAAAATCAGGCTTTGCATCCGAAGAGCACAAAGATAGGTCAAGGCAGGAAAATGAAGCGGTTCTCGGGCAGTGATGCGCAAACTCATCTACATTTAAGACACCTATCTCCAGCTCTTCGATCAGATCGGCAAGGACTTGTCCCCTGGGATTTATTGAGTAATCTCCCCAGAGAGGATGCCTGCCGTTCAGATCTCCAAGCAGGAGAAAGGGCCTCGGCAACCGTGCCACGACGCGGCGGAAGTCCCCCGCGTCGAAGTCAGCTGACGGTGCAATGTACGCAGAAATGATAGTATATCTCCTATTCAGGTGAAGCTGCACAACTACTGCCTGAAAGGAGGTATCTAAAGTGAAAGGAAGAACGGAGACATCATGCCGGGTGTAAACCGCGCATCCCCCAGCCCGGCCATCCCGCGGTGGTGGGGTCGCAAGATCTTTATACCCCGGGAGGGCGGGCAGGGAGCACGCGCCTAGCATGGTCTCCTGCAGAAAAATAGCTAACGGGGAACGGGACGAGACGACCCTCCGCAGCTCCTCCCAGTTGACCCGGAGTCCACGCCAATTCCATTGAAGAAATATGCCCTCCAGGCCTAGCTCGGAGGAGACGCAGGGGCCCTCTTCGAACAGAATACCCTTACGGGAATGGCCGTGCGCTTCCCGGAGGCCGAACCCCAGGTGCTGTTGACCGGACAGAGCGCTGAAGGCGTTGTCGCCTTCGAGGATTTATTGAGGGAGATTGGGCTCGCCATGCGAGTCTTTTCCTCCTTCTACCTCGAAACCTTAGGCGGGCGTTGCGGCTTCCTCTTTTCGAGGAACAACCGTCTCCGAGCCACTCAGCCCACCACTAGGCGTGGGCGAAGGAGCCGAAGCTCCTTTGTTGCTATCCTCCTTTCGGGGAACAGCTTTAGGAACCCCGGAAGATGGCCTAGCGACCAACTTCAGGAGTGTTGCCTCCTGTGACTCTAACGACTCGGTGGAGGCACGTGGCCATTCCGCCTTACGGGAAACGGTCACGCTGGGGGAAGGGAGGGGAGCCCTGGTTTTAGCCGGGGCTATCTATAAACCCTTTTTTGCCGCCAGCTTTACCAGGGAAGCGCCCGGGTTGAGTAGAGCCAGCAGAAGGGCTCCGAATTGGTGCGAAAACAACCGTGTTCGTTGGCCTGGATGGGCCAGGAGCAGAGGGTGCCTGTCTAACTATTGAGAAATAAGACGTCCCAGGCAGAGCCGGGCGCGCCAGGACCAAGTCCTGAGCCTCGTGGAATGAAAGTCGATCCTGGGCCTTAACGGCCAGGATTTCTTTCTCAAGGAGATAAGTACCATATTGCTTCGAAAAAGCGGGGTGCGGCTCTCCGCAATTGGCACACTTGGCCACACACGATTTAAAATGATCGTGTGCAGCCTTAGAGCAATTTACACATACTTCGGGTGACCCCGACTTTGAACGTCTACAAGAACGATTCGTATGGCCGAAGCGGTGAGAGTAATAATACCGCCGCGGCAGTGGCACGAATGTCTTCACGAGGTAGCGGTACGAACCGGCACGCTCCGACTCAGGGAGCTTGTTACAGTCGAACGTGACGAAGAGTGTAGGGGTGGGTCTCGAGGCCCCTCCCTGTTTTCTCATCGCACGTTCGACCTTGACCACCCCATGATACGCCAGCTCTAAGGTGATATCCTCTATGGAGTAGTCAACGGGTTTTCTCGCATAAACTACTCCTTTCACAAAGTTCATGGTAGAGTGCGGCATCACACTCACCGGGGTGCCATGAAATGTCAGAAGAGCACTTATCTTGGCCACCTCGGCGGGATTCGCCGCATTCGCATAGGGGTGGATTCGGGTTCGGTGTTTGACGCCGAGCCCAGATTCTCCCCCATTAGGGGCCCTACCGTCTGACGCTGGGTTTCCTCAAGGATCATGTCTATCACAGGAAGGGCCTCCAGTTGGCCATCCCCTCCCAGGACATCGCAGGTCCCCTTGGCAGTGTCACCAGTCTTGTGTGGGGAGGCACAGGCCTTGACCCCGGCAAGGTTTAATATTCTTGCCAGCAGGTCTTTTGAGGGAAGCGACCGAAGGGGCCTGGCTTCCCTCTTCCCCCTAAGGGGGTTTGCCCTACCGAGCCACTTACACGAGGGCGGTCGGCAATGGGCTGCCTCCTGGCTTTCTTGGCAGTCTCCTTAGAAAACAAAGGAGGGACTGCCGCTGGAAATAGGGAGGTGCCCGAAAGCACCTCCAGAGAAGGGGGTGATGGGGAGTCCCCTTCACCTGTAAGCGTATGAGAGGAGTAAGCCTCCTCTCCGGTTAAAGAAATATGGAGGGTCCCCTGCGCTAGCAAAGGAAAGGCGGGGACCTCCATTTTTTCGGTGGAGCTGCCCGAGGGCGGCTCCGTCGATGGTACAGGGGGAATTAAAGGGGGGGGTTGACACATCATTGTGCATGGCGACCCTCTTTTTATTACGGGATGCAATATCACATCACCCCTCGCAGTAGCCGGCTCTGCAAGGGGTTTACGGGCCTGGCAGAGCCGGGTGCCGTCATTTACGGTCACCCTTCCCGCCTGGCGACCTGGCAGCCCTTCAGCATGGCGGCTCCACCTTGGTCACGGGGTAAAATCAAGGATAGACGGTGAAGTGAGAAGGAAAAGGGATGCGAGGAAGGTATGGATGGGGATGAAGCAGGTTGTTAAAAAAAAAACATCGCGAACCGGAGCTCAGGGGTTAGGGAACGTTGTCCTCTCCTCCCTCAGCCCCGATCCGGGACGGTTGGCTGAGAAGGAGGTCAGCATCTACCCTGTGAAATTAGAGGCTGACCAGAGAAAGTTGTGTGAGAGGTTGTATGAAAAGCGAGGAAACAAGTGTTTTGAAGGAAGGAGAAGAGGCTAAGCTGGGGTCGGACGGGGTGCTGAGTCCCGTCAGCACGGCGGCCAGGATGGCAAATCGCCGCGCCCCTTACGGGGAGTTTGGAGCAAAATGGTTTGTCTAGTTTAAGTTTAAAGGAATCAAATGCAGTGGAATCAATGATGTTACGGGACCATTCCATAGTTTGACAATTTGGTTGAAGAATTTGTCTTTAAGATTCCTGCAAGTTAAACGGTTTACTTTCACAACCATTTCCCCGTGAGTAATTAGATCGGTCTATTATAAATTATTTGCGACCGTTCATATTAACTATGCTTTTCACAATTTTAAATACTTGAATTAGGTCACCTCTTAGGTCTACCTTGGGTTAATGAAAAGAACTTTAATTCCTTAAGACGATCCTGTTATGAGTTGTCTTAAAGACTCGGTATCGTGTTGCTAAATCTAGATTAGTTCCATTCTAGCTCGTATCTCCTTTTAGTAGTAAGAACACCAGGCTTGAACACAGTGTCCCAGAAGAGGCCGGACTAACGAGTTGCAGAGAGTAAGTAATACTACTTTCGATTCGTGTTAAAATGACTTACCTATAAAACCGGTGCATTATTAACTGGGTTTTAAGTTACTCAATACTGTTACTCCTAAACCTGTTTCCTTGTTTACGCTTTTAAATTGTGTTCCATTCACTTAATAAGACTTTTTTCTATTTTGATTGCCCATGTGGAGCACTTTGCATTTATCCGCGTTGTATCATATTTAGTAAGTTTGGGGTCAACAGGATAACTTGTCTAAATTTTATTGCATATCTTCTAATTTCTTATGCGAGTTTACAGCATTGGCGATTATTATATCATCCACATACTTTGAGATTGTGCAGGTCAGGCCTGCATCAATGTTATTAATGCAGATTAAAAAGAAGACAGGGAATAAAACTGAGCCCTGGGGAATTCCTAAATTATTTGTAGGCATTTGAGCATCCCCCCCTCTAACTATTTTTGTTTCACAATCGGGGATACGGCCTGGTCAAGTGGAAACCACACTTCCTAAGTTGAGCGAAGTTAAGGCACATTGGGTGTAGTTAAACAATAAATCTATTCTCGATTCAACTCTAGGGTGACCGCCACGTGTCGCGGGGAACCGTGGTTTATAACTGCGCTGAGAAAAGGTTCCAATGGTACGGACTGGATGTGTAAACTAACCCCTAAACACATTATCTTTCCTATTTTTCGTTTCAAAAGAGAAGATTCTGGAGTTGTGAGCGCACCTCGACCCTCGCCCTGAAGGTGGTCTCCCTGTGTACGTTCCACACAATTTCTACTTTCCCGGGTGGATGTCGAGATTATCATCTACTGGGTCCCTGGACATATGGAAATTGTGGTGAATGAACGCACCGATGAACCCACAGGTTTGCGAATGGGCGCGGAAACGACCGGAGTCGTAGGCCTGGAGGCAACAGGAGCAGAGGGTGCCTGTTTTAAAATTAAGGCATAGGACGTCCCAGGTAGCGCTAGGCGCTCCAGGATCAAGTTATTAGCCTCGCGAACTGAGAGACGATCCACAGCCTGAACGGCCAGGATTCCCCTCTATAAGAGATACGCACCACATTGCTTCAAAGAAGCAGGATGCGATTCTCTGCCAATAACACACTTGGCCATAGAAGATACGAATTTATCGTGTAAGGCCTTGGAGCAACTTACACAAAATTCGGGTAAACCGAATTTTCACGTCTACAGGAGTGATTCGTATAGTCGAAGCGGTGGTAATAGTAGCAACTCCACGGCAATAGCCCGAATACCTTCACGCGGTAGCAATATCGATACAAACCGGCACGCACCTACTCAAGAAGCCTGTCATGGTCGAACGTAACAAAGAGTGTAGTGCACGCACATACTCAGGAAGCTTTTCACGGTCGTAAGTGACGTAGAGTGTAGTCCCTCTCTGTTGTCTCATCCACGTTAGAACTAGACCACCCATTGGTCAGCCAGCTCTAAGGTGATCTCTTGTAAGGAATATCCAACGAGTTCTCTGCCATAAACTACTTTCACGAAATTCATGGTAGAGTACGGCGTCACACCCACCGGCGAGCCATTGTATCCAAAGGGCACTAATCATTGCCATCTCGGAAGGGTCCGACGTAATGGCCGGAAGGCTCCCGCTCGAGAAACGAGTCACATTCGGCTATATATCAGTCAAACTAGCTAAAGCTCTGCTCTGATGAATCATGTTGCCTTTGCCAACATGTTGCCATTTGTGGAGCGAATAATCAGAAAGCGTTTAAAGCCAGTGGCTAAAAAACGACAGGTAGTCTGAATTATGGACCCAGACGTAATCAAGGTTCTACATAGCGCAAATGTGGACTTGGTGGTCTTTGTCTAGGCCTCCCCGCCCAAGGGCACCTCGGGGCCGAACGGGCCTGGTGGCTTGCCGAAGCAGCAGCGGACACGCCCGTCTCTGGAGCTCTCGCGGATGGAGTAGAACCCCTAGTCCCCTTTTACTTCTTATCCTTTCTTTTCTTTTTTGTAGAGGTGGGCAGGGAGTGAATCTGCTTCTCCCCCTTCCCCGGAACGGGGCTCAAGGCAGAAAGTTCTAGCCTCAGCAAGAACTTTCTCCGAAAGAGAGAATAACCTGTCTTTCAAAGGAGCATCAGTCGGGGTAAGCAGTCCATCTTCTCTTTGTGAGTCCTCGGGGGACCGAGCCACTTAAGAAGCTTGTACAGGGGTGGAGTCTGGTTCGGTATTTGACACTGAACTCAGGTTCGCTCCTATGCAAGATTCTGCCATCTGGGGCTAGGTCACCTCCGATAGCACGCACAACTTGGGGGATGCCTCCAAGTGGCCATCCAACCAAGTTGTAACGGATCACAATCGAAGGTTGTTCAGTCCTGTCCTTTGTAGTCTCTTGGGCCGGTAAACCGACCTCTATCAGTGGAGGTAGGAGCGGGAATGCTGGTCCCCTCCAAGTATGCCTCTAGGACAGGCGGAGGTACGGAGTGGCGGGCCTTGCTCTTCCTTATCCTCTAAAGGGACTGGCCCTATCGAGCCACTCCCACTGGGAGCGGCATAATCTGGGCAGCACAAGTGCTTTCTTGGCAGTTCCTTATGAAAAGAAGAAGGGGGAAGGGGGGTCGCAGCTGGCGCGAAGATGGAGGTAAACTTCAGCGAGGAAGTTTGAGGTGCCCCTGAAAAAGCATAGGGAAAACTACTTCCTTGTCTGAAGTGTAGCTACCCAGAGGCGCCTCCAAAGATGGCAATGGGCAAGGTGAGAGAGGGACTCCCTCCACCGATCGAAGGGATTTCTGGTGTTACCTCGTTCTCCTCGATACTAAGGACGGCGAGGCCGCGCTTGGAGGCAGCTCTCCGTGCATTTTCGGTCGCCTACTATTACTTTCTAATCGTTAGTAAGAACAAAGACAAAAGTAGATAGTATGACCTACTAATACCTTGGGGTTTAATAAAAAAAAGTCACCATAGGATGTTGCCGCTGTAGCCATCCACCTTATATGTGCACTGGAAGGAAGTGAGCAGAGTCGACGGCTGAGCACACCGGGTGCCTAATACTCGCCTCAGGCGGCGGGCTTTGGGCCCTCGCAGCAGGTAGGGACCTCACGGTATACACGGCCCCTCGACTAAGGACCCATAAGAGGACGATAGTGCGCCGAGCAGCCAGTATCTTTGTGGATAGAAAAGCATGATTGGAAGAGGGTAGATGGGTATGTGATAGGTAAATAGAGATAGGCGGTTGGTATCATACCGTGGTGTTAGGCGATCGCGGGATGGCGTATTGTAGTCCACACAGGCACCTTGTCTAGCGAGCTGAACTGTGTCCAGGTGAGAACAGTTCCTTCTGATACAAAGTGCGGGTAGACAAAAGGGTGAGAGGTTGGTCGTTAAAAAATAAGTAAAGCTAAAGTAAAGCTTAAGAGGGAGAAGCCCAGCAACAACTTTCCCAGTCCCCATTAGAAAGTCCACGTGAACCCAGTGACAGGGCTTCCCTAACTCTCACTCAGGAAGGGGGGATGTACAGCTCCTCAGAGTACTAAGTAAAACAAGCTGCACAGGATACCCCTCTGCGGGGGTATCCTGTGCAGCAATATTCGTGTTTTTGCAGGAGCAAGACCCAAAGTGGGTTGTAGGCGGTAGCAGTCGTCCGCTCGCCTGAATGGTTATTAAGCTCCATCTACCCACGGGGAATCAGAGTTATATAAACAAACAGCAGACAGTCACAGTGCGATGCCCACCGGCTTCCTATGGAGATATGGAAAGGGTTGTCTGTCTCCGAGGAGGAAGGGTGGGTGGGGCCAATCTATACAACCAACAAACCATAGATTAAAACAAAGACTCTCACGCACCCGACCAAGAAAACGGTGGAGTTGCCCGCCGGCCTTGCCTCAGAGCTTCAAAGTCGTCTCCTCGGGCGATACAACTTCACACACAAACCTTCACTTTCATTACAATCTCGCTTTCATGAACTTTCTGAGAGGGATGTCCTCCGTTTTAATTTTCTCAACGTTCGATGGAGAGAGCGGAACGAGCGAAGAGGCTCTACAGTCCTCAAGTCGCGGTACACTTTGGAACTCTTCATTCCAGACTTAACAAATTCGCCTTCCCAGAGCGAAGAGTTAGGATTTTAGACCATACTTGTATTGGGCCTTGATATGGTACCTCTTTTGTTATTCGTCTCATCCTCAAGGGTGAGTTGGCCCTCGTGGATGCACGCTCCTCCTCAAGGGTGAGTCAGCCCTCGTGATTGCGCGGCCCTCCTCCCGATCAATGAATTTTATCAAGACAGGACGAATGACTTTAGAATCGCAAGCTACTAATCTCGATTGGCCTCGGGCTCCGTGCCCATACACTCGAGCCAGGGATGGGAGGGGGGGGGGAGTAACCCCATGCAAAGGTCACAACACCTCCGCACTTGTACTCCACCAAAAGGCCCGCTTGGGCGCCAGCCTTGATTCATCAAGGAAAGTGAGTCAGCGCCAGTGTCGTCATCGGACTCAGCGGCGCCGCACGCAATCATAAATTCCTCGCTTCGAGTCTCCCCTCGTCCCCCGACGCACCCCCTCCATCTTCCCGCCGCCCCCATAACCTTCCTCGACTACTCTTAAAAGGACCACCCGCAGAAACACTGGCAGTCAGGCACATAATACTCAAACACTGCGCCCATAGAAATTTATAATCTCCCCATAGTCAAATGGCACTACAAATATCCCCCCCCCTCCCCACTTGAGCCGGTGGGTGGGCGAGAATCTAACACAGCAGGGGAGAGGCTAGATCTTCAGTGGGCAATGGAAAAGGGGGCGGGGCTGCAGGTTCCTAGCACCATGAGAAGTTTCATTTAATTATTCTAACTATGTATCGTACATTTTGATTTGCCTAACTTCACCACTTTCTTTATAATCGTCTTCGGGATTTTCTGTTGGGAGAGATGACCACGCAAGTTTTCGTATTATAAATATTATTAATAGCAATACTACTACTATTACTACTAATGATAAAATTGATAATAACACTGATAATATTGATAATAATAATGATAATAATTATTATTATTTTCTGCAATTTTAAGCCCCTCGACTTAAAAAAAAGAAATGCATTATTCACGCAAGATATTTTAAATGGGAGAGAGGGGGGTGGGGTGCTATAATACAAAAATCCGCAAACATAATTTGGGTTTATTAATACTTCATCCGAGTTGTATCTTGCCATTATTCTCTCCCATCTCATTCCTAATCCGCCTCCGAGATCATTTCTTCTTTCCGACAAACTGGTTAATTATCGATAATTAATTTCTGATTAAAAAGTCAAGTTTTTTTTTTTACCCAGTCGCATTATTCCCAAGAGCCATTTTTTTAAAAAAATCAGTGTTTTGTGAAAACAAAACAAGCGTTGGACCCCTTCCAAACATAAGATAATATCGGAAATCAAATCAATATAACTATCAAGGTTTTAAATTTAAGGCTATTAAGAATAACTTCATAAAACAGTTTTACAAGGAGTACAAGGGTGGTGTTTGTTTTCTTTTACTTGTGCAGTATTTAATGACGAAATTGACAATTGCACATTACACTCGGAAACGTGGATTGTAAACTCCATAGAGTTTCTTTCCACAAATTCACTCCTTAGATAATTCTGAAGGGAGCATCGTTGGAAAAAATAATGATCTTAGATTCCAAATATAAAGTTTCAGCTGTTCAACGCCGGAAATCAGCTCTGATTAATACGATAAAAGAAAGGAATACCTTAACATAACAATTCAACGGATGACAAAAGCCGCAAAGGCTAATCAGAGGTCATCCGAGTCCCCCCCCCCCCCCACACACACACAATAAAAGGTACGACCATCATTACCATAATTTTTGTAAAAGACATTCGTAAAACAAAGTTAAGCGAAGTGAAAGTCTATCGAAGATTGCACCACTCCAATAAACTCCAGGGCACGCTAGGAACCGAAAAATCGCATTTGCAGGTTTTTTTGTCGAGATTTAAGTAAAGCCCTAATTTGGACTCGAGTGATAAACCCTAATCTCGCCCCCATGAGACAGGACCTCAGCCCAATTAAATTCCATAAGGAAAATAGCAACTACAACTTAATTGGTTCACTCGAGGTTTCGAATAACCATTCCAACCCCCTCTCTCCCCCCATTCCCCCTCGAGGAACACCGGATAAAGCCCAACTGATACACAACTATTCATGAGGTATTCTTAGGTATATTACTGGTAACAAAGAATCCTGAAATTTAAATTTATGTCCATTACGTCAAGTATTCAAAATCTTCTTTTATTAGGAAACTTAGAAATCCACTTAACTAAAAGAAACCCGTTTAAAAATATCCATTTTCAGAAAATCAGATCCAAACTGTGGTTCATTCCTTGGCATCGTTCCGAAGCGAGGTTCTCACATATACTCTGTCGATGTGAGTAAAAAACGCACTGCCATTTCAGATCCCTCGTTATTCGACTCAGCTTTGTTTTCTTCAATCTTCCCTCTTTCCATCGCCGCTGATTTCAGAATGACAAAGCCCCTGTCCTTTATGTTCTATTAAAGTAAATAGAATCACAGAGTGAGTGAGAGAGAGAGAGAGAGAGAGAGAGAGAGAATGTGAATGAGATAGTGAGTGAGTGAGTGAGAGAGTGAGTCTGATAGAGTGTGAGTGAAAGAAAGAGTGAGTGAGTGTGATGGAGAGAGAAAGAGTGAGTGAGTGTGTGAGACAGTGAGTGAGTGAAATAGGGTGAGTGAGAGAGAAGAGAGAGTGAGAATGTGTGAGAGAGGGAGAACAGTTAATTAATTTGGCTAAAAGTTTATTTATGTATATTTAAAAGTCACATTGATACATTTTAGTCTCATGGTTTATGTACACATTTAATTAGAAGGGTTTTTTACAATAAAATATGTACGTCCAGACCCAGAATTGAGACTCCCTTTGACTTCCCCCGATTCTTTATATGTAATCATTTTTCTCCCCCCCCCCTCCCCCGAGGAATGAAAGTTCATCGTTGGATTACACCCTTTTATGAATAAAAACTATATAGAAATGGGAGAGTCTTTGTAATTCTGAAGAAGGGTGAAGAAGGAAGAAAAAAAAGCTAAAATCAAAGAGCACAAGAGATGCGGGCGCGGACTCTTACTGGCCTCGAGTGCTGAGGCAAGGGGGGTCCGAGTAATATCTTCAAAGGACATCTGAGAGCCCTTAAAAGCCACGCCCCCTTCTCCACTACCTCTCGAGAGACCATCCGTGAGTCACGTTCTTTGTCCTTGTTCGAGACGGGCGGCTGACGGTGACCAACACGCGAAAGAAGGCCAGAAGGGAGGAAAGGGAGAGGACCCCCCTTAAAAAGGTGGTAGTACTAAGAGAACGGAACTAAGAATAACTCTAAGCGTCTGTCCCCATCTCAAAATACCAATGGAGAATTCAAACCCATCAACGAGATCCACAAAAAAAGACGACCAACTCAAATTTGACGAACTTTGAACCGCACCTGACTAAATTTTCCTTCCATTAAACACGAAAGAGCGAAAAGACACACCTCGCATTTTGACTTATCACCCTTTGCTCCCTGGTCGACCAGCTATACAAAGATTTCTACAGTCGTACATTCGAATCCCGGGAATCCCTCGTACGTACGCCTCTGGGAAGTTTCGACATACTTTCCCTGGGTTTTTGGGATTGAGGAAATTTACTGCATTACTTTCATCGCTAGTTTATTTACCTTTGATAAAATGCCTCTAACTCACTGCCTTACCTTCACCAAATTTCCTCTTTTCTCCACTGGGCCGAATTCCATCGTTTATCAAAGCTAAGTCATGGCTGAGCGATGACTTTCTGTTCAACAGTTACCCAACCGAGGACCTTGAGTCTCTATGATGCTGAACGTCGTCCCCCACCGAATTGAATGTAGGAACCAGGCAAACGGATGCATATGGATGCGGGTGCCATTTAATTTTGTTTATAATAGCGAAATTGATATATCCCAATGAAGACAGCTCTTTCAGGCAGTAAATTGAAGGGGGGGGGGGGCAAGAAAAGAAATAAGAGAGGAATATCATGAAGTAGAGGAGCAGAACGACTCGGCAATAGTCTAGTCCTAGATGAAGATAAGATAACTTTCAAGAGTTTCCAGAATCAAAGAATTAGAAAGTGAGAATATATTAAAGTCTCTTCTTCTATATATCGCCTTTTTCAATCGGGACTGCCCTTGTTCCTTTACCAAGTTCCATTTACCTGTTCCTCAGTAAACACCAAAACAAACAAATCAACGGGGCAACAGCTGACAAGTTTCCCGTCTTATGTCGCACGAAACAGGTGCCCTCATCTATTAAGAACAGCCATTATACGAACGTAAAGCGGCGGTTAATCTCAATTTCTAACATTTTCGTAACTCGGCTCCAATTCTACTATGCGTTCTTTTTTATCTACCTCATAATATGTCAACGCAGAATGAATAAACAAAACTGACCTTTGTAAATTTCACCCAACAAGGCCACCATTTCGGCAAAAGACTTAGCTTCTTCAGCTAACAGATTATTTCCCCAAGTAGTTGCGTAGCTCAATCACCAATCATGGCCTATCAGCCACTTATCTTGACTTAGAAGCCCGTCAAAATGAACAGAACTGCAAACACAATAACGTTATCACTGCCAAAGCGTGACTGAGGGAAATACATATGGATCCCCTCGTTCCGACGTCGGCGTTCGTCCCCTCATGGGTGACGTCATGAATTTCTGACCAATAGCTTCTCTGGAAATGAAGACTCACGGCGTCTATAAACCAATGCGGAGACACATGATAGAAGGTATTATCTACCACAAACCTATTATTCAGGAGACGGGAATGACACAAGGAAGAATAAATTAACGGGGAATCGCGAATTTTGCTAAGTACTGCCGTGGCTATGACAAACAAGGCACAAATTACCATAACACCGATTCTCGAATCTAATATTCACATACTTTCCATTGGCGGGCTATTTTGTCAAAGTTTTCGTTAATTATTTACTCAGTGCCCAGTAAAGTTTACTAGTGAGAGAGGCAATGAATTTATAGCCATAATTGGGAATCAGTAAAATATGTACTTTTTGCGTTTTGATTCAAACTGAAAGTAATAATGACACAAGACGAGGTGGGAATATATATAGGCATTAAACTGATGAGCCAAGAAAGTTTCAATCACTGGGTCTATGACAGAGTTGGGTCTGCGCAAGTCAAATTCTTTTCCCGATGCGGGTATGACTCGTTCTCTAGCATGGGAACTCACACAATGGGCCCAATGCAACTTCCTTACAAAGAAACGTGCGGGTATCTCGTTGACAATTAACATAACGTTACCTGAACGGATGACTAAAGCCGCAAGGGCCTATCAGAAGCCATTCGGGTCAACAGCCCACATAAACTGCATCTACATACAAGCTCACATCCAAAACACTGCTTAAAAAGGTATCACCATCATAGCGCTTCGAAAACTAAATCATGAAGCTCTGCCGCCAAAAGGTAAAACGGATTAACTCCAAAATCCTCGTTTTGAGAAAATCGATATTTAAGATTTCAGTCGAGTTAATGCAACTTATCATTTGAAATCTCAGTATGATGACAAGAAAGACGTAAACCACCGCAATAGGCATCTTCGTCTCATTCTACCGATTCCATAGATATCAAATTTGAAAAAAATCACATTTTGGGAGTTAATGGGTTCCGCCTTTGGCGGCAGGGTTGCAATACACAATATATATATATATATATATATATATATATATATATATTTTAGGAGCCTATCTGGCGACTGCCCACTTGGGCATAAGTTGCCGGAATCACGACAGCCTAGCACTAGACTACTTCGAAATAAGAAAACGAAAACACAACAACGATAAAAAGGGAAGAACGCAACAATTAGGAAGCAATCTCCGGCGTCGGGGGAAGGTCCCCTTCACCTCGGCGCAGGAGCGTACGACCTACAAAGAAAACAACAATAACAAAAAAATAAAACGTAGTTAAAAAAAGGGGAGAAGGCCGGCCTCCCCCCCAAAAGTCTATAAGTCCACCAGTCAATGTGCACGCACTCGTCCCAAGTACAAGGGACAGGCGGTAGCGAACCCGCCCATCCCGGTACCGGGACAGGTAACGTGCGCGAAGATAACACAGACGGGGACATTCGACAAGAATGTGCCGAACAGTCTGGGGGACGACGCAGTCATTGCAATAGTGGGCAGGCGAGCGCTCCATCAAATAGCGATGCGTCACACGAGTGTGCCTGATTCGGAGACGACAGATAGCGACCTGAAGCGGTCGCGGCATTGGGGGATAGGTCCATGGGAACAGTCGCGGCGCAATGGCACCCAACTTTAAGTTCCCTTCGACTATCTCCCATCTTCTTTGCAAGGCAGTACGAAGAGCTGCCCGTATTCCTGCCATGCAGTCGGTGTGAGGAAGAGCGAAACGCTAGTCCGAACGCAGAGTCCTCGCGGACTCTTTGGCGCCCTCATCGGCGCGCTCATTACCAGCAATACATACATTTCCAGCAACGCAGCAGAAGATAATCTCGACGTCCGCCTGGCTCGCCAAAACCAGGGCATCACGGATATCGCTAACCAGGGGATGCGGAGATTGCAATGCCCCGTGAAAACTAATGGGCGATTTGTGAGTCGCTATAGATCACAATCCGGTCTCCGAACCGGGCACGTCGCGTAATCTGCAGTACCAAGCTGTGTATTGCCACCAGCTCAGCCGTGAAGACAGAAGGAGCGCCTGGCAGAGCCCCGCTGACTTCAAACAGAAGGGATACGGCGTGGAAGCTGACCCCCTCTTGGGACTTAGAGCCATCCATATACACTGGCACGGTTCCAGCGTAACACGAAGTGTGCTCCAAAAAGATCGAACGCAATACTCCCGGCGCTGTACAAGATTTGGGATCAAAGGCGTGGAGACAAATAGCCAAATGTGGTACCCTCCAGGGTGGCGTCCTGGGCAGAACCAGGGAAGCCACCGGACCGAGAGCTATACCTAGCTCCCGAAGGAGTTTCCTAGCCCTAATCCCAAAAGGCTCTCGTATGACTGGCGTCTCTCGGCGGCATAGGCACCGTCGAAATCAGTTGGGGATGTAGTAGGAGCTGTTGGCGACTGAGGGAGGCGCCAGGCTCGCGCGTACAGGCGAATAATGCACTGTACACGGCGTAGAGCGAGTGGCATCTCCACAGTATTGACAAGTAGGCTCTCAAAGGGAGAAGTGAGGAAAGCACCGATAGCCAGGCGAAGGTCGGTGTGGTGGATCGAGTCCACCTTCCGCAATACAGACTCGTCTACAGATGCAAAAAACTCGCACCCGTAGTCGAGCTTCGAACGAACAAAGGATCGATGAAAAACTAAGGCAGTAGCCCTATCAGCGCCCTAAGCGCTGAACGTCAAGGAACGGGGAATATCCATGGAGTGGGTACCAGAGACCCTAAGGCTGCGAATATGAGCCTCCCAGGTGAGGTGTCGGTCAAATACAAGACCAAGGAAACGGTGCGATTAAACCACTTCCAGGCGCACCCCATTAAGAAACAAATCTAGGTCTGGGTGGAGCCGTGAAAGGCGGCAGAAGTGCACCACCTTAGTCTTGGCCAAGGAAAACCGAAACCTGTGCGCTTCGAAATAGCGAGAGAAGCGGTTCAATGCCTGTTGGAGTCGACGCTCCAGAGTTCGCCTCTAAGCCACGCCAAAAGAGATCGAAAGATCTTCCACATAGAGCGTAGCAAGAACATCTTTCGACAGCAGCGAGGTGATGCCGTTAATGCTGATGGCAAAGAGTGTGACACTGAGGACACTTCCCTGCCGGACACCCTCTTCAAGCTCCATTGGGCCGGAGAGGGCTCCCCCCCCCGTACGCGGAATCGACGATCTCGCAAAAATTCAGATATAAACATTGGGAGGCGTCACCTCGCCCCCATCGTTTGGAGAGTCTCCATGATACCGTATCGCCATGCGGTATCATAGGCCTTCTTCAGATCGAAAAACACCGTGGCGTAGTGCTGTCTACGAAGGAAAGCCTCGCATATGGCATTTTCCAGTCGGAGCAGAGCATCCGACGTGGAGTGAAACTTGCGGAAGCCGCAATGTGCAGAAGACAGATGTCCTCCGCTGTCAAGGAAAAAGGCTAATCTAACATTTACCAATTTCTCCATCAACTTGCACATGCAAAAGGTTAGAGAGATTGGGGGGAAACTGTCCAGAGTAGAGTGATCTCTCCCCGGTTTGCGAAAGGCAAGCACAGTAGCGATTCGCCAGGAATCTGGGAGGAGACTCTCCACCCAGATCCTGTTGAACAAATCTAACACGTGTCGAAGCATGGCGTACGGGACATCGTCCGGACAATGAGCGGTGTACGCGCACGTAGCGAGAGCGGAGCGCAACTTACTCACAGTAAACCTGTCGTTAAAGGGTTCTCCGCCTCTGGAGGTAAAGTCCAGCCGGCGGCCTTCCGCGACATCACGACGTGCATTGAATGCTGGCGGAGCAGCATCACGGCTAGAGAATGCGGAGAAAGCGGTCGCTAAGGATTCCGCCACGGACGCGGGGTCCGAGACTGCGGTCCCATTCTCCTGGAGAACGGGAGGGGGGTCCTGCGAGAACTTGCCCCGAATCCTTTTGACTCGCTTCCACACCTCAGCTAAAGGGGTCTTCCCGTTAAGTGAAGACACGTATGCCCGCCAAGAAGAGCTAGGGCGTGCCTCAAAAAATACGGGAACCTAGCCCTAGCCCGACGAAATTCAGCGAGAGTGAAATCGTTCGGGCGGCGCTTATAGCGCATGTAGGCAAAACGCTTCTGTTTGAAAGCCGTCTCACACTCGGCCGACCACCACGGGAGTGCTCGGCGTGCAAAACGGCCAGACGTTTTGGGAATAGTAGTCAGGCCCGCGGCGATGAGGTTACCGGAGAACTCAACGGCCTCATACCGACCTAAACTCCTCGACTGAGATAGAGAATTCAGTCATTTCCTGAAATGCAGGCCACCGCGCCCGCGCCAAGCACCACCGAGGTGGACTCTCAGGCGGCAGTTGCCCTGAAAATTATATTTGAATGGGAAAGTTATCACTACCATGGAGGTCATCGAACACCGCCAAATCAAAATCAGGCAGTGAATCCGAAGAGCACAGAGATAGGTCAAGGCAAGAAAATGAAGCGGTTCTCGGACAGTGATACGTAAACTCATCCACGTTTAGGACACCTATCTCAAGCTCTTCAATCAGATCGGCAAGGACTTCTCCCCTTGGATTTATTGAGTAATCTTCCCAGAGAGGATGCATGCCGTTCAAATCTCCAAGCAAGAGAAAGGGCCTCGGCAACCGTGCCACGACGCGGCAGATGTCCCCCGCGTCGAAGTCAGCTGACGGTGGAACGTACGCAGAAATAACAGTATACCTCCTATTTAGGTGAAGCTACACAGCCACTGCCTGAAAGGAGGTATCTAAATTGAAAAGTAGAACGGGGAAATCATGCCGGGTGTAAACCGCGCATCCCCCAGCCCGGCTCTCATCTCGTGGTGGTGGGGTCGTAGCACCCTTATACCCCGGGAGGGTGGGCAGGGGGCACGCGCCTAGAATGATCTCCTGCAGAAAAATAGCTAATGGGAAACGGGTCGAGACGAGCCTCCGCAGCTCCTCCCAGTTGTCCCTGAGTCCACGGCAATTCTATTGAAGGAATATGCCCTCCAGGCCTAGCTCGAACAGAAGACCCTCACGGAAATGGCCGTACGCTTCCCGGAGGAAGACTCCCGGGCGCTGTTGGGCGAACAATGCGCTGAAGGCGCTGTCGCCTTCGAGGACTTATTGGGAGAGGTTGGGCTCACCATGCTAGTCTTTTCCTCCCTCCACCTCGAAATCTTAGGCGGGCGTTGAGGCTTCAGAGGCGGGGGCCCCTCTTTTCAAGGAACCACCGTCTCCGAGCCACTCAGCCTACCTCTAGGCGTGGGCGAAGGAGCCGAAGCTCCTTTCTTGCTGTCCTCCTTTCGGAGGAGAGCTTTATAAACCCTGGAGGATGGCTTGGCGACCAACTTCAGGGGTGTTGCCTCCTGTGAGTCTAATGACTCGGTGGAGGTGGAGGCCATTTCGCCTTACGGAAAACGGTCATGCTGGGGGAAGGCTGGAGGGGAGCTCTCGTTTTAGCCAGGGCTGGGTGTGAACCCTTTGTGCTGTCAGCTTTACTATGGGAGCGCCCGTTTGAGTAGAACTCACAGAAGGGCTCCGAATGGGCGCGGAAACAACCGTGCTCGTTGGCCTGGATGGGCCAGGAGCAGAGGGTGTCTTTCAAACCATTGAGGCATAAGACGTTCCAGGCAGAGCCGGGCGCGCCAGGACCAAGTCCTTAGCCTCGCGGAATCAGAGTCAATCCTGGGCCTGAACGGCCAGGATTTCCTTCTCAAGGAGATAAGCACTACATTGCTTCGAAGAAGCGGGGGGCGGCTCTCCGCAATTGAAAGACTTTGCCACACACGATTTAGACTTATCGTGTGCGGCCTTGGAGCAATTTACACTTATTTCGGGTGAGCCCGACTTTGCACGTCTACAAGATCGATTCGTATTGCCGAAGCGGTGACAGTAATAGCACCGCCATGGAAGTGGCACGAATGCCTTCACGCGGTAGCGGTACGAACCGGCACGCACCGACTCAGGGAGCTTGTCACAGTCGAACGTGACGAAGAGTGTAGGGGTGGGTCTCGAGGCCCCTCCCTGTTTTCTCATCGCACGTTCGATCTTGACCGCCCCATGATCGGCCATATCTAAAGTGATGCCCTCTAAGGAGTAGTCAACGAGTTCCCTCGCATAAACTACCCCTTTCACAAAGTTCATGGTAGAGTGCGGCGAGCACTCACCGAGGTGCCATGACGTATCCGAAGAGCACTTATCTTGGCCACCTCGGCGGGATTCACCGCATTCGCCAGAAGGCCCCCGTCCGAGAAACGGGCCCCCTTCGGCTCTCTACCAATTACACTAGCTAATTCTCTCCTGTGATGGATCATGTTGCTCTTGGCCAACATGCTGCCATCAGTGGAGCGAATAACAAGGAAGCGTTTGAAGCCAGCGGGCTCGAAAACGCAAGGTAACCTCTGAATCAGGGGCCCCGATGTAATCTAAGCTCCGCCCTGCACACTTTTCGTCTTAGTCATAGTCAGGGGTTCAGCACCCGGGGGTGCAGAGTGGCTGGATGTGCCGATCTTGGCTTGGTCGTTTACCGAAGTGGCAGCAGACCCATCCGTCCCCGCAGCCCCCGCGGATGGAGAGGAGCCCCGAGTCTTCTTTGTCTATTTATTCTTCTTTTTAGGAGAGGAGGGCGGGGAATGAACTCGCTTCTCTCCTCCGCATTCACGAGCCCCCATGCCAGATAGACTGGCCTCAGCCAGGTCCCTCTCTTAGATGGAGAAGGTACTGGTAGTCGCATTGGCACTGGTCGGAGGAGATCCCTCCCCTCCTTGTACTACCTTGGAAACTCGGGCCATTTGAGGAGGACCTTGCATAGGGGCGGATTCGAATTCGGTGCTTGGCGCCGAGCCCGGATTCGCTTCCATGAAAGGCCCTACCGTCTGAGGTTGGGTTGCCTCAAGGACCATGTCTATCTCAGGAAGGGCCTCCATTTGCCCTCCTCCCCGGACATCGCGGGTCCCGTTGGCAGCGTCATTAGTCATTTCTGGGGAAGCACACGCCTTGACCCCGGCAAGATTCAGTATTTTTGCCAGCAGGTCTTTTGAGGGAAGCGACCGAAGGGGCTTGGCTTCCCTCTCCCCCCTAAGCGCGTTTGCCCTACCGAGCCGCTTTAATGGGGAGCGGTCGGCTATGGGCAGTCCCCTTGGAAAGAAAAGGGGGGACTGAGGCTGGGAACAGGGAGGTGCCCGAAAGGATCTCCAGAGAAGTGGGTGAGGGGGGTGTCCCCAACACCCGTAGGCCACGGAGAGGAGTAAGCCTCCTCTCCGGTTAGAGAAATTTGGAGGGTCCCCTGCGCAAGCACATGGGGAAGGACCTCCATTTTTTCTGTGGAGCTGCCTGAGGGCAGCTCCGACGGTGGATGCGGGGAAATTGAAGGGATTTTTTGTTAGACTCATTATTGGGCATGGTGACCCTCTTTTTCTTACGGGATTTAATAGCTCACCACCCTTCGCAGTAGCCCGCTCTGCAAGGGGTGCGTACAGGCCTGGCAGAGCCAGGTGCAGCCATTTAAGGCCACCCTTCCCGCCTGGTGACCTGGCAGCCCTTCAGCATGGCAGCTCCACCTTGGGCACGGCGTAAAATTGATAGTGTGTGAAGAGAAAATGAAAAGGGATGTGAGAAAGGTATGGGTGGGGATGAAACAGGTTGTTAAAAAACCACCATCCCGAACCGGAGCTCAGGGTTTAGGGCACTTTGTCCCCTCCCCCCTCAGCCCCGATTCGGGACGTTTAGCTGAGCAGAAGGTCAGCATCTACCCTGTGAAATTAGAGGCTGACCAGAGGACGATGTGAGAGAGGTTGTATGAAAAGCGAGGAAACCGAGGGGAAACACAATTGTTTCGAAGGAAGGAGAAGAGGCTAAGCTGGGGTCGGAAGGGGCAATACACAATATCAATATAATATAAACAATTGAAAAAAATCTTCCCTCCAAAAATCTGCAACCGCATGGCCATTCTTTTGGAATGTAAGGGTCCTCGATTTAATTTTAACAACTCTTCATACCTTACACAATTCGCCATGAAAATATTAAATCATGAATCAACGACGAAAAACCTGCCTTCTGCGGCTCACCGGAATCGTATAAATTCTGAAAATACGATTAGTGATTCATTCCAATTTCCCTTGCATAAAATCATGCAAAACTACCCCACAGGAAAGAAGAAACACGAATCCTAAGTACTCTGAACTTTATTCAGGTTTTTGGACTTCATGGAAGGGGTTAAATTAATGAAATTTGCGAATGTATTTAGGAGATAGGCACTAAAGGACACAATGGAGAATGTGCCTTTCTTCTTCTCTTTTAATATTTATTTTACCAATGAATCGAAATCGCATGATTCTATTTCACGCCATCAAAGCAAGTCCCTGAAACAGGAAACCAACCAAATTTCAGTACAAACGAGTCAACATTCGCGCTGATACATATCCCTTTATATCGGGAGATCGTAAAAAAATGACTTTATATCGGGAGCTGAATTGAAATCGGGAGACGATTTTATATAGGTAGCTGAAGTGATATCGGGAGACGATTTTATATCGCAGAAGATAATCTCGACATCCACTAAAACCGTGGCATCACGAATATCGCGAACCAGGGGATGCGGAGATTCCAATGCCCCGAGAGCACCCAGGGCGATCTGTGAGTCGCTATAAATCACGATCCGGTCTCCGAACCGGGCACGTCGCGTAATCTCCAGTACCGAGTGGTGTATAAGCGGAATTGATATCGGGAGCTGAATTATATCAGGAAACTACATTATAATGGGTGACCAATTTATATCGGGAGCTGAATTTATATCAGGAAAAAACTTTATAATGAGTGACGAATTTATATCGGGAGGCGAATTTACATTCGGCGAGGACTTTATATCGGGAGATGAAATTATAAATTCTCTCATTGTCAAATAAAGGAGGAAGAAGGTCAGTGATATGCTCTGCACAACTCCGGAATTTAAAATAATAATTAAAATCAGGACCTTGGAACGCAATGGTCGGCTACCTGAATTCTTTCCCCAAAACCTACCTCCCCAAATCAAATCACCCATAACCCCCCTTCCCTCGAGTCAGACTCCGCTTTCTCACGCCCGCAAGGGGGCGCCTTGGTGGATTGTTATACCTGACATCTGGAGGAGCGACAGACCCTTCCTGCCCCAGTGACCTCGACCGTCTCGAACAAGATTGAGACTACCTGGGCTTTATTTCATCTATGCATTTCCACTCTACACTTTATGAGCCACTTTACGAGCCCCTTCTCGCCCCTATATATCTGATTTAGTTGGTTGGTCGACGACCAGCTTCCGTCCATTCATACCAGAAGATCGGGGCCGAGAGGGGAGAGGTCTGACCCCCCCCCCCTCTTGGTGTGATGGGTATTAATATGTCTGCATTTTTCCCACCCTTTTATCTGTATATTACCCCCCCTATCTTTATTTTCCTCATCTTTCCTTGTACGTACCCGCAAGAGGGTGTCCAGTGACATGGATGCATGCGTGCCTTCCGGGCCCCAAAGCCTGCAGAAGCATCCACGGCTCGAATCTTCCATACAAATTCACTTCACCCATATTCACCAACTTCCTCTCCAAATACCCTCGTTGCTATTGCGTTTTAAATTCGACGACCCTTCCCCCACCCATCCCGACTTTCTCCCTTGTCAGCCTTGGCTTCGTTGGGAGCGAGCGCGTTCCCCTGTTGAAAACCCCCAGTTCTCAAATCTGAGGGGGGGAGGCAAGTTAGGGGCGTCCGTACTCTTTTCCCACCGGCCCTGAGGCCATTCATCTTATCTTTTCCCCTCCTCTTCTCCTTTACTCTCATTCTTTCGTCTTTTGATGCATACTTCAGTTTTCCTTGTTCTAAAGAAATAATGGAGGGACAACTTCAAAAAGAAGGGGGCTGGTAGAGAACCGTGACTTTAAGGGTCCAGGAATGGGGACACGTTTTTTTTTTATACATCAGCTACTATGCAATTTATCTTCCAAGTGCGCGCAACAGCGGCCGGCTCAGAAAGGAAACCCACGCTTTCCCTAAGTGGCCGCAGCGCGCAACAGTGGCCGGCTCAGAAAGGAAACCTACGCTTCCCCTAAGTGGCCGCAGCGCACAACAGCGGCCGGCTCAGAAAGGAAACCCACGCTTCCCCTAAGTGGCCGCAGCGCGCAACAGCGGCCGGGTCAGAAAGGAAACCCGAGCTTTCCCTAAGTGGCCGCAGCGCACAACAGCGGCCGGCTCAGAAAGGATACCCACGCTTTCCCTAAGTGGCAGCAGCGCGCAACAGCGGCCGACTCAGAAAGGAAACCCGAGCTTCCCCTAAGTGGTCGCAGCGCGCAACAGCGGCCGGCTCAGAAAGGAAACCCACGCTTCCAGTATTTTGCCGTCAGGGGGAGCGAGAATCGCGTTTATTTCAGGGATTTACCTGACTTATTGCGGAGAGGAAGGGGGATCATGGCCAAGGTAGTTCTGCCACATATTGATACGGACATTTGTGGAGTTCCTCAAGGCGTGGGGGATCACGGCATGATTGATCGAGACCGAAAAACGAGGCTCAGTAATCCAACGAGGGGGCGTTAGTTCCATGCGAAAAAAAATGAGAGCGGATACGGGCCCCAAACGAGAATGCATAACGATCTCATTCAGGAAAGATGAGGGGGGAGGGGGTGCTAACAACTGGGAACAAAAAATCGTACAAAGGGACAGACACCCCAAAAGACCGAACTTAAATCTCCTTGAGGGATAAGGGAAAAAGTACCCCAAAATACAAATTTGACTCAAATTGCGTCGAGAGAGGAATTCTAATGGTTCAACCATATTACTAAAAATAATAAACGACTTCTCCCCAGAGTGGATCAATTAAATGAGGGAAGAAAACCATCTTCTGTTATTAATCCGACATTCAATGTATCTTAGCCGAGTGAAGAACGTAGCAATAGGACGGGATTCAGTTAATTCGCAGCGATCTGGCTCCCAGCCAGCCAAATGACGCTGGAGCCGCTGGTCTCCGGGTTGGCATAATTCCCAGAATTGATCTGATTGAGTTGGAATTCTTATAAGCCTCGAGAGACATAAGTCTCTGGCCTTTCCAGGATCTGGAGTCTATTTCCCGTTCGGGTGAATAAAGAATTTGTTGATGTCTAAACTAATTCGTATAATCAGCAATAGAATATCGATTCAAGAGAGGATAATCGTTCAACTGGTTTCCTCTGAGGTGTAGCCATAATTTAACTAACTATAGATTCTCGACCATATAACACCTATCTCAAGGGAATCAGTTGAAAATATGGAATCCAAACCATGCTTAGTGAATAACTCCAAAGGTTACAAAGGTGAATCTTAAGTCGAGCCCAAGGAGCCTAAATGACAACTCCACATTATTATTGTCTTTTTTTATCGTTTAGTTATTACTAGCAAACCCATACCGTAAAAAAGACGGAAATATTCAAGTAAAAATAATTAATATTTACTTGCTTATACTAAAAAATATGAGTTAAATTTCACAACTTTAGGCCTTAAAATGAAATTATCTTTCACTCGTGGACCTAAGCTGCTCACTCAGTCCTGCTGCGCCATTTTAAAATCACCCGTGTAGCTCACAACCGCAGAATCCGCTATGATAGCAAAAACAAAGTGAACATAATATCTAAGCTTCTTAGAGCGCTCTCTTTTACTGCGACATGTCTATTCATCCATTACTCCAGCCAACTCGTCTATGTGGTACCTTCTCCTCCTACCTTTTCACCCAAAGATCTCTCCCCCGACTCTGCATCCCACGAGGAAGAAATCTCCCTCCTTTTATAAAAATAAAATTATTTTCAATGGCCCTTTTGGATGCGTGTAATGCTGAGTCAGAGATAAGAGTTTTTCGATAATATATATATATATATATATATATATATATATATATATATATATATATATATATATATATATTATAAAACATTATTTGCATAATGTTGCAGCAGTTTTTTTTGTAATGGAATTTTTAATATTTCTACTCATGGATTTAAAGTAAAATCCCTATTAATTTTGCCAATTTATCCGAAAACAAATCAGCGAAGGTCAATTAACTATATGGCAGAACTAGAAAATAAAGTAATATCATAAAATAACATTTAAAGCAGAATTTTATGTGATGTTGTGGAAGATACGACTAAATTCAAAGACACTAAACACAACGGTATTCTGTAAGAACAGAGTGTAGTAAAATTTACATAGGATAAACAAAAAG
This sequence comes from Ceratothoa steindachneri, assembly GCA_963969495.1. Classification (NCBI taxonomy): domain Eukaryota; kingdom Metazoa; phylum Arthropoda; class Malacostraca; order Isopoda; family Cymothoidae; genus Ceratothoa; species Ceratothoa steindachneri. The sequence continues at coordinate 50,543,965 of OZ018329.1, forward strand.
ATAAAACTTTCAACTTCTTAGACATTACACTTTATAGAGAAAACAAGAGGGAGCGACTTCACCACTCCGTACAGGGGGAGCTTGCGCTCCGCAGGCAGATCTTCGGTCTATGACCTACCTCCTATCCGGTTCTGGCAACGGCCATTTGGGTAAAAAAATTAAAAGGTTTCTAGTACATATCCTCCATAAACCTATATTTTAGGAATGGAAATTTTTTGAACAGTTTGAATTTTAGTTTTTGAGTCACCTCGGTGTATTTGAATCTTTTATCAAAGTTCTTTCAAAAATTTTCTTTACAGTTCGAGAAAGGCCAGAAAGAGCTGATTTTTCGTATATTCGAAGCTTTTATCAAACTTCTTTCTAAGAGTTAAGAAAAAATAAATGATTATAGAATGTTAGGGAATTTTTTAAAAACAAAAAGAATTATATATGGTGAAGTTCAAGAAATAGATTAAAAGTAAAGCAAGGCCTGTTTTTTTCTACTTTTCGTATATAAAAGCAAATTTAGATGAAAAAAAAAGTAAAACAAAAAAAAAAGAGTTCTGATGATTGTTTTTTCCGGATATCAAAAGAACTCCGATGAAAGTTCTTTCTTCCCTTTAGGCTTAGAAAATATGCATGGATCTGAAGAATTATAGACCAAGAGTAAATTATTAGGAGATATGTACTGGAAAGATTTTCTATTTTTTAGACCAAAACCCCGTTGGTAGAGTCATGTTAGCCGTACGCCACAGACCGAATGCCTGCCTGCGAAGTGCAAGCTCCGCTTGTAAGGAAGAGTGGTGGAGCCGCTCCACTTGTCTTCTTATATTTACTCCTGGTCTATAAATTTTTCAGATCCATTCTTACTTTCTAGGCCTAAAGGCAAGAAAAACTTTTTTCGGAATTCTTTGGAAATACGGAAAAAACGATCCTCACACCTCTTTTTTTTATCCCATCTAAATTGGTTCGAATAATTTTACTTTGTTTATTCGTTTTTAGGGGCCAGTAGCTATTTCCTCCTGATACAGATTAAAATTGAAAATCTATTTTAGAAATAACTTCGATAAAACTTTCGAATATACAAAAAATTTACACAGAAAAAACAGCAAAGCTAAATTTTAATAAGTTTTCCGAACTTCACCATTTGCAATTCTTTTTGTTTTTTTTAAAGTCCAAACCATTCGATAATCATATATATTTTTTTAGGAAATTCACCATTTTCAATTCTTAAAAAAAAAAAAATCCAAATTATTCGATAATCATATTTATTTTTTATGAAATTCACTATTTGCTATTTTTTTTGTTTTAAAAAAGGCCAAACCATTCGATAATTATATATATATTTTTTTTAAGGAAATTCACCATTTTTTTAAAAAAGTCCAGACCATTCCATAATTACATTTATTTTTTATGAATTTCCCCATTCGCAATTTTTTTATGAATTTCATCATTTGCAATTCCTTTTGTTTTTAAAAAGTCCAAAACATTTGATAATCATATATTTTTTCTGAACACCATTTTGTTTTAAAATATTCTAAATTTACATTTACTCTTATCGATACTCTAATGTTAAAACTTTTACCCAAGACTATATCCATATCCCGAAATTTGCTCTCAGTCAATTTAAACATAGAGCTTTTTTTTAAAAAAAAAGAAAAATAATTCAGAAAAATTCCTGAGTTAAAATTTAGTGTAATGGTTAACGGAAAAGTTAATATAGGAATATTCATAGAGTCAGAGAAATGAGTGCTCATAAACTCCAACTCCTACTCTTCCCCCCCAAATACAAATTATGTATAATTAAAACACTAATTTGCGGTGCATACAAAACTGTTCAATTTAGACCTTATTTGAAGAAGGGAAATAATAAAAAAAAAAGAATTAAAACAATATAGTCAAAAACACTATCCAGAAAACTATTAATTCATTATTCAAAAAGGACAGAGAAAAAACTCGAAATAAATAATTTTTATTTTGGATAAAAAAAAACAAAAAAAAAATAATCATCACTAAAGAGAATAATACAACATGTACAAGCTAAAATCGATAATACACAAATTAAGATCGAGTGTTATTAAAAAAATATAAAATTAGCAAATTAATTTATAACAAGATAGGCAATGGCTTTGCCACTGCTTGCGTTTCGCTACTAAGATTAAAATTTAAAATCGAAAAAAAAACAGCCATGGTTAATTTTGTAAGAAATTTTCTGAACTTCGTCAATTATAATAATTATAAAAAGGAACTCGAAACTAAATTTCCCCCTTTCAAAATATCACGTTGCTAAAATATAAAGTTATAGAAGAAGATATATAAAAATATATTTTATGAACTTCACCATTTTGTTTTTTGATATTATAAAAGAATTATTAGAAATAACTTTGATAAAAAAACATAAGTCATAACCAAACTAAGATGAAATTATTATTCAAATATTCCAAAAAAATCCCATTCTTAAATTATAGTTAGTGATGAAGTGATGATGATGATGATGAAAACCTAGCCAAATTGAGAGCCACGTTGTATCCCAATTTAAATGTAATAGGGAAGATTGTACATGTTCTTATCTTACTTTCAAGACCATCTTGAAAGTAATTATAAAACGAAAACAGAAACAAACCATGAAACGTTTTACAGTAATTTACCCTAAAACGAACAAAACTTGAAACTCGCAGAAGCAATTCTGATAGAGCAAAATAAACCAGACTTTAATATAAAAACAAACTAAATTATGAACAAATTATACATCATATAATTTAATAATTAAAAAATTATTTACTTTCCTCGACATTTTAAGCATACGAAAGGTCAGAATAAAATTGCCTTACACAATAAAAGCATCATTCCCTTTTCCTCTCAAAAGTACGCATCAAGAAATTGAATTTTAATGCGAAAAAGATATTTCGTAAATTGGAAATGAAATCTAAAAAGTAGAATAAATAAGAATCAAATATTTCTCTTAAAAAAATCATTAATAGAGGGGCAGGTGTTGTTAGAATTGCTCCAAATTTGTTGCAAGCTAGAACTTGCACTCTTGACCCAAGGCAAAAAATATTGAGTTAAGTTTGTAAGTTCTTCCTCACCTTCATATCCATCTGATTACCATTTTACAAAGTCATTACATCACCGAAATGGCAAAGTTTACTCTAAGGAGGTGAAAAATGCTATAAAATCATATATTTCATCAAAAACAAATGAAATCTTCAAGAAAGGAGGGACCCCCAGCTTGGGTCTATGGTGGAAGACCAGTGTCAATAATGATGGAAATTACGTGGCTAATGCTCTTTTGAATTATTAAAAATTATTTTACTTTCCTTTTTAGAAATTCTATTAATTCTTCGACAACTTTTAAAATTGTTCCCTTTAATCTTTATTTTTTTTTCTTTATTAATGTCGTTGACGCCCACGTGCTCCTGTGCTCGGACCGCCCTACTCGGTCATTAATCCTAAAGCTCTTTCGTGTAGGGGCGTTGATCAGCGACCACCCACGCCTCCTACCGTCTTTGGTATCTTACTCTTTAAAGAGGACGCACCTGTATCACACTTGGCGGGAGAATTAACATCGAATGCACCTGGAAGACCCCCATCCTCTTACATTTAGTGCCCTATGCCCCGGCCGACCCCCAAAAGGCTATTCATAATTCGTCCTGACGTCAACTTTAAATGGGGCATAAACTTCTAAACTCTCTGGACCACACTTCTTCACTTTGCCTCAGTATAAATCCTTTCTTTCTTTCTTTCTTTTCCTTTAAATTTCCTTTATTTGAGCAGTTGATTCCATCTAAGTCCGAGGTATGGTATTGCTACGTCATTTCCCGGGCGAGGTAAGTATCTCTGATTCAACCTCCCAAACGCAATTCCAACAACTAATCAAATCCTTCAATCTCTTCAACTCTCGACTTTTCTTTCTCTATATTAAACAACTAATCTAAACAAGGAGTTGAACGCCAGAACTAAAAATTACTTTGGAGAAGCTCGGAAGCGGCAAAATCACTTTTTCAATCCAGAAGTTAATTAACCGGTTATCTCATCCTTTTTATTCTGTTTTCCTGTACACATTTTTACAATTTACTATTAAATCAACCAGCGCTAGTTTAGATTTCCAATCAAAGACTTAAGAACTAACAAATTTTTATAAAGGGATTTATCTATCAAATTGAAAACCATTCTCTCTAATTATTCAGTTAATTTCATTTGGTTGAAAAGGTGCATCTCTTTAGGGTGAAATTCACTACTCCGATTCTTTAATTTTCCTGTACACATTTTTACAATTTACTATTAAATCAACCAGCGCTGGTTTGGATTTCCAATCAAAGACTTAAGAACTAACAAAATTTTAAAAAGGAATTTATCTATCAAATTGAAAACTATTCTCTCTAATTACTCAGTTAATTTCATTTGGTTGAAAAGGTGCATCTCTCTATTTGATTCAAGAGTACGATTCTTTCACCCTTTAAATGTTGTCAAATACATGTTCCCAAGTCACCTAATTTTCGTTTAAATTTCAATTTCAAACCTTTCAGTCGACTTGACGTCTGAGGCTTGTGTAACCCTCCTCACGAAATGCGAACATGCAGTAGGATTCATGCAACTGCAAATACGATATGCAATGAATTGAATGGTAACAAGGAGTATCAAGGAAAGTAAGTACCCTAGGAGACCTTACGGTCCATTCAAAGAGGGTACCTTTGCACTAGCAATCGAGCAGGCACATGGCTGCTCAATTGTTTTGCGTCCCTGAACGGCCGCTTTTCAAGACTTTATCTAGTCTTGACTTGAACTGGTCAACAGATTCACTGTTGACAACTTCTACTGGAAGTGCGTTCCACTTACCGCAGATACTGTAGGTGAAAAAATTTCCACACAGATTGCGGTTGTAACGCTTCAGTTCAAGTTTGAAGCCGTGATTGCGCGTTCTGTTCTCACTCAGTGTGAACATATCCCGGTAGTCAACATTGTCGAACCCTCGAAGTATTTTGAAGACTTCGATGAGCTGACCACGCAGTCTACGGGTTTCCAGCGAGAACAGATCTAATTCCCTTAGTCTATCCTCATAACTTTTATGTGAGATAGAGGGAATCAGCCTGGTTGCCCTGGCTTGTACGCGTTCCAATCTCGCGATGTCCTTTCGCAATGAAGGACTCCAAAATTGTACAGCATACTCCAGGTGCGGTCGGACAAGTGAGTTGTACAGGCACAGTACAATCTCCTGGTTCCGATAACCAAACTGGCGCTTAATATAGCCTAGCATCCTTTGGGCCTTTTTCTCCACCTCAATGCACTGTTTCGAGAACTTGAGGTCACTAGTGATTGTTACACCCAAGTCCTTCTCAGTGTCGGTGGATTCCATAGCAGTGCCCTTAAGGATATACTGAGATTGGGGGTTTCTGTGGCCGATATGCATCACTTTGCATTTCCCCACATTAAAAGGCATTTGCCACGTGTCCGACCACTCCCCAATCTTCCCAAGATCTTCCTGCAGGCGGGCAGTATTTCCATCCTTTGCAACGTTCATACCAAGCTTGGTATCGTCGGCAAATTTGGAAATCTTGGCAACCATGTCACCGTCCATGTCGTTGACGTAGATGATGAATATTAGTGGTCCCAGGACAGAACCTTGAGGCACCCCGCTAGTAACGGGCACCCACTCAGAAGACTGTCCATTCACCACCACCCGTTGCCTTCTGCCACTTAGCCAGTTCTCGATCCAGCCGGCTACCTTTCGGTCTATGCCAAGCGCTCGCACTTTCCGGAGAAAGCGGCGGTGTGGTACCTTATCAAAGGCTTTCTGAAAGTCTAGGTAGACCACATCCACCGCCTTGTCCTGATCGTGCTCACTGAAAACGAAGTGGAAGAATTCCACAAGGTTCGTCAGGCATGACCGTTGCCTTCGGAAGCCGTGCTGGGAACTCTTCAGTAGCAGGTTTGACTCTAAATAAGACGTTATCTTGTCCACTATCATGCTTTCCATGAGTTTACCGACTATCGAAGTCAGACTGATAGGTCGGTAGTTCGACGGTTGGTTACGGTCTCCTTTCTTGAAGATAGGAGTCACCTCCGCCTCACGCCAGTCTCTAGGAACGCATTTGGTCCGGATTGACATGTTAAAGATAGCGCACAGATGTCGTGATACTTCATCGCACACTTCCTTCAACACTTTAGGTAGAAACCCGTCCGGTCAAGGGGACTTATTCGTCTTTAGGTCAGCGATCTTTTTCTTTATTTCTCCTTCGGTGAAGTCCATTGCCTCCAGCTTTTCCCTCGAGTAGGAATCCGTCGGCTGGGGAATGGGACCACACTCTTCAGTAAACACTGAAGAGAAGTAGTCGTTGAGGAGGTTAGCATTTTCTGCATCTGAATGCTTTAATGTCCCCTCCTCATTCCTCAAAGGGCCAATCGTTCGACGGATTGGTTTACGGCTGTTCACATATGCAAAGAACTCCTTGGGATTCTCTTTACAGAGTCTCGCCACTCGGAGTTCCTCAGACCGCTTAGCCGCCCTTATGCTGGACTTCACTCTCCTGGCTAGCCTCCGGTATTCGTCAAAGTCACCCGAGATCTTCGATTGTCGGTACACATTTCTCTTTTCCCTAAGCAGTTGCCCGATTTCTCGATTAAACTACTTTGGTTGAACAGAGGACCGACGGGGGCATTTCAGAGGGATAAAACGCGATTGAAGACTCATGAATGTGGTTTTGAAACTGTTCCAAGAGTCTTCAACAGCATTGCACTCTTCTAGCCTCGCGTCAGTCAGTCCCGCGCGTAGACCTGCAAAGTCTGCTCTTCTCAAATCGAGTTTCCTTGATTTACTAGTTGCAGGCTAGTAGTAGTCGTAAGTAGTGGTTCTCCAACCTGCCTTTATCCAGGCGGATCGCGACCGGATAATGAAATAGACATAAAGGTCAGTAAGATAATCGCTGGCGACTCGGGCACCAGTAGCCGGTACTCTTTGGGGAGAGGTACCAGGAATGATTATGTATTTAATACCAAATAGCAATTCAGTTGGAACCTTCATCACTACGAGGCTTCAGAGATATGCGGATATAGATGATACCAATCGGGATCGAACCCGGTACACAGCGACGTTAGCGGAACAACGCCGTATCGAATCGGCTAACAGGAGCTCTCCCAACTTTATGTGGAAACTCTTAATGATGAAAGACATCGAGCAGAAAGGTCACTATTTGATACCCTCTTTACCCAGAGGATGCCATATGTGGTTGCAGAGGATTTCATTTTCTTTAGCAGACGTCTTAGAAAGTTTAAGGAGATAAATGGGTATCAATCAGCTTCAATAAAGGGAATTTTTTTATCATTAATCAATTTCTTAACTGCATTAAAAACGACCCAGGGTAGGACAAGGGTTACCACACTGCCGAAGTTGACATATTTACCTGTATTGTATCGTATGACGTTCAGCATAATTAGAAAATATAATATACAAGTAGACAGTTATGGCCAATAGTTTTGAGACCACTAAATATTTTTTTTTATATATAAGAAAATTAAAAGAACTAATTAAACGTTGCATTTTGTTTTAGTATATTTGTATCATAATTTGAAGGTGAAATATAAAAATATTTAGAGCCCCAACCCATTTTATTAATAAATACAGTCAAATGATGAGTACATTCAAAATTTACAACGATGTCTCTTGTTCTTCAGGGCTGCTTAAATTTGTTTTGGCATACTGCATACCAAATGTGTGATACTATCTCGATTGATAGCGATTATATTTTTGTTCATTAATCACCCGAAACTGCTCACAATTGGAGAGATTCTGTTTATCAACCACCAGTTTGATTATCAAACACAAATTCTCTATTGGATTCCAATCTGGCGAATTCCTGGGCCAAGGTCCCAAAAGTTCTATGTTATCTTCAGCCACGAGTTCCCTCGCATAAACCACTCCTTTCACGACGTTCATGGTAGAGTGCAGCGTCACACTCAACCGCGGCCATCAAGTGTCTGAAGGGCACTAATCATGGCCACCTCGGAAGAGTACGACGCATTCGCCAGAAGGCTCCCGTCCGAGAAACAGGGTCACTCTCGGCTCTCTAGCAATCAAGCTAGGTAATGTTGCCTTTGGCCAACATACTGCCATTGGTGGAGAGGATAGCTAGAAACCGATTGAAACCAGCGTGCTTGAAACCCCAGGTAGTCTCTCAATGAGGAACCCTGACGTAATCGAAGGCCAGAATCTCTCTAGATAAAAGAACAAGTCTTTAATGGGAAAGGACAAATCCTTGGGAATCTACAGGAGAGTACAAATCCTTCAATGAATGCAATTGACCAGAACCGGGAGATTAGGATGATGTATTTCAAGTGCTCCCTTAAGAGCAGAAATACCCCTACATATGAACCCTGGGTCAAGGCCTCAAGGTATCTCCCGGTGAACGTTGGCTTCATCCTTGGAAAACTTTCTTAATCATCCGCCCTCACTCCGAGGCCATCTGCCACCACGAGTCCCTTTGGTCTTCCTTTATTACACAGTTACTGAAATATTGCCATTGGCTGTCATTTCCACCTCCGTGACTTGAAAGGATTATTCTTGGCATCGAAAAAAAAAACGGCGAAGAAAGAAATAGAGGAAATAAAGAGATAGCTATAAAAATGTATGTAGCCATTTTTCGACGATAAAAAAAATGGAAAGATATTCCTAAGGTACGAAAAGATTTCTATTTCTATTTTGGAAAGATATTTTAATGTTTTAAGGGTTATTTGGCGACTGGCACCAAGGTCACAAGTCACGGCAATCAAATTAGTTTACCCTTAGGTATGTTAAAAGCAAAATAAAGAAAAACAACAACCAAAAAATCAAAGGCATGATCCAGCGTCGTAGGGAGCCTGCCTCCCAGCGGCTCACAACCATGCACCCAACACTAAATCAAATAGAATGTTGGAGGCCAACCTCCTCCAAAAAGTCCAATAGTTAACTTGCGTGAGTGAACGAACCACTCCCGATCACGAGAGACAAGCGGGAGGACACCCCACTCGTCCTGGGACTGGGTATTCTTGAAACAGGGCGAGCTGTCATTAAATATGGATAAAGATCCCACCAAGAAAGAGCTAGGAATGTCTGAATAATTGTTTAGCGAAACATTAAATTGCGACCCGGTCGACCTACGTAGATCTCCTGACAAAAATAGTCATTCTGTGGGAGTGTTTGGTAATACGAGGGTGTGAGCAATGCTCCTTGAAAAAAGACGTAAAGGTCCTACTAACAGTAGCAGGAAGAAAATACTCTACGAACAGAAAACAAACACTACATCTTTACGAGCAGTTCGCAATTTTCGACTGCTAATTTTAATCAATTTTTTTTTACATTTGTTATCGGCCCTTCTCTTCTTATAAAAGCATAATCATTTTTGCTATATATTTTTTGGCAGAATAATTGACTAGTGAAATTCCCCCCCCCCCCTTTGTGGAAGAGGCATGGAATACGCCTTGTTATCCGAGCCGGAGGAACACGAACTGAAACTAGGCTTTCAGCCCATTAGCCACGGTGTAGGAGGTATTAGGGCAAAACGGATCTTCCCAATTATCGCGCCCAACTCCCAGGAACCGTCAAGCGTGACCCCTTGCATCCCCAAGGGCATTATTTATAGAGGCTCCAAACTCTCTTATACCGCGGAATGAGGTAATTGGTGAAGTTTTCGAAACTAGATAGAAGAAAACAAGCAAATGCAGAGGACAGTATTAGAAAAAGATGATGCATAAAGGGACCGGGTGAACGCACCAGCTTCCCCAGGTAAGACCAGTCTACTCAATGAACCCTCCCCTCCCCTTCCTCATGCAGGCCCTCGAGCCGAGAGGACGTCCGGATCCTCCAGCTACCACGTATAACAGTCTACCCAGGGGTTAAGACGTGGCTTAGTAAAATTGCTCTATTTAAAAGATAATAATTATGACAACTTAAGTGGGGTACATCACGGCGAAATATGAGCGGGGTACTACTCCCGGTGTTTTAGAAACTTTGGGAGCAGAGGCCTTCTTCTTGTCCAATTTGGTCGGAGAGCTTCCCACAATCCCATACGCATTAACTGATAAGAAAAGTGGGAGCCTTCAACTCGCTTTCATACTATGGAGGGTCCCTTGATACCTTACAACCACCCAGTATCATTGGCCTTATCCAGATCAAAGAATATCGTGGCCAAGTGCTGTCCACGAAGAAAGGCCTCGCAGATAGCATTTTCAATTTTTGAAAAAAAAATTTAGGAGCCCGTCCGGCGACTGCCTAGTTGGGCATAAGTCGCCGTAATCACTACAGAATAAGACTAGGCTATTTTGAATCAACAATATGCAAGCAGAAGATAATCTCAACATCCGCCCGGCTTGGCAAAACCGTGGCATAACGGATATCGCGAACCAGGGGATGCGGAGATTCCAATGCCCCGAGAGCACTCAGGGCGCTTTGTGAGTCGCTATAAAATCACAATCCGGTGTTGGAACCGGGCACGTCGCGTAATCTCCGGTAGCGAGTGGTGTATTGCCACAAGCTCAGCCGTGAAGAGAGACGCAGCGCCTGGCAGAACCCCGTTGACTTCAAACAGAGGGGATACGGCGTGGAAGCCGACCCCCTCTTGTGACTTGGAGCCATCCGTATACACTGGCACGGTTTCAGCGTGACACGAGGTGTGCTCCAAAAAGGTCGAACGCAATACTCCCGGCGCTGTACAACCTTTCGGAGCAGAGACGTGGCGACAAATAGCCAAAGGTAGGTCCCCCCATGGTGGTGTCCTGGGCAGAACTAGAGGCGCCACCGGCCCGAGAGCTATACCTAGCTCTCGAAAGGAGTTTCTTAGCCCTAAACCCAAAGGGCTTAGGGTATCACTAGCGTCTCTCGGCGGCATAGGCACCGTCGAGGTCAGGTGCGAATGCACTGTGCACGGCGTAGAGCGAGTGGCATTTCCCCAGCATCGACAAGTAGGCTCTCAATGGGGGAAGTGCGGAAGGCACCGGTCGCCAAGCAAAGGCCGGTGTGGTGGATCGAGTCTACCTTCTGCAATACATCCTCAGCTGCGGATGCATAAAACTCACATCCGTAGTCGAGTTTCGAACGAACAAGGATCGATAAAAAAGTAAGACAGTAGCCATATCAGCGCCCTAAGCGCTGAACGTCACAGAATGAAGAATATCCAAGGAGCGGGTACAAAAGACCCTAAGGCTGTGAATATGAGCCTCCCAGGTGAGGCGTCGGTCAAATACAAGACCAAGGAAACGGTGCGATTCAACCACATCCAGGCGTACCCCATTAAGAAACAAGTCTGGGTCTGGGTAAAGCCGTGGATGGCGGCAGAAGTGTACCACCTTAGTCTTGGCCAACGAAAACCGAAACCTGTGCGTTTCGACATAGCGAGAGACGCAGTTCAATGCCTGTTGGAGTCTATGCTTCAGAGTTGGCAACTGGGCCGCGTTAAAAGAGATCGAAAGGTCATCCACGTAGAGCGTAGCGAGAACATCTTCCAGCAGCACTGAGGTGATGTTGTTGATGCTCAGGGCAGAGAGTGTGATACTGGGGACACTTCCCTGCGGGACACCCTCTTCAAGCTCCATTGGGCCGGAGAGGGCTCCTCACACCCGTACGCGGAATCAACGATCTCGCAAAAATTCAGAAATAAAGATTGGGAGGCGTCCCCTCGCTCCCATCGTGTGGAGCCTCTCCATGATACCGTATTGCCATGCGGTAGCATAGGCCGTCTCCAGATCGAAAAACACCATGGCGTAGTGCTGTGTATGAAGGGAGTAATCTTTGCCCTGGCGCAAAGTTCAAATAATAGTCTCTTGACAATAACTCTTACAAGAGAACATGAATCGAGACTTGGCGCGTTGCGTACAAGGATCGGGTGGAACGGGTACGGGGTAGACTCACGCAAATTAAACGAGAATAACAGGAGTTTGAGGGGTTTTGCGAGAATTGTGCCGAGTCTAACGGGACGCGAATAGCGGGTACTGGCGGGGCGGGCAGACGGCGGATACTGCCTTCCAACTCTGGCGCCGGAGGATTTATAGTGGGGATGAATGGGGGTTTCCCCCCTGCGTCCGAATGGAAGGGTTGCAGGGTCCGAGGCATTGGCAGGCGAGGGTAGTCTCTCCCTATTAGCACGATGGCGGGAAGGTTCCTAAGAAGGCTAGGCGAAACTTTGTCCGACTCTCACTGGGACCTTTTCGGGCTATCAAGCTTGTTGCGGCTTTCTGCGATGGCGGGCTTTCGGCCACCACGGGGTCTCATAATTTCGCACTTCCATTAACGCAGACAAAAAGGGTCGCTCAGGTGTCTGTTGTCTCTCTCTCCATTGAAGGGGCTCGACAGCGCGTATCTTTCTCTCACTCCCTCTGATCTCTGACAGCTACCATAGCATCGACTAAATTTCCCATCAACTTTCGCACGCATGAAGTTAAAGAAAGTAAGCGGACATTGGCTGGGGTTCGCGAAAAGCAAGCACGGTAGCTATTCGGAATCTGGAAGATACTCTTTGTATAAATCCTGTGGAACAAAGTTAAAAAAGGCCATCCATCGCTCGCCCATAATTCAAAACATGGCAAAAGGATATCATACGGACTATGGGCAGCATCCGCGTACGATTCAAAGGCGGAACGCAACTCGCTCAATGTAAACCTGCCGTTGAAGGGTTCTCCCCCTTTGGATGTGAAGGCCTGCTGGCAATCTTTAGCGAGCCCACGGCGTTCTCTCCATACTATCGGGGCAATATCCTGGCTAGATAATGCGGAGAAAGCGGTCGCAAAAGACACCGCCACAGATGCTGGGTATAAAAGGTGTTGTAAATTGAGGTTTCGAAGCCCCTCTTCTGACACGGCGCTAGGTAGCTGGCCAGGTCCTTAAAACGAGAGGCAGAAATAAGGAAGTATAAATGAGGGGGTAGTCTGTGGAAGAAAGGGTAACAGATAGGAGCCGGGTGAAGGCACCAGTTTACCCCGGGCTGGCCAAAGAGTTTATGCCGACTCACTGAGCCAGGCCTTTCTTAAGCGAATTACAGCTGCGAGGACGTTTCTCTCCAGATACCAGGCGAGAAGTGTTCACAGGGTACCTCCTTGCGGGGGTTTCCCGATCCAAGAAAAATGGAATCAAATTAAAACGAAAGGAAGTATAAATTTTATTTTTCAACATAGGCTCTATTGAGGTCAAAACACTTTCGCAGCGATGGTATCATCCAAAACCATTTCTATAAAATTGAGAATTAAGCCAAGTTCAAACAGCTCTTTTAAGATCACAAACCAGAAAAACGAGTATAAGAATGATATGGACCTCAAAAGCAAACATCGTCAACTTTAAATACACTGGACACAAGGACGCATTATAATCGTCGAAAAACTCATAAATACGAACTCTTAACCACCTCAAATGCGAAAGCAGGAGAGGAGCAATATGATATAAAGATGGCAGACGAAGAAAAAGAGAATATAAAAGGAACAAACACGAGAAAGTCTCGTCACTCAAATAAAAGACGTCATCACAGGAGTTACTTTCAGTCCACGGTGGCAAATAGGGGGCAAGACTGGAGACAGGAGCCCCACCCCTCATCTATCCTTTAAGGGGGATGGGGGATGTGGGAGGAAGCGGGCAGACACACACGAAGAGCCTTACGAATGGAACGGAAGACGATAGACGAGGATGGTTGCCATAAGAGACTGCGTCAATATTCGATAAGATTGCAGCATCGACGGAATCAATAACTCGAAACGAACGAAAAGAAGCAAAAGACAGAAAAAGAGAATACCTGAAAAGCAGGATTGTATGTGTACGGTAGAAAATGTGTAAAAAATGGCTGCAGTCGAACGGTTCACAGTTCAATTTGAATGGAATGCGGAGAATGGGAAATTTGGAAGTCAAACTTGCGCCCGACGTGAGCGGAACCCAAAACCGAATTTGGGCCTCACTCCCCCACTTCCACCTTTAGTCCGACATTAATATACTTCATATTCCACAAAGACCTTATTTCTAGGGATGGAGGCGGTTCATATGTTATACAGTTGGCTGAGCGCAAGTTATTCATATCATGATTCTACTTCACCAAATTATTATCGGAAAAGAGGAACGTGTATATATATATATATATATATATATATATATATATATATATATATATATATATATATATATATATATATATATAATTGTGAATCACATGAAAAGTGATATATAAAAGATGTATTTAAAGGCATAAAGAAATGAAAACTGGTATCCCGACCCGGAAAAACGCTAATGAAAATATTACGTGGACCATTGAAAGCTTAAGAAAGAAAATGGGAGATATAGAAACGGAGAAAATAGGGAAAACTATTTTTAACCGTTATATGAAGATAAATAAAGGAGATTCTAACCTGTGTCATCTAGCGCTCATCGCTAGATGACCACGACGCTAAGTCAATGAGACCTTTCAATCTCTTTTGGCGCAGCCCAGATGCCAACTCTGGAGCGCGACTCCAAAAGTGATTGAACCGCATCCGCACCTCTCGAGATGCCGAAGCTCACAGGTTTCAGTTCTCTTTGCCCAACACTAAGGTAATGCATTTCTGCGGCCATCCACAGCTCCAACCCGACCCGTACGCGTTCCTAAACGGGGTTCCCGTTGAAGTCAGTTTTCGATCGACGTCTCATCTGGTTCGCCTATATTCGCAGCCTTAGGGTATTTTGTACCCGCGACATGGATATTCTTCGTTCCGTGACGTTAAGCACATAAAGTGATGATAGTGCCACCGCTTTGTTATTCTATCAATTCTTTGCCCGGTCAAAGCTCGACTACGAATACGAATTTTAGGCATCCATAGAAGAGCGTGAATTGTGGACGGTGGACCCGATCCACCACACTGGTCTATATTTGTCGAGAGTTTACTTGTCAATTCTAGTTACTCTGCGCCGTGAACAGTGCATTATATGCTTGGAAACGCAAGCCCGGCGCCTCCCTCAGTCGCCAACAGCTCTCACTGCTGCGCGCTCGATCTTAACGGTGCCTATGCCGCCGAGAGAGACTAGTCATAAGCAGAGCTCTTTGGGTTTATGGTTACAAAACTGATTTGAGAGCTCAGTGTAGCTCTTGGGCAGGCGGCGCCTCTGCTATTGCTCAGGACGCAACCGTGGAGTGTACCACTTCTAATCATTTGTCACCACGCTTCGGCTCCCAAAGCTTCCATAACGTCGGGGGTATTGATTCGATCTTATTTGACTACACTTCGTGTCACAATGGAACCGTCCCAGTATACACGGATAGCTTCATATCCGAAGGAGGTCGGTTTCCATGCCATATGCTCTCTGTTTGAAGTCGGTGGGGATCTATCAGGTACTGTGTCTATCTTCATGGCCGAACTGTTTGCAATACACCGCTCGGTACGGGATAACGCGTCGTGCACGGTTTGGAGACCCGATTGTGATTCATGGCGATTCACAATAGTTTTTTTTTTTTTAATTTTAGGGGCCCATCTGGTGACTGCCCACTTGGGCATAAGTCGCCGGAATCACGACAGCCTAGCACTAGGCTACTTTAAAATAAGAATATGAAAACATAAAAATGATAAAAATGGGAAAAACGCAACAATTAGGAAGCAATCTCCGGCGTCGGGGGGAGGTCCCCCTCACCACGGCACAGGAGCGTGCAACCTACAAAGAAAACAATAAAAAAACCCTACTTAAATAAAGGGGAGAACCCTAGACTGACCCAATAAGTCAACAAGTCCACAAGTCAATGTACACGAACTAGTCCCCAGTACAAGGGACAGGCGGTAGCGACCCCACCCATCCCGGTACCGGGACAGGTATCGTGCGCGAAGATCACCCAGACTGGGACATTGGACAAGAATGTGCCGAACAGTCTGGGGGACGACGCGGTCGTCACAATAGGGCGATGGCAAGCGCTCCATCAGATAGCGATGCGTCACACGAGTGTGGCCGATTCGGAGACGACATAAAACGACCTGAAGCCGTCGCGGCATTGGGGGATAGGTCCATTGGAACAGTCGCGGGGAATGGCACGCAACTTTATGTTCCCTTCGACCGTCTCCCATCTTCTTTGCCAAGCAGTCCAAAGAGCTGCCTGTATTCATGCCATGTAGTCGGAGTGAGGAAGAGCGAAACGCTGGTCCGGTCGCAGAGTCCTCGCGGACTCTTTGGCGCCCTCATTCCCCGCAATTCCTACATGTCCAGGAACCCAGCAGAAGATAATTTCGACATCCATCCGGCTCGCCAAAACCGTGGCGTCACGGATATCACGAACCAGGGGATGCGGAGATTCCAATGCCCCGAGAGCACTCAGGGCGCTTTGTGAGTCGCTATAGATCACAATCCGGTCTCCGAACCGGGCACGTCGCGTAATCTCCCGTATCCCCTCGCAGTAGCCTGCACTGCAAGGGGTGCGTACAGGCCTGGCAGAGCCAGGTGCCGCCATTCAGGACCAACCCTCCCGCCTGGTGGCCTGGCAGTCCATCGGCATGGCAGCTCCATCTTAGACACGGAGTAAAATTGATAGTGTGTGAAGAGGAAAGGAAAAGGGATGCGAGGAAGGTATGGGTGGGGATGAAGCAGGTTGTTAAAAACGCCCATCGCGGACTGGAGCTCAGGGGTTAGGGAACATTGTCCCCTTACGTGCCATCGCACTGCGCTGTTCCTACGGTCGTACCTCAAATTCTCGGGGGTTTAAGGTCACTTTTTATCGCCCTTCGAATTGTGCACACTCGTAGGACATACCACCATTTGGAACCCTCCCTTGCACCTTAGTGCGACGACTACCTTGTTCCCCAAGACTGTTTGGCATATTTTTGTTAAGTGTCCCAGTCTGGAGTATCTTATCGCACATTACCTGTCCCTTGACGAGGTCTGACCATGTTCGTGCTCGATGACTCTGGACTACGAGTTTTTGGAGGAAGCTGGCCTCCACTATTTAATTTGACCTGTCTTCTTGGTGTTGCGTTCATAATCGGGCGGGTCTCCCTCCCCCGCGAGAGCATGTCTTCTACTTCTTTTCGTTTGTTTTCTGTTTTATTTTGATTTCTGTGTTTTTAGCATCGCGTAATAATAACTTAAATTGATTACAGCCTGACTTGCAGTCCAGATAGCTTTTTAAAGCAAAAAAAATCATCATCCAACAGTTTTCGCAATTTCACTTTTCCACTTTTGAATTCCCAAACCGCCTCAGTTAATTTTAAATTTGGATGACGACGAATATATTTTTTTTAACTTTTCGACTCTCTCTCTCTCTCTCTCTCTTCTGGCTTCAGCCATTAGAATGCGCTAAAATGAGGCGATTATTTTGCACGGAAGACACAGACAGGCAGATATACCCACCCGCGCACATACGCATTAATTACGGCTTGAAAATTCTAAGGAGCGGAAGGCGACAAGAATTATGGTGGGCGAAAGGCAGTCCTTCGCCATGAAGCCAATTTGGGTCGTTGGACGACCTCGACGTTTCGTGGAGGAAGTTTACTCCATCAGGGATGGGAACATCGTCGAAGACACAAAGATTCCTAGAGGAACAGACGGGCTGCCATTTCTCAGGCTCGTTTTATTCATTAAGGTAATAAACAAATGGAAGCATCAGTCCCAAGATATTTTGAAAAGCGGTTCATAAAACTGGTGAAGTTGGGAGAAGTACAAATGCGAAATGGTCTATAGCCCAGGTAGGTAAAGAGGATAAACTTAGGGTGCGAGATACTAGGGAGACGCAAATCTCATAAGATATTCCTTTTGCGTGTTTAATTACAAAGGACACCAGTAAGACACAGGGACAAGTTTATTCGATGGAAAATGAAAGGGAAGGAAAAAAGAAGGGGAAGAGGGAAAAATAAAGGAAAGGAAAAAGTGGGAAAAGAAAGAAAAGGGCAAAAAAGAGGAAAAGGAATGGAAAGGAAAAACGAGGGACAATAAAGAAGGAAGGAAAAGAAATGGAGGGGAAAAAAAAGAGGAATAAGCAAAAAAATATCAAGGCTTCAATGGCACGGGGTCAAGTCCGAAGGAAAGAGGAGCCAGAGGGACTAGAACGTGGGTGTGTAGTTATTTTGGGTTCATTAAGCGAGCCACAAACTCGATCGGGGAATTCTCCGAGGTGGGCTCTTGTGGGGTGTGTAGTCCGCAACGCAGTGAAAGATGCGTCCATTTAGCAGCACGTCGAAGAAACATCTTTGTTGAGGACTCTATGGTTCTTTTGGCGGCCAACAGAATTGGAGGAGCCGTCGATATTATGGCGAGGAGTCCAGTCATGAGGGATCGAGCCCATCCCTATTATAAAGGACAAGTGGCAGTGAGCACGTTCGTCCACGTACCCAGACATGGTGCGCGCAAAGTCCCCCCCTCCCCCCAGTATAGGAAATACAACCTCAAAAAGTGCGTTACCATCTAAGGGACCAAGAAATCTTGAAAGAAAAATTTAGGGAAGCACCCAATCAAATGGTGCTGTGTCGTGCGAGTGTGTCCGATTCGGAGGCGATAAAAGACTACCTGAAACCGTCGAGGCATTGGGGGGTGGGAGGGTTCACAGAAAGGGTTTGGATGCAATGCCACGCATTTCTTTAAAATTCGGGTCCGCCGTCTCCCATCTACTTTGTCATACAGCCCGAAGGCTGCCCTGATTCTTGTCATGTAGTCAGAGTCTGGAAGAGCGAAACGGTAGTCCAATCTGTCCAGAGAGTTTAGCGCTCTCGGCAACGCATGTCCAGGAGCCCGGCATTAGAAAATCTCGACATGTTCTAAGACTCGAGGCAGCCCAGGCATCATGGATAGTGCGAAATATGGGAGGGGGGGGGGGAGTCCAATGTCTCAAAGACACAGCGTGCACTGTGAATCCCTATAATCGCAATTTAGTCTCAGAACCGAGCAGGGCGCGGCGGGAAGACAAACGCAGGGCCCGGTATTCCCCCGTCGGCTTCAACGGGAATCTTTTTCTAGATTGAAGGGGTCTTACCTGACGACTGCTATCAAAGGCACACATAAGGCGCAGAAATTAATTTTAGCCTTTTTGTTTCGCTATATTAAAAACAACAAAAACCCACACAAAACCAAACCCAACAAGGATACCACACAAAGGAAAGAGTATTAATATACACAAATATAAATAAACCACAAATGCATCTAGAAATTTATGAACTAAATAAAGTGAAGTTTACATGGTAAATCTATCTTTTTTATTTGAAACTCACTGTCAAACATCTTTATAATTAGGACGTTTATAATTAAAGTCTTTCACTACAATTGATGTTTGAATAACATGTCGATTTTATCGCGGCAGATTCAATGATATTTCTTAGGAAGTGAGAAAGATTTTTAAAAATGGCGGCCGATTATTCCCAATCCATGTGATTCAGCTATTAAATGTAAAAAAATAAAACTTTCCGTGTTTGCCCTGTTGTTCTCACGCTATATGTGTCTGCTTGTCTGTTTGGCCTATGTAATATTTTGTGCAATCTTTGCACAAGGTCAACAAACCTAGGTCGCGTGCTCTCAATTATTTCAATAATTTTGAAAAAAAACCCTAAACGTATTATGTATCAATTAACAAACATATCATCTGACCTTAAGACCTCTAAAACTTTCAAAGACGCAGTGAACAGTAAAGTGGTTACCATCCGACGGACAGACATAGTAACTTGAGTCGAGTGCAGGCGACTAAAAATGCAACCATCGGTATTGTTATTTAGTATATACGATTAATCTTTCAATTACTGCATTTAGCGGCAGCATGGTGTTTGTCAAATTAGTGTCATTGTTAATTTGATTAAAATATTAAAGAAAATAAAAACGGTCGAAGTAGGTTAGGTTAGGATAGGTTAGGTTTGGTTTGGTTGGGTTGGGTTGGGTTTGATTAAGTAAATTGATTTAATATGAATAACCATAATGTAGTAGATGCAATATTAAATAATGTAATAGTTGAAGATGGAACAGCTCTCTCTCCTCTGCTTCTTTATTAAAGATGAATTACTGAAGACTGGCAAATCATCAAATATATATTAATCCAAGCATTGTAAGTAACTACAAAAATATCAATGACGTGTAACTTGGAGGAAAGACAACAGAACAGGTTATTCTTCCATCTTTGGATAAGGAAATACTGCAGGAAGACTTAAAAATGTTTGAAATACGCAGTGGAATTCCATATCAACATAATAATGTGGTTCTCTTTCAATGGAGAGCGAATTATAGCTGAACCTAAAGTATTAGACCCAAAAGTATCGCTTGGTATCAGCCTTTCTCTGGAATTTATCAAGCCACTTCCATTCCATCGTGCCAAACAAACAAATTAAATGATCTTCATGATCAATGGAGTAATCACTTATCACCAGCAAGATAATGTACTAATTCCTCTACAGGAATTATATAGAATATTGCTAAAAGTTAAAATATATAAAAGACGGGCTTTATATTCTAAAATACGAGCTAATATCCAATTTCATGCATGATAAATTTAACCTCCTTAGAACATTCGCCAGCTTGTGTCGAGGGAATATTTTAGCCAAGGAATTGTGTTAAAATAAAACCAAACTCTTTAACCGCCTAAAGTGAGAGAGAGAATACTTGCAAAGCGCTCTGTTACTAAAAATAATATGGACTGCAGTAGAATTGTATGCAGAAGATAGCAAGAAAGAATGGCAAAAGAAAGTCAAATTTTAACTCTCAAATGGATCGAAGACAAACAAGAGTCGCTAATGCAATATACCGATAAAAGTCAGATTACACTTCCATTTCTATATAAAATTTACTTTTTAGAATTTTTAGAGTTTTCTCCCAGTTTGGGGGTTGCTATACGACGGATCTTGGGTTTTCTTTGAAATTTGACTGGCAATTCAGGTCCCAGGTAGCCTTAACTTGGGCCACTTTCGCGACAGAGGCTTTGCCAGTCCTCTCTAGACACAAGGAGAAGTCCAATTGCCATAGAGCGAACGGGGGATGATGAAGAACCATTTCATCTAGATTCGCAAGACGAATAACATCAAGGAAACTTTATTTAGGAGCGTTAAAACATGTTTTTAAAACAGATACGACTCAGTGAAATGGTACATTCCCTTGCCAATTCCAAACATAATATATAAGCAGATTGTAAACCCCCTCAGGGAATGTCAATAAGTTCTTGCGTTTTTTTAAATGTTGTGTTGATTTAAGTTTTGTTGACGTGATTTGTGCACATATTAAGAAACTAATAAATAATGAGAGCAAAATTTGCAAAGGTTAGGCTACGTCTCTTAACAGCGTAGACTATTAGGCTTTTGCTTAGGCTACGCCTTGAAGTTGAGTAATAAGTCATTGCGGTTTATTTAAAAGTTGTGTTAATTTAATTTTTGTTCAGTGCCCTCAAAATGGAATGTCAAGTTGAAAGAAAGGCGCATTTTCGACACTTGTTGTTATTCATTTTCAATCGAGACGGAAACAATGCAAACGAGGCCAAAGCTCGCCGCGATATTTGTGCTGTGTACGGAGAAAATGCTTTATCAGAAAGGACAGTTCAATGGTGGTTTTCGCGTTTCAAAAACGGTCATTTCAATCTTAATGACGAAGAACGTTCTGGTCACCCCATTAAGTTGGATGAAGATCGATTGAAAGACCTTCTTCATGAAAATCCTCGTCAATCGACTAGAGAATTGGCTGTACAATTGGCGTGTGATCATAAAACTGTAGTGAATCACCTTCATTCGATGGGGAAAGTTCAAAAACTCGGTGCATGGGTTCCGCACGCTTTGAGCGGAAGCAACAAACTTCAACACTCCACGATTGCCACAGGTTTGTTTGCTCGTCACAAAGCTACTCGTGGATATAAGGACAGATTTCTTCACCGCATCATCACTGTCGACGAAAAGTGGTGTGTTTATGTCAACATGAACCATCGAAAACAAGGGCTTAGCCCCAATAAAAAAAATACTTCCACGATTAAAACAAGGACTTCATCCACGAAAGACGATGCTGTGTGTGTGGTTGGATTGTGAAGGCATCAGTCTTTAAGAGCTCCTTGCGAACAACGAGATTGTCAATGCAGAACTCTATGTTCAAAAAATGTATCAACTCGCCGATGCTATTCGTGAAAAGCGACCTCATTGACGTTATGGAGTCCTTCTGCAACACGACAATGCTCGTCCTCACATTGCCAATATGACAAAAGACGCCATCCAAACTCTTAGTTGAGGAAATCCTGCCGCATCCTCCATATTCGCCAGACTTGGCTCCATCGGATTTCCATCTGTTCCGATCGCTCTCCAACCATTTGCGCGGGGTTTCGTTCAATACTGATGTGGAATTAAGAACCTGGTTAGACGAATTCTTCGAGTCAAAATCCAGAGATTTTTATTGCAGAGGCATCGAGAAACTAGTTGAACGTTGGGAAGAAGTCGTAAATAACAACTTAGAATACATTATTGACTAAATTGCTTATTGTTATCAATTAAAAATGAAGTTTTTCTAAAATTGTTAATGGTAATGAATAAATTTGATAAAACCACAAGAACTTATTCCTCAACCCAATACAATTGATAATCTTTAAAGGCTCGTGAGAGTACCTGGCATGAGTAATTTGGGGTTTTGCTATACTTGACATGGGAAAATTGGGCGAAAACACGTTCCAGACTTATCTACACACACGGAGAAGTCCAACTGGAATAGAGGAGACGGAGAAGGACCCATTTCCAGTCGTGCTGAAATAATGAACTGGTCCAAATACGCCATAAACTTCAGATGGGTCATATTTGCAATATTTCATATTAGAGTATGTTTTGTATTTATAAATGAAATTACAATTCTGAGTTACAGTTTCTTTAAAATTTACATTACTATAAGCCTTATAACATTATATTTATATAAAATCCCATGTCTAAGCTTCATTATTTTCTAAAGCTCCAGGTCCATTCGAATCCCTTACAAACACACATCCTAACGACATAATACAGTTATTATTTACGAGGCATTTCTAAGTTTTCGCATAAAAATGAACGTGCCAAAGAGCCAACAGAATTAAGTGATTGCAAATTCCATTTTCTCAAGGAATCGAAAACAATGGGATGAAGAATAAGCCAAACAAGACCGTCGCCCGACATATCTATTGTTTCCTTCGCCTTTTGGAGATTCAAAGTTTCAATAGAGCGGTTTCATTCTCATTAATAAGAGTTAAAAATAATAGGAATTTTATCTTACAGGATATTTGATTGACCTTTTGCAGACCTCTTTGCTTATATGTTCAGGCAACAACCAACGTCAGACGGATTCGATCACCGCGATATCAAGCCTTTCTTTGGAAGGGTCCCATGACAGGGCTCTTCCCGCTTGCAATTTTGCGATTGCATTCCACTTGGACTTTATCACTAGTACTCTTGGGTTATATTTACTCCATTCATTTTTCAGCTCTTCCTTCTTTCTTTCTTCAATCAAAATGCCCCAGGTGGGTTACGCCATTCTTGACGTCCTCGATTAAAGACTCTTGAAAGTGTCACTATTGTGTTGATTCAAAGCGTTCTCGACCGACGACGGGGTAAACATCATCAGACGTTGTGAAAGGGCGACACGCTGTACCGCGGGGGTCGCATTTTTCACCAAAAACTTTTCTCTTCTTTTGAGTAAAAAAATGGAGGATCCAAACGTCGCTATACCAATTTTAATCAAGAAAATGCATCCAAAATAGAGGGGTAAACCACGTGATGGGGCGGCCAAGGCGCACCGCCGCTCAAAGAGTGCGTCTCAAATCACCGCAATTCAAAAATGTTTTGCGATGCGATTGTTGAAATGAAGAGGCTCTTCGCATCACAACTAACATTTCTCCTTTCTTGATAAAATTCTATGTACTTCATTCCTCCACTTGCTATAATATATATATATATATATATATATATATATATATATATATATATATATATATATATATATATATATATATATATATATATATTTATTAAAAGATATTGGTCAATAAGACATTGAATTGCTTTAAAAGGTGACTAATTATAAAATACCAATAAAACATGACTTGGCAATAGTTAAATTAGCTTAAAAACTGAGTAAAAGAGTAGTTTAAAGATAAACAACTATAATAAGAAGAAATTTAAAATTTATTTTAAAAATTTGTAAAAATTAATTAATATAAACCTGTAAGAGTAATTGACCTAGCAGGAGTTAAGATAATCGACTATAATAAAAAGAATGAATTTAAACTTCATTTTAAAATTTGTAAAGATTAATTAACTAAAAAATGTAAGAGTCAAAATTTTTTTTTATTTATTTTTTTTAAGGGGCTATCTGGCGACTGCCGACTTAGGCATAAGTCGCCGTAAACAAACCGCCTAGTTCTAGGCTACTTTAAAAAATTGAACAGGAAACAACAATAAAAAGAAATAACAATAACAATAACAAAGCAATAATAAAAACAATAACAAAAACAATAACAAAAACAACAACAATTAAACATGGTTAAATGAAAGGGAGAAGGACGGCCTCCCCCCAAAAGTCAACGAGTCCACCAGTCAAAGTGCACGCACTCGTCCCGAGGACATGGGACAGGCAGAAGCGACCCCGCCCATCCCGGTACCGGGACAGGTGTCGTGCGCGAAGATCACCCAGACTGGGACATTCGAAAAGAATGTGCCGAACAGTCTGGGGGACGACGCAGTCGTTGCAATAGGGCGTAGGCGAGCGCTCCATCAAATAGCAATGCGTCACACGAGTGTGCCCGATTCGGAGACGACAGAAAGCGACCTGAAGCCGCCACGGCATTGGGGGATAGGTCCATGGGAACAGTCGCGGCGCAATGGCACGAAAATTTAAGTTCCCTTCGACCGTCTCCCATCTTCTTTGCCAAGCAGTCCGAAGAGCTGCCAGTATTGCTGCCATGTAGTCAGTGTGAGGAAGAGTGAAACGCTGGTCCGGTCGCAGAGTCCTCGCGGACTCTTTGGCGCCCTCATCGGCCTGCTCATTCCCCGCAATTCCTACATGTCCAGGAACCCAGCAGAAGATAATCTCGACATCTGCCCGGCTCGCCAAAACCGTGGCGTCACGGATTTCGCGAACCAGGGGATGCGGAGATTCCAATGCCCCGAGAGCACTCAGGGCGCTTTGTGAGTCGCTATAGATCACAATCCGGTCTCCGAACCGGGAACCTCGCGTAATCTCCCGTACCGAGTGGTATATTGCCACCAGCTCTGCCTTGAAGACAGACGCAGCGCCTGGCCCCGCTGACTTCAAACAGAGGAGATACGGCGTGGAAGCCAACCCCCTCTTGGGACTTGGAGCCATCCGTATACACTGGCACGGTACCAGCGTGACACGATGTGTGCTCCAAAAAGGTCAAACGCAATACTCCCGGCGCAGTACAAGCTTTGGGAGCAGAGGCGTGGCGACAAATAGCCAAATGTGGTACCCTCCAGGGTGGCGTCCTAGGCAGAACCAGGGGCGCCACGGGCCCGAGAGCTATATCTACCTCTCGAAGGAGTTTCCTGGCCCTAAACCCAAAGGGCTTAGGGTATGACTGGCGTCTCTCGGCGGCATAGGCACCATCGAGTCAGCTGCGGATGCAGTGAGAGCTGTTGGCGACTGAGAGGGGCGCCGGGCTCGCGCGTACAGGCGAGTGATGCACTGCACGCGGCGCAGAGCGAGTGGCATCTCCGCAGCATCGACCAACAGGCTCTCAATGGGGGAAGTGCGGAAGGCACCAGGCACAAGGCGAAGGCCGGTGTGGTGGATCGAATCCACCTTCCGCAATAAACGCTCGGCTGCAGATGCATAAAACTCGCATCAGTAGTCGAGCTTCGAGCGAACAAAGGATCGATAAAAAAGTAAGGCAGTAGCCCTATCAGCGCCCCAAGCGCTGAACGTCACGGAACGGAGAATATCCATGGCGCGGGTACAAGAGACCCTAAGGCTGCGAATATGAGCCTCCCAGGTGAGGCGTCAGTCAAATACAAGACCAAGGAAACGGTGCGATTCAACGACTTCCAGGCGCACCCCATTAAGAAACAAATCTGGGTCGGGGTGAAGCAGTGGGTGGCGACAGAAGTGCACCACCTTAGTCTTGGCCAAAGAAAACCGAAACCTGTGCGCTTCGGCATAGCGAGAGACGCGGTTCAATGCCTGTTGGAGTCGACGCTCCAGAGTTGGCATCTGGGCCGCGCCAAAAGAGATCGAAACGTCGTCCACGTAGAGCGTAGCGAGAACATCATCCGGCAGCACTGAGGTGGTGATGCCGTTGATGCTCAGGGCAAAGAGTGTGACAGTGAGGACACTTCCCTGCGGGACACCCTCTTCCTGCTCCTTTGGGCCTCAGAGGGCTCCCCCCACCCGTACGCGGAATCGACGATCTCGCAAAAATTTAGATATAAACATTGGGTGGCGTCCCCTCGCCCCCATCGTGTGAAGAGTCCTTATGATACCGTATCGCCATGCGGTATCATAGGCCTTCTCCAAATCAAAAAAAACCGTGGCGAAGTGCTGTTTACGAAGGAAAGCCTCGCAGACGGCATTTTCCAGTCGGAGCAGAGCATCCGACGTACAGTGGAACTTACGGAAGCCGCACTGTGCAGAAGACAGATGGTCTCCGCTGTCCAGGAAATAGGCTAATCTAACATTTACCAATTTCTCCATCAAATTGCACACGCAAGAGGTTAGAGAGATTGGGCGGAAACCGGTCGGAGTAGAGTGTTCTCTCCCCGACTTGCGAAAGGCGAGCACAGTAGCGATTCGCCAGGAGTCTGGGAGAAGACCTTCCACCCAGATCCTGTTGAACAAATCTAACAGAAAGGCCATGCCTCGCTCACCCAGGTGTCGAAGCATGGCGTACGGGACATCGTCTGGACCATGAGCAGTGTCCGCACACGAAGCGAGAGCGGAACGCAACTCACTCACAGTAAACTTGTCGTTGAAGGGTTATCCGCCTCTGGAGGTAAAGTCCAGCCGGCGGCCTTCCGCGACATCACGACGTGCATTGAATGCTGGCGGAGCAGCATCACGGCTAGAGAATGCGGAAAAAGCGGTCGCTAAGGATTGCGCTACGGACGTGGGGTCCGAGATTGCGGTCCCATTATCCTAGAGAACAGAAGGGGAGTCCTGCGAGAACTTGCCCCGAATCCTTTTGACTCGCTTCCACACCTCAGCTAAAGGGGTCTTCCCGTTAAGTGAAGACACGTATGCCCGCCAAGAAGAGCTAGGGCGTGCTTCGAAATATACCGGAACCTAGCCCTACCCCGACGAAATTCAGCGACAGTGAAATCGTTCAGGTGGCGCTTATAGCGCATGTAGGCATAACGCTTCTGTTTGAGGGCCGTCTCACACTCGGCCGACCACCATGGGAGTGGTCGGCGTGCAAAACAGCCAGACGTCCTAGGAATAGTAGTCAGGCCCACGGCGATGAGGTGGCCTGAGAACTCAACGGCCTCATCTACCGACCTAAACTCCTCGACTGAGATAGAGATTTCAGTCATTTCCTGAAATGCAGGCCACCGTGCCCGCGCCAAGCACCACCGAGGTGGTCTCTCAGGCGGCAGTTGCCCTGAAAATGATATTTGAATGGGAAAGTGATCACTACCATGGAGGTCATCGACCACCTCCCAATCAGGTTCAGGCTGTGCATCCGAAGAGCACAAAGATAGGTCGAGGCAAGAAAATGAAGCGGTTCTTGGACAGTGATGCGTAAACTCATCCACGTTTAGGACGCCCATCTCAAGCTCTTCGGTCAGATCGACAAGGACTTGTCCCCTGGGATTTATGGAGTAATCTCCCCAGAGAGGATGCCTGCCGTTCAGATCTCCAAGCAAGAGATAGGGCCTCGGCAACCATGCCACGACGCGGCGGAAGTTCCCCGCGTCGAAGTCAGCTGACGGTGAAATGTATGCAGAAATGATAGTATACCCCCTATCCAGGTGCAGCTGCACAGCCACTGCCTGAAAGGAGGTATCTAAAGAGAAAGGAAGAACGGAGACATCATGCCGGGTGTAAACCGCGCATCCCCCAGCCCAGCCATCCCGCGGTGGTGAGGTCGCAAGACCCTTATACCCCGGAAGGGCGGGCAGGGGGCACACGCCTGGCATGGTCTCCTGCAAAACGATAGCTAACGGGGAACGGGATAAGACGAGCCTCCGCAGCTCCTCCCAGTTAAACCCCGAGTCCACGGCAATTCCATTGAAGGAATATGCCCTCCAGGCCTAGCTCGGAGGAGACGCGGGGGCCCTCCTCGAACTGAAGACCCTCACGGGAATGGCCGTACGCTTCCCGGGGGCAGAACCCCGGGTGCTGTTGGCCGGACAAAGCGCTGAAGGCGCTCTCGCCTTCGAGGACTTATTGGGGGAGGTTGGGCTCGCCATGCGAGTCTTTCCCCCCCTCCGCCTCGAAACCTTAGGCGGGCGTTGCGGCTTCGGAGGCGAGGGGCCCTCTTTTCGAGGAACTACCGTCTCCGAGCCACTCGCTCCACCTAGGGGCGTGGGCGAAGGGGCCGAAGCTCCTTTGTTGCTGTCCTCCTTTCGGGGAACAGCTTTAGGAACCCCGGAAGATAGCCTAGCGACCATCTTCAGGGGTGTTGCCTCCTGTCAGTCGAACGACTCTGTGGAGGCGCGTGGCCGTTTCGCCTTACGGGAAACGGTCACGCTGGGGGAAGAGGGGGGAGCCCTGGTTTTAGCTGGGGCTGGGTATGAACCCTTTTTGCCGCCACCTTTACCAGGGGAGCGCCCAGGTTGGGTAGAGCCCGCAGAAGAGCTCCGAATGGGCGCGGGAACAACCGTGCTCATTGGCCTGGATGGGCCAGGAGCAGAGGGTGCCTTTCTAACTATTGAGGCATATGACGTCTCAGGCAGAGCCGGGCGCGCCAGGCCCAAGTCCTTTGCCTCGCGGAATGAGAGTCGATCCTGGGCCTGAACGGCCAGGATTTCTTTCTCAAGGAGATATGCACCACATTGCTTCGAAGAAGCAGGGTGCGGCTCTCCGCAATTGACACACTTGGCCACACACGATTTGGACTTATCGTGTGCGTCCTTGGAGCAATTTACACAGACTTCGGGTGACCCAGACTTTGCACATCTACATGAGCGATTCGTATAACCGAAGCTGTGACAGTAATAGCACCGCCGCGGCAGTGGCACGAAGGCCTTGACGCGGTAGCGGTACCAACCGGCACGCACCGATTCAGGGAGCTTGTCACAGTCGAACGTGACAAAGAGTGTAGGGGTGGGTCTCGAGGCCCCTCCATGTTTTCTCATCACACGTTCGACGATGACCGCCCCATGGTCGGCCAGCTCTAGCGTGATGTCCTCAATGGAGTAGTCAACGAGTTCCCTCGCATAAACTACTCCTTTCACAAAGTTCATGGTAGAGTGCGGCGTCACACTCACCGAGGTGCCATGAAGTGTCCGAAGAGCACTTATCTTGGCCGCCTCAGCGGGATTCGCCGCATTCGACAGAAGGCTCCCGTCCGAGAAACGGGTTACCTTCGGCTCTCTACCAATTGCACTAGCTAATCCTCTCCTCTGATGGATCATGTTGCCCTTGGCCAACATGCTGCCATCACTGGAGCGAATAACGAGGAAGCGTTTGAAGCCAGCGGGCTCGAAAACGCCAGGTAACCTCTGAATGAGGGGCCCCGATGTCATCGAGGCTCCGCCCTGTGCACTTTTGGTCTTTGTCATCGTCAGGAGCTCCGTACCCGGGGATGCAGAGGGTCCGGATATGCCGATCTTGGCTTGGTCGATTGCCAAAGTGGCAGCAGACCCATCTATCCCCGTAGCCCCCGCGGATGGAGAGGAGCCCCAAGTCTTCTTCGTCTTTTTCGTCCTTTTCTTTTTTGGAGAGGAGGGCGGGGAATGAACCCGCTTCTCACCCCCGCTGGTAGAAGCCCCCAGGCCAGATGGACCGGCCTCAGCCAGGTCCTTCTCCAAAATGGAGAAGGTCCTGGTGGTCGCAGGGGCATCATCCGGAGGAGATCCCTCTCCTCCTTGTACTGCCTGAGAATCCCCAGCCGATTGAGGAGGACCTTGCATAGGGGCGGATTCGGGTTCGGTGCTTGGCGCCGAGCCCGGATTATCCCCCCATGGAAGGCCCTACCGTCTGAGGCTGGTATTCCTCAAGGACCATGTCTATCACAGGAGGGGACTCCAGTTGGCCATCCCCTCCCAGGACATCGCAGGTCCCCTTGGAGGAGTCATAAGTCTTTAGTGGGGAGGCACAGGCCTTGACCCCGGCAAGGTTTAATATTCTTGCCAGCAGGTCTTTTGAGGGAAGCGACCGAAGGGGCCTGGCTTCCATCTCCCCCCTAAGGGGGTTTGCCCTACCAAGCCGCTTGCACGAGGGGCAGTCGGCAATGGGCTGCCTGCTGGCTTTCTTGGCAGTCCCTTTAGAAAGCAAAGGAGGAACTGCCGCTGGAGATAGGGAGGTGCCCAAAAGCACATCCAGAGAAGGGGGTGAGGGGGAGTCCCCTACACCCGTAGGCGTAGGAGAGGAGTAAGCCTCCTCTCTGGTTAAAGAGGTATGGAGGGGTGGGGGACCTCCATCTTTTCTGTGGAGCTGCACGAGGGCGGCTCCATTGTTTTAGGGGGAATTAAGGGGAGATGATTTTTTTTTGCATCATTGGGCATGGTGACCCTCTTTGTTTTACGGGACGCAATCGCTCACCACCTCTTGCAGTAGCCCGCACTGCGAGAGGTGCTTACAGGCCCGGCAGAGCCAGGCGCCGCCATTTGGGACCACCCCTTCCGCCTGGTGGCCTGGCAGTCCTTCGGCATGGCGGCTCCACCTTGAACACGGCGTACAAAAGATAGATTTTGAAGACGAGAGGAAAAGGGATGTGAGGAAGGTATGGGTGGGGATGAAGCAGGTTGTTATAAGCCAACCACCCCAGACCGGAGCTCAGGGGTTAGGGGACATTGTCCCCTCCCCCCATAGCCCCGATTCGGGACGATTGGCTGAGAAGAAGGTCAGCTTCTACCCTGTGAAATTAGAGGCTGACCAGAGAAAGTTGTGGGAGAGGTAGTATGAAAAGCGACGAGGTAGGATAGAAATACAGGCTATCTGAAGGAAGGAAGAGAGGCTAAGTTGGGGCCGGACGGAGCGCTGGATCCCGTCAGCACGGCGGCCAGGATGGCAAATCGCCGCGCCCCTTACGGGGGTAAGAGTCAAAAAGAATTAACGGAAAAATGGGTTACTTTTGGTACCTACTAAAGTCGATCCATCCTAGAGAGTGAATGGTGGATTTAATGAGGGGCTAATATTTATAGGTTACAGTGACGCTTGAGAGAGAGAGGGGAAAAACCAACTAACCAAACTAACCAACTAACTAAGTTGATCGAGAGTTTTCCATTCATGTTGCCTCTTATATATATATATATATATATATATATATATATATATATATATATATATATATATATATATATATATATATATATATATTTATATATAACTCTCGATCAACTTCCGTCTGAAGACATGGTGTGCGCGGCGAAATGGCATTGGACTGCTATACTGACTGGAAATTTCACAGACATGAACCCTATTGAGAGTTTATGGTATATTCTAAAAGTTGAAATACACGAAGTTCCTATAGCAACCAAAGCAAAGCTCATAGAACGTCTTCTTAACGTTTGGTTTCACTCTGACAGATTCAATCAATTATGCAGAACTGGCATACATAGCGTGTTAAAGCACTTCAAGCGGCTAAAGGAGGTCGAACCATTATTAATCAATGTAAGAAAGGATATTTTGCCATATGTATGAAAATAAATTGATTACTTGTCAATTAAATAACTTTATATAACTTTTTCCCAGAAAATTACGAATTTTCAAGAAATCCATAATAATTTGTGCTTTTGCACGTGTCATATCGGTGTCCTTTGGTGGCGCATTCGCTGCACCAGTTTTCCTTTTTCGGGGCAGTTCGTTGTAGTGTGGGTGTCGTAGGCGAGGTAAAGACCCGCTTTTACTCGGCTCCTTTGATCCTCAAGAAGCTAGTCTACGTGCATGGATTAACCGTGATGTGCGTGGAAATTTATATACATGAACAGAGTGCGATTAAACTTGGCCGTAACAATCTACTATCTTGTTGGTTCAGGGGTATCAAAACTTAGTTAAGCAAAATAACTCTACTTCTAAGAAATGAATATATATATATATATATATATATATATATATATATATATATATATATATATATATATATATATACAATTTAATAAGTAATACAATATACAATTGGGTTAGGTGCAAACTGGGGACGGAACAGGGAAAAGTTTGGACGCGGCAATGAAATACAAACAAACGCACGCTTGTCACAAGTCGGGAGGCCTGTGTCACTCAATTTAGTGGGAAGGTCTCCGGGGAGTGGACGGAAAGAGAATCCTGTTAACGGGGAGTTATGATTACCACGGCTGACCTCGAGAGTAGGAACCGAGCTAAAAGAGATGCCGGGATTCAGACAATAGCCTCTAGATACTATGCTATTAATTAGCTGAACGGGATTCCTGCCTCGGAGTGGGATCCGATCGGGAGAGTTGCACGTCGCGTTCGGTCAAAGCGAAAACGGGCGAATACTGGCGATACTCGCGGGGACGGGACCATACTAAATTCTTAATTCCATCGTCTGAGGATTTATACGAGGCAGCCGGAAGCGGCTTGTCCTGGGCAGTGAGAGTGAGACTCCCAGTTATCAAGTGGGTCGCTGGAAAGGCAAATCTTCGCTTGGTTTACGGCGTCGCGGAATCCCTTTTGTTCGCGACTCTCGACCCTTGGCTTATCCAGCATGGCGTCTTATCGCCGGAAATGCTTCTGTCGGCTGTAGATTGGGGATTTTCTAGGCCGCTCGATGCTCTCTCTCTCTCTCTCTCTCTCTCCCTCTCTCTCTCATAGAGACACTTGGTGGCTCTCTTCTATGCCAGTGGGTCTCCAGCTTATAACACACGAAGCACATTTGGATGCTGTGAAACTTTTCTTGTTCAATGTTGCATCCTGGGATCCTCATGTTGAAAACGAGGAGTCCTCCTGTGGTGGCCTTGTGTGCCATTTCGATCGATTGAAAAGTGACCTTAAGCACAAGTGTGTGGTCGCTGAATTTAATTATATTTCCTTGACCTTCACCTGTGTTTTGTTTTTCCATTTCTGTTTTCAATTTACCGGTCGCGTGCTCGCCAACCCAGCTTTCAACTTTACGGCAGATCACGCCTCGGTTGGTTGCTACTTGAGGAGGTGTTTTTTCCTCGAGGTAAAATTTTCAATGATGACACACCATATGGAGTAATCTTCCAACAAGACAATGCTCCATGCCATACATCTAGAGTCTCAAAGGGTTGATTTAAAAAAGAGGGGTTACGTTGATGGAATGGCTCCCTCAATCTCCAGACCAACCCCATTGAACATTTGTGCTCACACTTGGGCACAAGAGTGAGGGTGTACAAATGTTCCGCAGAAAGTGAATTACCAGCCAAAGTTCATGAAGAGTGGCAGGAAATTGAACCACCACTTGTGCCAACTTAGTTTCAAGTATGCAAAAACGCATAAAAGCAGTTATAAAAGCAAAAGGAGGACACATAAAATATTAATTATTGATAGAATATACGCAAAAAATGTTTACTTGTATTATGCTAAATATGAAATAAATGAGTTTCAATCATATTCTTCACTTTTTCATACCTGCCACATAATTTTGGCCAAGGCTGTATATTTGTGAGCGTTGCTCATGTAAGTCTAAGGAATAATCGAGGTAAATTTATTTGTGGTGAAAGGGGAGAGCAGAGGGACGAGAAATCTGGCGAAGGCAACGGAAGGGGTGTTTATAGCAGAGAAAATGGGTCACGAATGAATTGAAGGCCTATGTCCTTTGGGAAGGCCATATAGAATATCCGGGGAGGAATCAGAAGCGAAAAGGCGAGCATAAGTCTTTGACTATATTAACTTTAAATTTTTAAATTTAGATAAAACAGGATGAATTTTATTTTCAATTTTAAACATTTTTATTAGGTGAAATAAAGAACAGATGTTGTAGTATCCGATAAAATTGGGCATTTTCGAAATATAATCATCCTTATTTATAATAACTAAGCCATTACCTTTATCGGGAAAGCAAATTTCTTAAGTTATTTGGGGTCATTTCTTTTAAGCACTGTGGTAAAGATCTTGGGTTTTAAATTGTAAAAGTATTTTAATGCAATAAACTGAATGGGACTTTTTATCTGATCAAAATCACCTACATATTTCATGTTCGGAAGCGAGTGACGAGAGAAGCTGAAGGTGTCAAAGGCTAAAAAAGATTTAGGGAAATAAAGTTTGTAAATTGGAAACGCAAAAAGTCAAGGAGTACAAAGAGAAGAGAGGAAAGAGATTTCGATGAAAAATTAAATATTTCACGGAAGGGACAAATGAGTTGGAACTGGTGTAAAGTGCAAAGCTGGATGGCCAACTTAGGAAAACATCTCCCGGCAGCACCGAAGTGATGCTGTTGATGCTCAATGCAGAGACACCGAGGATACTTCCATGCCGGACCCCCTCCTCTTGTTGATTGAGCCGGAGAGAGCTCTTTCTACCCATACGTGGATTCAACTCTCAGATACTCTGATATGAAGCTTGGGAGGCCACCTCTCGCTCCCAGTGTGGAGGGTCTCCATGATACTCTATCACCATGCGGTGTCATAGACCTCCAGATCGAAAAACACCAAGGCGAGGTCCTATCCGACATGGAGTGAAACTTACGAAAGTCGCATTGTGTGTCCTCTGCTCTATAGGAAGTAAGCTAATCTAATATTTATCAATTTCTCCTTCAACTTGCACACGAAAAATATTAAAGAAATTGAGCGAAAACCGGTCAGGCTAAAGTGAACAGCTCTGGCTAGCAACAAGTTCTGTTGACCAAAAAGTCACGTGCTCTCACTTATTCTGATCTATAACCTTACGACCTTCAAAATTTTCAATAATTCCTTCACTAACCTTGGGAGGATCTTGTCAATTCTATAATTCGAAGGAGAATGTAAAACAACATAAGGGTTTCAAATTTCGTTAGAATCGGCCGAATAGTTATGATGTTATTGCCAAAAGAAAATAATTCACTGGCTAACCTTGTGAGGACTTTGACAATTGTAGTATTCGAAAGAGAATGTAAACCAACATTAGGATTTCAAATTTCGTTAGAATCGGCCGAATAGTTACAATGTTATTGCCAAAAGAAAATAATTCACTGGCTAACCTTTGACAATTATATCATTCGAAAGATAATGTAAGCCAACATTAGGATTTCAAATTTCGTTAGAA
The DNA here is from genome assembly GCA_963969495.1 of Ceratothoa steindachneri. Lineage (NCBI taxonomy): Eukaryota > Metazoa > Arthropoda > Malacostraca > Isopoda > Cymothoidae > Ceratothoa > Ceratothoa steindachneri. Next base: position 50,579,129 of record OZ018329.1, read on the forward strand.
TCGGCCAAATAGTTATGATGTTATTACAAAAACATAAAAAAGCAAATCGGGGATCGACCGACCAAGATAGTTAGATGTAGAGTCACCCGCGAGTAAAAATAAGCACGGTACCCATTCGCCAGGAGTTTGGGAGGATACCCTAAGTCTAAAACTTGTTGAACAAATCTAACAAAAAAGCCATGCCTTGCTCACCCAAGATGTCGGAGCATGGCGTATGGGTTATCGTCATAACCAGTTGCGGTATCCGCTAATGAAGCGATAGCGGAACGTGACTCACTCAGCGCAAACAGGTTTTTGAAGGGCTTCCCGCATCTGGAGGTAAATTCCAGTCAAAATTGGTCATTCATGTTCATCAATGGCTACTATGGCTAAGTGGTCCAAAGAAGGCCTCGGGAGGTCCAAAAGTATCCACTAAGTGTCAGGACCGTCTCCTCGTGCGGAGTGCCTTTGGAATCGCATGACTACTAGTCTGGAACCTATTCAAGAGTGGCAATAGGCAGGTGTGTCTACAGCTGCACGCACGGAGTGACGAAGAATTCTTGACCACGCTCTCGTGAAAAAGAAGGCAGCAAAGAAGCCACTACTCATTAATAAAAACAGCAATGAGGGGCTGTTTTTCAGCAGAAAATACAAGGATTGGAGGTTGGCAGAATGTTGCAAGGGGATTTTCTCTGATACCACAATGTCACTCTTTGGGACATATGGAAAATAGACTGTGTGGAGAAGAGAAGAAGAACGCTACCATGAGTCTTGCATCGTTTCAACAGTGAAGCATCCTAAAAGCATTCATGTATGATGATGCTCTTCCTCCAAGGGAAAGGCCCCCAAGAACACATACCAACGACCCTAGACCAATTTAATGAAGGTCCATGCGTATTTCGATATGGAGAACTTTGTCATAGAGCTGGACTGGTAACAAAGTAGCTTGAACAACAGCACATTGAAATATTAGGTCTTTGGCCTGGAAATTCTCCTTAAGAACATGTGGGGTCTTCAAAAGCGGGTGGAAAATAAAAGGCCCACACATCTTGAAAATCACATAAATGTTAAAACAAAAATGTCACACTATCGATCAGAATATTCTGCACAATTTTATATCAAGCAAGCCAGAGCGAATTGCAGAGGACATACGAGGGGCGGTCAATAAGTTTTGCGAATCGGTAGGGCAAAACAGGATTTTTTTTTTTAATTATAGAGCCCATCTGGCAACTGCCCACTTGGGCATAAGTCGCCAGAAAAACGACAGAGCCTAGAAATAGGCTACTTTAAAATAAAAATATGAAAACATAACTGATAAAAATGATTAAAAGTTAACAATTCGGAAGCAATCTCCAGCAGCGGGGGGAGGTCCCCCTCACCCCGGTACAGGAGCGTGCAACCTACAAAGAAGCGAGAGCACTCAGTGCGCTTTGTGAGTCGCTATAGATCACAATCCGGTCTGCGAACCGGGCAAGTCGGGTAATCTCCCGTACGGAGTGGTATATTGCCACCAGCTCGGCCGTGAAGACAGACGCAGCGCGTGACAGAGCCCCGGTGACTTCAAACAGAGGGGATACGGCGTGGAAGCCGACCCCCTCTTGGGACTCGGAGCCATCCGTATACACTGGCACGGTTCCAGCGTGAAAGGAGGTGTGCTCCAAAAAGGTCGAACGCAATACTCCCGGCGACGTACAACTTTGGGAGCAAAGGCGTGGCGACAAATAGCCAAATGTGGTACCCTCCAGGGTGGCGTCCTGGGTAGAACCAGGGGCGCCACCGGCCCAAGAGCTATATCTACCTCTCGAAGGAGTTTCCTGGCCCTAAACCCAAAGGGCTTAGGGTATGACTGGCGTCTCTCGGCGGCATAGGCACCGTCGAGATCAGCTGCGGATGCAGTGAAAGCTTTTCGCGACTGAGGGAGGCGGCGTGCTCGCGCGTATAAGCGAGTGATTCACTGCACGCGGCGCAGAGCGAGTGTCATCTCCCCAGCAACGACCAACAGGCTCTCAATGGGGGAAGTGCGAAAGGCACCGGTCGCAAGGCGGAGGCCGGTGTGGTGGATTGAATCTACCTTCCGCAATAAACGCTCGGCTGCGGATGCATAAAACTCGCATCCGTAGTCGAGCTTCGAACGAACAAAGGATCGATAAAAAAGTAGGGCAGTAGACCTATCAGCGCCCCAAGCGTGGGTACAAGAGACCTTAAGGCTGCGAATATGAGCCTCCCAGGTGAGGCGTCAGTTGAATAACAAGATAAAGGAAACGGTGCGACTCAACCACATCCAGGCGCACCCCATTAAGAAACAAATCTGGGTCGGGGTGGAGCCGTGGATGGCGGCAGAAGTGCATCACCTTAGTCTTGGCCAAAGAAAACCGAAATCTGTGCGCTTAGACATAGCGAGAGACGCGGTTCAATGTCTGTTGGAGTCGACGCTCCAGAGTTGGCATCTGGGCCGCGCCAAAAGAGATCGAAACGTCGTCCACGTAGAGCGTAGCGAGAACATCTTATGGCAGCACCAAGGTGATGCCGTTGATGCTAGATCTCGCAAAAATCAAGATATAAAGACTGGGAGGCGTCCCCTCGCCCCCATCGTGTGGACAGTCTCCATGATACCGTATCGCCATGCGGTATCATAGGCCTTCTCCAGATCAAAAAACACCGTGGCGAAGTGCTGTTTACGAAGGAAAGCCTCGCAGACGGCATTTTCCAGTCGGAGCAGAGCATCCGACGTGGAGTGGAACTTGCGGAAGCCGCACTGGCAGAAGACAGATGGCCTCCGCTGTCCAGGAAAAAGCCTAGTCTAACATTTACCAATTTCTCCATCAATTTGCACACGCAAGAGGTTAGAGGGATTGGGCGGAAACCAGTCGGAGTAAAAGGATCTCTCCCCGGTTTGCGAAAGGCAAGCACAGTAGCGATTCGCCAGGAATCTGGGAGAACACCCTCCACCCAGATACTGTTGAACAAATCTGACAGAAATGCCATGCCTCGCTCACCCAGGTGTCGAACATGGCGTACGGGACATCGTCCGGACAATGGGCGGTGTCCACGCACGAAGTGAGAGCCGAGCGCAACTAACTCCTAGTAAACCTGTCGTTGAAGGGTTCTCCGCCTTCGGAGGTAAAGTCCAGCCGGCTGTCTTCCGCGACATCACGACGTGCATGGAATGCTGGCGGAGCAGCATCCCGGATAGAGAATGTGGAAAAAGCGGTCGCGAAGGATTCCGCCACGGACGCGGGGTCCGAGCTTGCGGTCCCATTCTCCTGGCGAACGGGAGAGGGGTCCTGCGATAACTTGCCCCGAATCCATTTGACTTGCTTCCACACCTCTGCTAAAGGGGTCTTCCCGTTAAGTGAAGACACGTATGCCCCGCCAAGAAGAGCGGCGGGCGTGCTTCGAAATATACCGGAACCTAGCCCGAGTCCGACGAAATTCAGCGACAGTGAAATCGTTCGGGCGGCGCTTATAGCGCATGTAGGCATAACGCTTCTGTTTGAGGGCCGTCTCACACTCGGCCGACCACCATGGGAGTGGTCGGCGTGCAAAACAGCCAGACGTCCTAGGAATAGTAGTCAGGCCCACGGCGATGAGGTTGCCGGAGAAGAACTCAACGGCCTCATCTACCGACCTAAACTCCTCGACTGAGATAGAGAATTCAGTCATTTCCTGAAATGCAGGCCACCGCGCCCGCGCCAAGCACCACCGAGGTGGTCTCTCAGGCGGCAGTTGCCCTGAAAATGATATTTCAATGGGAAAGTGATCACTATCATGGAGGTCATCGACCACCCCCCAATCAAAATCAGGCTGTGCATCCGAAGAGCACAAAGATAGATCAAGGCAAGAAAACGAAGCGGTTCTTGGACAGTGATGCGTAAACTCATCCACGTTTAGGACACCCATCTCAAGCTCTTTGATCAGATCGGCAGGGACTTGTCCCCTGGAATTTTGGAGTAATCTTCCCAGAGAGGATGCCTGGCATTCAGATCTCCAAGCAAGAGATAGGGCCTCGGCAACCGTGCCACGACGCGGCGGAAGTTCCATGCGTCGAAGTCCGCTGACAGTGGAATGTACGTAGAAATGATAGTATACCTCCTATCCAGGTGAAGCTGCACAGCCACTGCCTGAAAGGAGGTATCTAAAGAGAAAGGAAGAACGGAGACATCATGCCGGGTGTAAACCGCGCATCCCCAAGCCCGGCCATCCCGCGGTGGTGGGGTCGCAAGACCCTTATACCCGGGGAGGCAGGCAGGGGGCACGCGCCAGCATGGTCTCCTGCAAAAAGATAGCTAACGGAGAACGGGACGAGATGAGCCTCCGCAGCTCCTCCCAGTTGGCCCGGAGTCCACGGCAATTCCACTCAAGGAATATGACCTCCAGGCCTAGCTCGGAGGAGACGCGGGGGCACTCCTCGAACTGAAGACCCTCACGGGAATGGCCGTACGCTTCCCGGGGGCAGAACCCCGGGCGCTGTTGGCCGGACAAAGCGCTGAAGGCGCTGTCGCCTTCGAGGACTTATTGGGGGAGGTTGGGCTCGCCATGCGAGTCTTTTCCTCCCTCCGCCTCGAAACCTTAGGCGGGCGTTGCGGCTTCGGAGGCGGGAGGCCCTCTTTTCGAGGAATCACTGTCTCCGAGCCACTCGATCCACCTCGGAGCTTGGGCAAAGGAGCCGAAGCTCCTTTGTTTCTGTCCTCCTTACGGGGGATAGCTTTAAGAACCCACGAAGATGGCCTAGCGACCATCTTCAGGGGTGTTGCTTCCTGTGAGTCTAACGACTCAGTGGAGGCGCGTGGCCGTTTCGCCTTACGGAAAACGGTCACGCTGGAGGAAGAGGGGGGAGCACTGGTTTTAGCCGGGGCTGGGTGTGAACCCTTTTTGCCGCCATCTTTACCAGGGGAGCGCCCGGGTTGAATAGAGCCCGCAGAAGGGTTCCGAATGGGCGCGGAAACAACCGTGCTCGTTGGCCTGGATGGGCCAGGAGCAGAGGGTGTCTTTCTAACTATTGAGGCATATGACGTCCCAGGCAGAGCCGGGCGCGCCAGGACCAAGTCCATAGCCTCGCGGAATGAGAGTCGATCCTGGGCCTGAACATCCAGGATTTCTTTCTCAAGGAGAAATGCACCACATTGCTTCGAAGAAGCAGGGTGCGGCTCTCTGCAATTGACACACTTGGCCACACACGATTTGGACTTATCGTGTGCAACCTGGGAGCAATTTACACAAACTTCGGGTCACCCCGCCTTTTACGTCTACAAGAACGATTCGTATGGCCGAAGCGGTGACAGTAATAGCACCGCCGCGGCAGTGGTACGAATGCCTTCACGCGGTAGCGGTACCAACCGGCACGCACCGACTCAGGGAGCTTGTCACAGTCGAACGTGACCAAGAGTGTAGGGGTGGGTCTCGAGGCCCCTCCCTGTTTTCTCATCACACGTTCGACCTTGACCGCCCCATGGTCGGCCAGCTCTAAGGTGATGTCCTCATTGGAGTAGTCAACGAGTTCCCTCGCATAAACTACTCCTTTCACAAAGTTCATGGTAGAGTGTGGCGTCACACTCACCGGGGTGCCATGAAGTGTCCGAAGAGCACTTATCTTGGCCGCCTCGGCGGGATTCGCCGCATTCGACAGAAGGCTCCCGTCCGAGAAACGGGACACCTTCGGCTCTCTACCAATTGCACTTGCTAATCCTCTCCTCTGATGGATCATGTTGCCCTTGGCCAACATGCTGCCATCACTGAAGCGAATAACGAGGAAGCGTTTGAAGCCAGCGGGCTCGAAAACGCCAGGTAACCTCTGAATCAGGGGATCCGATGTCATCGAGGTTCCGCCCTGTGCACTCTTGGTCTTAGGCTTAGTCAGGGGCTCCGCACACGATGGGGGTAGAGGGGCCGGATGTGCCGATCTTGGCTTGGTCGCCTACCAAAGTGGCAGCAGACCCATCCGTCCCCGCAGCCCCCGCGGATGGAGAGGAGCCGCGAGTCTTTTTTGTCTTTTTATTCTTTTTTTTAGGAGAGGCGGGCGGGGAATGAACCCGCTTCTCACCTCCGCCGGCAGAAGCCCCCAGGCCAGATGGACCGGCCTCAGCCAGGTCCTTCTCCGAAATGGAGAAGGTCCTGGTAGTCGTAGGGGCACCTGTCGGAGGAGATCCCTCCCCTCCTTGTACTGCCTCAGAAACCATAGCCGTTTGAGGAGTACCTTGCATGGGGGCGGATTTGGGTTCGGTGTTTGGCGCCGAGCCCGGATTCCCCCCCATGGAAGGCCCTACCCTCTAAGGCTGGGCTTCCTCAAGGACCATGTCTATCAGAGAAGGGGCCTCCAGTTGGCCATCCCCTCCCAGGACACCGCAGGTCCCGTTGGCAGTATCGTCACTAGTCTTCTTTGGGGAGGCATGGGCCTTGACCCCGGCAAGGTTCAATATTCTTGCCAGCAGGTCTTTTGAGGCAAGCGACCGAAGGGGCCTGGCTTCCCTCTCCCCACTAAGGATGTTTGCCCTACCGAGCCGCTTCGATGTGGAGCGGCTGGCTAAGGGCCGCCTGCTGGCTTTCTTAGCAGTCCCCTCGGAAAGAACAGAGGGGACTGCCGCTGGAAAGAGGGAGGTGCCCGAAAGCACCTACATAGAAGGGGGTGAGGAAGAGTCCCCTCTACCCGTGGGCGGTGGAGAGGAGTGAGTCTCCTCTCCAGTTAGAGAGATATGGAGGTTCCCCTGCGCAAGCACAGGGCCTGGAGCTGCCCGAGGGCAGCTGCGTTGATGTTACAGGGGAAGTTGGGGGTTGTTTTTTTTATATTCATCATTGGGCATGGTGAACCTATTTGTATCACGGGACGCAATCGCGCATCATCTCTCGCAGTATCCCGCACTGCAAGAGGTGCTTACAGGCCCGGCAGAGCCTGTAAGCCACCTGCCAGGCCCCCCCACCCGCCTGGTGGCCTGGCAGTCCATCGGCATGGCGGCTCCACCTTGGACACGGCGTAGAAAAGATAGATTGTGAAGAGGAGAGGAAAAGGGATGTGAGGAAGGTATGGGTGGGGATGAAGCAGGTTGTTAAAAACCAACCACCCCAGACCGGAACTCAGGGGCTAGGGAACATTGTCTCCTCCCGCCTCAGCCCCGATCCGGGACGGTTGGCTGAGAAGAAGGTCAGCATCTACCCTATGAAATTAGATCATGTCCAGAGAAAGTTGTGGGAGAGGTTGTATGAAAAGCAAGAAAACAAGTGTTTTGAAGGAAGGAGAAGAAGCTAAGCTGGGGTCGGACGGGGTGCTTTGTCCCGTCAACACGGCGGCCAGGATGGCAATTTGCCACGCCCCTTACAGGGGCAAAACAGAGGAAGGGGGATGGTTGTTTGTGTGGGTGTTAGGACAAGTTATGACAAGTCAGGACCAGCAGCCGCAAGCTCCTGCCTCGTCTATTTAAGAAGCAGTAGCTGATCGCAGATCGTCAGTCACAAATTTTTCAACAATGCAAAAGGTTGAGCACCGCGCAGTGATCAAATTTTTGACCAAGGAAGGCAACCATGAACGCATGGTTGCAGTGTACACCGACACCGCCCCTTCTTATGTAACCATTGCTCGCTGAATTGGGGAGTTCCGCCATGGTCGTGAGTCCCTTGAAGATGACCCCCAACCAGGACGCCCGTCAGTCGTGACCAACGAGGACAATGTGGTCCGTGTGGAGTGGATGATCCTCGAAAATCGACGTTGAAGGTCAAAGAAATAGAGCGAGAACTTGGAATATCACATGGAAGTGTTATCAACATCATCCACGACAATTTCGCCATGACCAAGGTCTCTGCCCGTTGGGTCCCTAGAAACCTCACGCCCCATGGTCGTCTTGGTTGTACAGGAGCTGCTGCTCCTGTACAACCAAGAACCAGCGGGATTCGAGTCACGCATAGTGACAGGTGATGAAACGTGGGTCCATCACTGGGATCCCGAGACCAAGCTCGAAAGCATGGCCTGGAAGCACAGGGGCTCTCCGACCCCCATCAAGTTCCGGACCCTACCCTCAGCCGGGAAGATCATGGCGCCATCTTCTGGGATTCTCAGGGAGTGTTAATGGTGGACTATGCGCCTCGTGGAAAGACCATCACAGGCCAATATTACGCCGAAGAACTGGCTGGGTTGAAGAAGTGCATCCGTCAGAAGCGGCGCGACGCGGCAAGTTGACACGCAGTGTCCTGCTCCTCCAGACAATGCCGCTGTCCACAAGGCTAGAGTTGCACAAGCTGCCCTGCGCGAGTGCGGATTCGAGGAGCTCAACCATTCCCCCTACAGTCCAGATCTGGCCCCTAGCGACTACTTTTTATTCCGCCAGCTCAATGCTGCACTGCCTGGACGCCGGTTTGGGAACGATGAAGATGTCCAACTCGCCGTCCAGGAGTGGATTGAACAGCAGTCGGGAGATTTCTGGTTGTCGGGAATTCGAAGCCTCAGGAACAAGTGGCGCAAGTGCATTGAAGTCGAGGGTAGTTATATTGAAAAATAATAAAACACTTTTCCTCATATCCGAATTGCAAAACTTATTGACCGCCCGTATAATACAAAATAATAACCTTATGAATTAGATGTGTTTGTGATGTAGTAAACGTTCGTTCTTGTACATAACTTTTTGGGTTGTCTTCTATTCTATCATATAATCGCGCACTTAGCAATGAACCGCAAAACCTTTGGCCATGACTCGTACCCCTTGTCGAAAAAAACAGAATACTTGTGAAGGGAAGCGCGCCTTAATGGTATATTTGACTTTCACTCCGTGGTTTCGTTAAAAATATGTTTTGCTAAACAAATTCATTGTTTTTATCATTTTTATGTCGAATCTGTGTTGATAAATAGGATAGTTTAGATCGAGGGTTTCATTAACATAAAGGGTGTTCAATAAAGGGCGCCGAACTTGAATTGAGCGACACTTTTGTGTTTTGAAGTTTGAAGGCATTTCTTTTATCATGTTTGCTATCTCTCTTCACTCCAATTATTAGTCATTTGTTTTGGGTTTTTTTTTTCAAATACTTGTGTGCGGTGCGTCATGGAGAAGGTTACAACTGAGCAGCAGGTTCTTATCGTGAAGAGATTTTACCAAAACGGAGAAAGTGCGACGCAAACAGTTTGAACACTTCGTACCATTTTGGGGAGAAATGAAGCACCCACCGAGTCTACGGTTCGCAGACTAATGACGAAGTTTAAAAAAACTGGTTCAGTTGCAACGGCCAAATCACCTTGGCGGAATCCTTCTTGTGGGACAGAGCAACAAATTGTTGTTGTGCGAGAAATTGTCACTCTGAGTCCGGGAAAATCGATTCGCCGACGTTCGGAGCAGTTGGACATCCCGACCACTTCATTACATCGAATTCTGCATAAAGATCTCGATATGCATCCGTACAAAATTTAATTTACTCAGCATCTTCAGCCACCTGACCACGGGATGCGGAAGCAATTTGATGACTAGGTTGTGGAGATATTTGCAGACGAAGAAAACTTTGCAAAGAAAATCATCTTCAGTGACGAGGCTCACTTCCACTTGAGTGTATTTGTCAATAAAAGAACTGCCGGATTTGGGGAAGTGAAAATCCTCGAATAATGCAAGAGCGTGAAATACATCCACTGAAAGCGACTGTGTGGTGTGGTTTGGGGGCAGGTGGAGTGATTGGACCGTTCTTCTTTGAAGATGATGAGGGTAATGCAGTTACCAATAATGGAGAACGTTACCGAGACATGATATTCACTCAGTTATGACCGAACTTGGAAGATACGGAGATTCACAACCTCTGGTTTCAGCGGGATGGAGCGACCTGCCCCACTTCAAGACAAAGGCTTGCATTACTCCACGAGAAAATTCCGCAACGAGTGATATTCTTGCATGGTGCCCAGGAATGCCCACCAAAGTCTGCGATCTCACACATTGTGATTTCTTCTTATGGCGGTATGTGAAGTCAAAGGTATACATACGCCAACAAACGACGCATAATTCCTGAACTCAAGGCTGAAATCAGGCGTGTGATTGGAGGGATCGAGCCACACATCTGTGAGAGAGTTATGGAAATTTTAAGGAGCGCATAAATATACGCAGACCTAGTGCAGGTGGACAAATGGCCGAAATCGTATTCTGTGCCTAAAGGGAAGACATAACTCATTAGAAATATGCAGAAAATAACCATATTTATAAAAAATCGTTTTAATTATTCACCTTTCAAATTCGGCGCCCTTTATGGAACACCCATGTTTTGTTAGTCTTCACATACATAAGATTGTATAAATGTGCCGATCATATTTGGGATGGCAACTTAATTTGTGTTTAGTTAGTCAACCAATGGGCATTTGTAAAGAAGACAATTATGTTGTTGGAAAAGACGTGTGAGCGTTCTTTCTTAAGGGGAACTGGAATGCAAAGTAGGCGGCCTCGGATGGGGGATCCTTCAGTTTTTCTTGGGGCTTTTAATGAAAAATCGCCCTTCTATGACTGAGATTTCTTTCGACAGTAAAAATCTCTTTGAAGCCAAGTATTTTAAGGTTTGAAAGGATGTAATTGAGTTAATCAGTCCAAAATTAGAGATCACATGGGAATAATTTCTTGAGAGCTAAAAAAGCACCAATTTCCGTGTCTGGGGTTCCTGAATATTTTGAAACACTGGAAACTTCCTTTTCTATGGTAAAGTTGATTTGAGAAATTTGGAATTGAATTCTTATAAGAGTTTTTTACAAGTTGCCTTATTAATTAGGCTACCTTTCCTACATTTCCGCTTTCCCCATCTGGCCAAGATGGTCGTATTAGTTTTCGAGTCTTAGTGGTGTTTGAGGGACTTATGAAAACTAGAGGACAATTGTTAACTTGTATTTCGCTCGTAATTTTGAGTACTTTACCTGACCAATTTTTTCTGACGGTAAAAATTCATGATCTTCCAAGCTCCCGTTGGACTACGCGGTAGAGGTACCAAACCTAGACCCCCGCACCCTCGAAAGCATAATGGTACGCACTTTCTTTTACGGCATCATTTGAACTGGGCGAGCCGGCCCCCCTCTACCCTAAAGGTTCGACATCATTGAATTGAGATGAGCTTAAGGGAATTTCATGCGGGGGAAAAAAATGACTTAAAAAAAAAATGCATCAAGTCAAAATTCCTTACAAATCAAAAAAACATCAATTGTAGTAACAATTAATCCCTTCAATTGCAAAAATTCCAAAAATAATCCTACATAAAGCTGTTTGAATCAGGATGGGGAAAGGGGGTGTCAGCATGAAGTGATTCGGTAGTAAGTCTAGCTCAAATTTGGGTATAGATTCTACTAAGTCAAGCTGAAGGAGACTTCCCGAGCCGCTATTGAAATTCATGAGAGCGCTGTCGCCATACATCTTGGGTGGTCAACGAGAGTTTCTTTCCGAGGAAGAAGCGGTTAAAGATTTCTTTGAACGGGGCGGCATCGGAGGTGAAATTCAAATTTACTGAACATAAAAAAAACATGCAAGTGGAAGAAGTAGGATTCATTTCTGGAAGATAGATGGGAAATAGGTTTTTTTTTAGTTGCGTGCACGCGACTCTTATAAGTTGCTAGGAGGGGCGGTCAATAAGTTTTGCGAATCGGTAGGGCAAAACAGAGGAAGGGGGATGCTGTTTGTGGGGGTGTTAGGACAAGTTATGACAAGTCAGGACCTGCAGCCGCACGCTCCTGCCTCATCTATTTAAGAAACAGTAGCTGATCGCAGATCGTCAGTCACAAATTTTGCAACAATAGAGAAGGTTGAGCACCGCGCAGTGATCAAATTTTTGACCAAGGAAGGCAACCATGAACGCATGGTTGCAGTGTACACCGACACCGCCCCTTCCTATGCAACCATTGCTCGCTGGAATAGGGAGTTCCGCCATGGTTGTGAGTCCCTTGAAGATGACCCCCGTCCAGGACGCCCGTCAGACGTGACCAACGAGGACAATGTGGCCCGTGTGGAGTGGATGATCCTCAAAAAATCGACGGGTGAAGGTCGAAGAAATCGAGCGAGAACTTAGAATATCACATGGAAGTGTTATCAACATCACCTACGACAGTTTGTCCATGACCAAGGTCTCTGTCCGTTGAGTCCCTAGAAATTTCACGCCCCATGATCGACTTCAACGTCGCCAAAGTCCATAAGCCAGAGTTGCACAAGCTGCCCTGCACGAGTGCAAGTTTGAGGAGCTCAAACATTCCCCTTACAGTCCAGATCTGGCCCCTAGCGACTACTTTTTATTCCTCCAGCACAATGCTGCACTGCGTGGACGCCGGTTTGGGGACGAAGATGATGTCCAGCTCGCCGTCCAGGAGTGGATTGAACAGGAGTGGGGAGATTTCTGGTTGTCGGGAATTCGAAGCCTCAGGGACAAGTGGCGCAAGTGCATTGAAGTCGAGGGTAGTTATATTGAAAAATAATAAAACACTTTTCCTCATATCTCGTTTCCTTATATCCGAATTGCAAAACTTAGTGACCGCCCCTTGTATGTCGGTCCAGTAGGTCGGTGGGATTGCAATCATTTTATTTTTTCAATTAGCTTTTTGGCAATAACATCGTAGCCTTTCTGCCGATTCTAACGAAATCTGAAACACTTATGTTGTTTTACATTCTCTTTCGAATGATATAATTGACAAGGTCCTCCCAAGGTTAGTCCGTAAATTATTAAAGGTTTTGAAGGTCGTAAGATAATAAGCTAGAATAATTGAAAGCAGGCGACTTAGGGCCTGTTGACCTTGTTTTAGTTAATTTGAGATCATCCTGGCGAAGGCCTACATGTGCACGAGTCGCAGTAAGGGATAGGAAGTTGCTGGGAACAAGCGAGTACAAGGAGGAAAGTATTTTAGAAAACGGACCTTAACACCGATAGCGCCCGTGAACTCGTTTTTATATTTTGGTTTTAAAAGATAAGTTCGCATCATCCTCTCGGGCCAAATAACCCGTCCTTCAGAGCCAAGTTTTGTCCCGAAACTACAGATCCGAATTGTCGATTTCCCTTATTTACATTTTTCTATCGATCTGAGACTCAGCAACCCAAGGACCGGATGCGGTCCTTGGCGCATACACAGAACCAACTTTTGCTAAAGGGAAAAAGTGTCACGGATCAACTTTGGGCAGAGGATTTCAAGAGAATTAACCCAAGCATGGAAACGCGAACTCACTTCTGGGGCGATTTTCAAGCAAGCTCTGAAAATCCTTCACGTAAAATATTGAGAAAATTCATTTTTCAATTTTTAGTAAATCTTCCACGTACTTCTGGAACGAATATACAATATCTTTATAAATCGATAACAAAAGAGGTTCAGAAACTAAGTCACGAAAAATTGGACAACAAATTACCACTGGTTTCGTCCTTAGCAAAAATAAATCGGGATCTGGGTATTATTTTTTTTTCCTATAGATAATGATAATGTTACGTAATGAACGTATTATATTTCATTGTAAATTTCATGTGTGTTAAACAGACAGATGTCTTCTTTTGTATATGAAAATTAAAAGACCTGTGATGATACCAATAAACAAGACTTTAAGAGCAATCTATTATTTTTTAGTATATCCTCCCTCTAAATCAATACTTCTGCAAGCGATGGTTCCATTTTTCTCGAAGACTCTCGAGCTATGCGATTTTTTGTTCTCGTTTTGAGTTTTTTTTTTACGATATCTTCTGGCCAGCGACCCATTTTTGACACGCTGCTTGAATGGAAATATCAAATTTTATGATTTTGTTAAATCGTTAAAACTCTGAAGTAATTAAATAAAGTATAAGAACAAGGACACAGCACCTCATTGGTCATTTCATAAGAAAAATACACTAGAATCTAATTTCTTTCAATTTTGAAACTTTTCTTGGGTATAAATCAATTTTTTCCTACTTGGTGGGTAATAGTGGGGAGACGTGCTGATTATCTGAAATTTGTGTCCCAAATGAACTTTCACAAATGAAAAAAACAAAGCTAAGATTTTGCTCACCATCGAAGTACATATACGGGGTGACCCCCCCTCAAAACCGGGCCCCAACTTTTGATAGGCCTCATTTCTTAATTTTCTGAAAGGATTGAATGAAACTAGTGTATTGTGTTTAAAACCCTTATATTAAAACGTGAGAGTCTTTGGACTTTTCTTCTTTATTCTAGAGCACGTGTTCGAGATGACCTCCATTTAGCTCTGCGCATTTCTTGAGACGCAGCACAAAGTTGCCCATGACGTCCTAACAAACCGACCGACTAATGGCTCTGATCTCCTCCCTGATGACTTCCTTGAGTTCAATTTAGTTGATTGGATGCAATTCTTATCATAAAATTGCTTGGAAAATAATTAATACAATATAAACTCGTGATAAAAGGTCCGTTTGGTAGATGCATATTATTTACCCCCCCCCCATTAGAAGAATTGATGTATACATGGGTTTAATTTCCATAAATTAAACTTTAATACAATATAAACTCGTGATAAAAGGTCCGTTTGGTAGCTGCATATTATTTACCCCCCCCCCCCCATTAGAAGAATTGATGTATACATGGATTTAATTCCATAAATTAAACTTTAAGACGAATTGTTTCATGGCTTTTAGAGACTTTGTGATCCTCCAGTAATTTATCAAATAAGCTATGAAATCTAATTCAATGTTCAAGAAGAGTCTTTCGTTATACATTTTTGCCAAAACTGCTCATAAGGGGCCAAAGCAGGGAAACGAGAGAAAAACGCGTGCTACCGCATTTCAAGACAATCATAACACAAGAAGATATGGAAAGTGCAACAGTGAAACTCTACTAAGAAGTAAAAGGAAGCCAAAATTATCAGCGAGTGATATTTGTAAAAGTTAAAGTTAACCCTGAAACCACTACGAATCCGATAAGGCAAGATTGGCTGAAGTCGGAGTTAAAGTTTCGAGGAACAATGCGAAGATACTAAGTACCACAAAATAATTTCCAAGAATACAGAACTAGAAGACCATACGAGTATCTTCGCAAAACTGACGTTGCCATGAGGCTCACTTTTTCAAATGGACACTTGTACAGTTATAAAACATTTTAAAATAAAGTATTTATGGAGCGACGAAACGAGAATAGAATAATTTCGCCATAATTGCTGAGGGCAATGTGTTGTCGGAAACCTGTCGAAATGCCTCTTTCGACGGAACACCACCGACCGTAAAAAAAAGGAGGAGGAAACATTGTTACGAGGTTCTTTTGCTGCTAATAAAACAGGAACACTTGTTGAAATGGAACATTGAGGAAATAAGATTCTTGGCCTCTTTTAAGTAAAACTTTCCTTTACAACACGAAAAATGAAGTTGGATAGGTAATTTTAATAATACTTTCAACAGGACAACAATGCAATAAGGCCAAAATTAATATAATGAAACGTTCGTAGAAAAGAAAATCTAGACCTGAACTACCATAGATAACCAGAAGTCATTCACCGAACGCATACACCCGCGAAATGTCAGAAAATTTATCCGGATCTGTATCCGACCCCAAATCTAATCAACCCTTCCTTAGCCCCAAAGTATCCCCCACACCCCTTCCACAAAATCTCATCGAAATCCGCCCATAACATTTTTTTTAGATATCTTTTACACAATCAGACAGACAGAGACATACAGAGGGTGATCGCATATATTGTACCTCCGCCCATTGAATTAAAAAAGCGCGTCCAAAACAAAGAACAAGTGAGCAAGGACAAGCTGTGGATGTATGTCCCGAAGAATGGAGCCAAATCCCTAGTAAACACTGGTACAAGGTAATAAGAAAACTATAACAAGTGCTCGGCACATGTAATTGTGAATAAAGGTCAAGCGACAAAATATATGTCCATGTAACCCTTTGTTCTGTGTTCAACTTTGCCCACAAATTCTTGCGAGGTCCGGAATACCCTAGATTTGGATTTGGGCATTATTACTCTTGCAATGAATATACAATACTTAATACACCAAAATTATTCATACATTAAAAAAACACCAGTGAGGTATATTTAAACTACCGCTCTAAATTCTAAGTAATCGAACCTCATTATTTAGGAGAAATAAAAATGGATTCTCGCAACAACACGAACGAAAATGCTAAACAAACCTTAATCTGGCTGAATCTCTACAAGCCATTCCCATTCTCACTTCTATGGGGCCGAAGGAATTTAAAATAGAAACGTAAATTCCAAGCAAAACTATGGCATAATATCCTTTGAAAATTGCCTGAGTTCGGCACAACTTGGAAAAGCCTTTTCTTCTTTGTATTGGGAACTTTGAATTTGGATCAAAGATTTTTGAGAAGTCTCTGAATGACAAGAAGTTTAATTAGATTTCGAGGGCAACGTTGAGATCTTATTACGAAAGATCCTTATGATAACCAAGTATATGAGGCGTTTACTAGTGTATTTATCATTTAGGATTTTGAATAAGTTAATTGGTATTTACATATTTTATCAGGGCAGAATTGATGACTTAATTAAATCAAGACAGGCAAAAACCCTGATGTATCCTCTTTATGTCTAGGCGTAGAAAAAGTAGGAAATCTAAGTAAAGGAGGTTTTTGGAGGACCTGAAGTTTTAATATAGGTGCTTTAAGAATTAAATATATGTGCTCGTTGGATATATTTTTAAAAATATGTTGATTGACGTGCTCTGAACTGCATTTCCAAGTTGAAACCATTTTATAAGTGAAAAGTTTCCATGATAATAGACAGATAACACTTTTTAACTAGAATTTCTGACTATTTGTTCGCGTGATATTTTCAGTGCGTTCAAAAAGCGAACAAAAGTTTATAGTATCGTAACCTTTTAGGATTTGAAGATGTCTATCAAATGCCCAGGCGGGTCTCTATCTTTAAGGGAGGGTAATAACAATTCTCTAAGTCTCTTTAAATAGGGTTTGTTTCGAAGCTCCGGAATGAGCTTTGTTACTCTTCGCTCCAATTGTAAGCGATACCATTTTGAACCAGTCGGAATATTTTTACGTTTGGCAAATAACTTTTGAACAAAGATAATTCCGGTCACAAAAGGTATAACCTCCCCCCCCCCTCGTGATTATTTAAGTTTCCTACTGAAAACGCTTTATTTTTCTTTGCCGAACTTGGAGACGAGCGGCTCCAAACGTTAATCCATCGTTCCCTTTATTTTGGAATGTCTGTTTAGAAGTTTTAGCCTTTGCTCCTTAAGTGTAATATTCGAGCTTGGCCTAGAAAGGTTTTCTAGAATCCAGTGATGATTCTTACTAAGTATTTTAGGCTTCTTTAACTTAGGCTTTCAAATTCTTCACAATTCAAATTATGAAGAACGTTGGTTTCGCCGTCTTGAGGCATTTATTTTAATAGACACCATCTGGAGACTGCCTACGAGGGCAAAAGTCGCCGTAATCACCTTACAGCCTAATACTAGACAAGATTAATAAAAAAGAAAACTAAATAACAAAGATAAACAAAAAACGAAGGCAACCAAACTAAACATGAAGCGAGAATAAGGAAACAAGCTCCGGTGTCGGGGGGAGGCTCGCCTCCCTCCGGCGCAGGAACATGCCACCTACAAGTCAAATAAAATGGAGGAAGGCCAACCTTCTCCAAAAGGTCATATAGGCCACAAGTCTGTGTACACGAATCCGTTCCGAGTACAAGGAACAAGCGGTAGCGACCCTGCTCGTCTCGGTACCGGGACAGATAACGTACGCGAAGATCACCCCAAACTGAGACATTCAACCATAAGGTACCGAACAGTCCGAGGGATAACGCAGTCGTCGCAGTAAGGGGCAGGGAGCGTTCCATCAAATGGCGATCCGTCCCAAGTGTGTGTCCGATTCGAAGATGACAGAAAGCGAACTGAAGGCGTCGCTGCATTGATGGGTTCACGGGAACAGTGTCGGCACGGTAGCACGCAACTTAAGTTCCCATCGTCTTAGACAAGCAGCAGGGAGGGCTGACCTGATTCCTGCCATGTGTTCAGTGCGATGAAAAGCCAAATGCGGTCCTGTTTTCCCAATCCTCACCGACTCCTTGACGCCTCCATCGGCGCCCTCACCCCCTCCCAATTCCCACATGTCCTGGAACTCAGCGGAAGATAATCTCGACATCCACCCGGGTCGCCCAAACCGTGGCGTCACGAATATCGCGAACCAGGGAATGCGGAGATTCCAATGCCCCGATAGCACTCGGGGCGCTTTGTGAGACGCTAAAGAGCACAACCCATTAGCAACCAGATCGGCTATGAAGATAAGAGAGCGCCTGGTAGAGCCCCGCTGAATTCAAACTGAGGGGATAAGGCGTGGAAACCGACCCTTTCCTAGGAAATGGAACTATCCGTGTACACTGGTAACGGATCCAGTGCCACAAGAACGCTCACACTCCATGACAAATAAATCCTAAAGAAAACGTACATGCGCGCGCAAGGTGTTAAGACCTTGCTTAGCGAAAATCTCAAAGGGAAACAAATCCATACTAATGTTGACTGACGAATGAAAAAAAAGAATTTAAAAGAGAGAGAGAGAGACCATCTCTACAAAGAAAGGGAAACTCTCATTATAAACAAAGCGAAAGAACCAAACAAAGACTCAAAGGACGTGAGGAAACTCCACAAACAACTACCATATTCAAATTACGCCGCTTTTGTCCTCGAGTCATTCGACATTCAAAGAAAGAAAAAAAAATCTGTTCATTTTGTTTCAAATGACATAAGGGCATTTGAAGCACGCATTTACCCGAATGGCGGTACGTACCACTCTGAGGATTGAGAATACAAAACTAGGCTAATTGGAAGAGATGCTTCTTGAATACAAGCAGAATAATAAAAAAAAAGCAGATTAACTAATCTCAGAAGTAAATATTTCCGCTGAAAACATTTCTACGGGATGAACAAGAGAGAGTCATTGCAGAACGAAGCACATCAAATAAATCCAGGTGCTCTCAATTAAGAAGACATCAAAAGCGGAGTCGTCCAACCTTAACCATTTCCCGATTTTGAGGGTCTCAGTGTTCCCTCTGACACGTTATAGGCTCGTGTATGGTACTCATTGACGGATCCCGGCTAAAAATTTTGGACGGCTGCTAACGTGAATAGTCTGTGAGTCCCCGTAAGGGGCGCGGCGATTTGCTTTCCGGGCCGCCGTGCTGACGGGACTCAGCGCCCCATCCGGCCCCAGTTTAGCCTCTTCTCCTTCTTTCTTTAACCACACTGACCCTAAATAAGGACTGTGCTTAAAAACTATTAAATGAAAAATGCAGTCTGTGAGTAATCTGAGAAAATGGCATTGATGATTAATAATAATATTCTTGCACAACATTGATAATAAATAACATTATATCACACGGGAGTGAGCACTAACTCTCTGAGATCCGAATTTTTTCCCCCACATCAGAAAATTATGAACTGTGGTTTATTGTAGTTTTTGGACGTCAGCTAACGAATAATACTGAATTTAATAATTATATTTGAGATTTACCTGCTTTTGAGACATGTATCATATAAGATACATTCGATCGCAACGGTTTAAAAAAATTTTTTTTTAGATATATTCTATATTATTACATAACTCTTTATGAATAGCAGAAGACAAGTATGACTTAGATAATGAAATATAAACATAAACGGGTCTGAAATTTAGAGGAGGCTTCAGCCCCCTATCACTAGGCCCGGCCCCTCGATCTGCGCCTGATGGTACTCAAAAAAAGGAATGTAACTATCGTCAACGCATGAATTATAAAAAATGGAATCTTTGTATTATTTACAGTTTTCTTTAGATAGGAAAACGCGGGTGTAAGGTCCTCTAATTTGCCCTGGACGGTGAAAGGGTTAAGATGGGAGAATCTAAACCAAGCAACTCTTGACCTTTTGGATCCATAAAATAGACGAAAAACAACGGCATCCCTGTAGAAAAACCTTGGACAAGATTTCGATCCAGTGAAGTTTGTATCTCCCGCACATTTAACTTTCAGGAGTGTAACAGTTTACCTGAAACATGAGAACATTTCGAGAAATCTCCAGACAAATGGTGCGGTTAGTAGATAGCAAAAGTTGATAACCGACACTGAATCGGGTCCTGGTGGCCGGACATCGTTCCTCGCCAGTTAGGTGACTTTAAGGGAACCGCTCAAATACACCCGGCGGTAAACTAGGAGGTCAAACCCAGACCAAGGAAACGGCGCACTTCTATCACATCTAGGCGGGCGCCGTTTAGGAACAAGTCCGGGTGGAGGTGAAATCGTGGATGTCGCTAAAAGTGCACCACTTCGGTCTTGGCCAAGGCAAATCGAAACCTATGCGCGTCAGCATAGCGAGAGATGCAGTTCAGAGCGTGTTAGAGTTGATGCTCCAGAGTAGGCATCTGACCCGCATCAAGAGACATGGAAAGGTCATCTACGTAGAGCGTACTGAGAACAACAGCACCGGGATGATATAATTGATGCTTAAGGCAAAGAGAATGACACTGAGCACACTTCGTCGCGGGTTTTCCTCGTCCAGACCCATTGGACCGGAGAGACCCCCTTCCCCAGCATGCGAAATCGAGAATCTCACAAAAACTCAGCATCGCTATGCCTCCTCTAGACCAAAGAACACCGTGGCTCTCGATGAAGGAAGTCCTCGCAGATATCATTTTCCCGCCGGAGCAGAGCATAAGACATGGAGTGGAACTTGAGAAAGCATTACAGTGCAGTGAGGAAAATGGCCTCCGCGGTCCAAAAAATAAGGTGAACGATTTGTCCATCAATCTAGACACGCAAGAGGCTAGAGCAATTGGGCGGAAATCAGCCGGGGAAGAGTGATCTCAGAGATCCCAAGCTTGGCCATTCGCCAGGAATTGGGCAAGATACCCTCTGTCGAGATCCTGTTAAACAAAGCTAACAAAATACATATTTTAATAATAAAAGTACATCTTTTATACTTTGGGGGCTTTGCCCTAGAGGCTTTTAGAGCCGCAACTCTCATAGACAGAATTAATAAGTTTTGAGATTACAATATTTTCTATTTCATACTATGTTTAACGTATTACGTTCAGCATTTGTGACCCTGTTCCTTTTATTTAAACTTTTTCCCTACACTCATATTTTAGTATTCCCCGCACATGTTTTATTGTGTTCATGTCAGGGGACTGACTCGCCCAAGGAAGTCGTTTAACCCACTAGTACATAAAGTACAATTTTTGAGATAAAAAAGTTTAATACTGTTATGTTTCTAGATACCTTAAGGGGAGTATTTGTACAAAGTTTTAGGATTCTCCTATTTTTATAAGTTGAGATATAAGGTGTCCAGAAAAAAAGTACTTAACAGAATTTAAAAGTCAAAAAAGGTAATTTTATTAATTTTAAACATATGTATATTTAGTCTTTTGTGTGATAACTAAAGTGGCATTTAGGATGTAGTCCTACATCACACTTAACACTTGGTAGAGAGCTGCTTTTCCAGGACAATTGGCACATCTCCTTTTGTTCGAGCTTTGCAACAAGTTCCTGAAGCCATCATAACTTAACTTGAGGAGCTCTTTTTCCTTGCATCGATGCAGTGCCATTTGATTTCAAAATAGTTACTGCTAAAATTTCTTCGAAAAGTCAGAAGAGGAATATTGTCTTTTTTCCATAAAATGGAGGAGTTTTCTATTGAAACATCAAATAAATATATAAATATAGGCCACCACCATTTTCTTAGTCTCATTCTTGTTCTGTAAGTAGAAACCCAGTGGTCCAATTGGTCAACACCGCCCAAGTAAGAATTATAATTCTTTATTGCTACTGGTTGAGGATGTGAAGTATAACCTTTTAACTGTTTTGAAAATCCTTCTGTTGTTCCAATTTCTGATGACTCAAAATTTGAAGCAAGTGTCAGAACATTATTATCCCTATATTTTATTGCCACTACAGAACCAGATGCACTAATTTCTACAGTACCCTTTGGTTTCTTTGTAAATACAGCTTTACTAGGAAGAGGACAGTTCATCAATCTATTTTCCCTAGCAGTACTAGATGCACATATGCCCGAATTTGATAAATGTTTTAATAACTTATAGGATGTAAAATAATTATCAAAATATAGCTTGTAACCAGAATTTTTAGGAATATTCGTTCTATTTATCAACCTATCAAACACGTCTCCTCCAAGTCCTAATTTAAAATCGCCACTCTGATTTTCATTTTGTTGTTTTCCCATGTAGATATCAAATGGATGCATATATACCGTAGATGAGCAGAGTGCCCAGTTTTAAAGCCAAATCTTATTGGCCTTCCCTTTATGAATTATTCACCATAATGCCTTCCAAAATATTGGATCATTGATTCATCAATCGAAAGGTGTTCTTCTAAGATTCCTAATTCAAGAAATCGACTGCTTGGGTGATTAATCAATGGTCTTATCTTATATAAACGGTCAGTTGCATCCATTTTATGGTTGTCATTGAAATGAATATGATGCAATATCATTTCAAATCTGTTACGTCTGACAAAATGCTAGGACTATCAGAATCCCTAGACCAATAGTCTTTTATTTGGATATTCTGCATAGCCCGAGAGAAGTACCCTCCCCTCCCCAAATACTACCCATAGTTCATCAGTGTTCAAATCCAATTTGACATTTCTTTGCTGAGCATAAATCTTTGTTTGTTCAACTATTTCCTCAATAAAATGATCACTGTAAAACAACTTTAGTAGTTCTAATTCATTAGTTGCTGAAAATAGTCAGGTAAACTCTCAGTTGATGGTTTAGAAGAATTTATATAAAAAACAGGAACCTCTTTACTCCAGTTCATTTGACTTACTTTCATTTTTTTCCTATCTTCACTTGAACTACCAGATATGTTTTCAGCCTTAGTTTCGCAATGTTTATGGGGTATAAAATCACACTTCGTATTCAATAAGGTTCGTCCAAGGTGATTTATATCTCCAGTAGCTTCATCCTCAGACAGATCTGAATCTTCATCAGTTAGACAATTTACTTCTGGTTCAGGAACATGAAGAATAATATCACCAGATTCTATATTATCTCCATCATCGCCTTCAAGCGATGACAATATTTCGTGGGTGTTCAAATTCCTATAATATAAAAAAAATCACTGAAAAGCATAGAACTAAAAATTCAACAGTACACAAAAAACAAGATACCCAATATAAATAACTAAATAAAAAACAAACAAATATACATATAAACCAGTTTATCTAACCGGCTATTTATATGGGAATAGTTATTTAAATTATACAAAATGGAGCATGTGAACAAAAATATAGTCTGACTGCACAGCAATATTATTCTCTGTGGAATGTATGTTTATCAATATCTATATAAATCTATAACATTACCACGATAATTAACATTTCATTTAAATATATAAAATAAAAAAAAAGCAATAATAATAAATTTACATGTAAAATAATAGCAATTTACTTACCCAGATCGGGAGGCAACAAGCTTACGAGACGACATCCTGAAGTAAACTGATTTATTTCGAAGAAAATGATATTTTGCTTACATTATTCATAGAAAACGTGATAGAAAATTGTATTAAGTGTAAATTGAAACAAAGAAATAAGTAATTATTACCGAACCTGTTTTGGGGGCAATATTTTTCTAGTGTCTATTTTTATGGATGCTATGCACTAATGGGCTAATGCAGCTTTGGTCCTCTCCATTCTGCTTCTCCTTTTGGCAGTATAACAGGGAGCCTAAAGTCGTATTTTTACGACTTTATATTGCCAACACATCCAACTAATTCTGACCTTACATCATTCCAAATTGCCCCTACACCATAGCAGAAAAGCATCCATGTGTCACCGTTGTTTGTAACTTGTTTAATCAAAGTCGAGAGGTGATAATCTCCAAACCCATAATGGTTCGCTGTATAAAATTAAACAAACCTTAATTTGTCATACACAATTATAACTGTGCCAAATTTACTAAGGCTTATTGCTCATGTTTTCATCCCACTTATTCCTCTTCTTAACATTGGTCATAGTTAAAAGAGGCTTTCTCCTTGCACATCCATAATATCAAAGAGAGTGCGAGTAATTTTCTGACGTTAACTGAGAGTTGTTTTTAATGGACCTTCGAACAGGACGAAAACATCTTCTCAGAAGGCCTAGGATGCCCAAGTCGTGACTACGGTAATTTTTTACTCCATTCTTTTATAATTCTGTTACCGGAGGAAAAGGATATTCCAAGATTACTAGCAATTTGACTTTGGGACAGCCCACCCTCAGATTGACCATCAATCCCTCCACTTTGAAAATCTGAAATTTCCTTTGAATTTTGCTTTCTAGGCATATTTAATAGTTACCATATTAAAGACAGAAAAGAATGAAACAAATAGTCAAAATAAAACTAAAAATTGGAATAAAAATTTAATCATAAAACTGTGTGTCTATCTAGTTCTTGAATGTCAATGTATATATATTAAGCCCTCAGCTACTATCTATTCATGTTCCATCAATTCACGACCCGGGACTCAGCACTTGAGACAACTCCATTGTAACAATGCAACCGCTTGTTGCAGTAAACTCTCTCCTGCTCCGGTCTATACAGAGGGGCATTTATCATCCCTCATTTCCCCTCATTCTTCAAATAGGGGGAAGGGAATGGAATGATAAATGAGAACGGATTCCCTCTCTGGCGTTTCATGTAATTAACTTTCTTCTTTTTTTCCTGTTTTCGCATTTTCAATTTCGACAGTACGGGAGCCGAGGAGGGTTAAGAGATAAGTAGGTGGATTTCGTTATCTCGCATTGATGACGTTAAGAGAAAGTATGAAGCAGAGCGAAAAATGAGCTTTGTATCTCTCTGGCAGGACAAGAAAACAAATGGCGGTTGAATTTTGTTTTTATCTTGTTAATAAGACTACCCAAGCGCCGAATTGCGTCCTATAAAACACAAAGACAAATGACATAATCACAAGAAAATATTACATTGTATTTCGAAAGAAATGGGGTAATTTTAAGTCTTTGAAACAAAATTTTGGATGCAAAATTTTATTTAATGATCGTTTGGGTATCTGTAGTTCGGGGGGTCTTCACTGTGTTTTCAACTATTACTGTCTCTGAATGACACGGGTTTTCTATCAGGCAGTGCCGCTTTTGGATGCATACACCTACCCGCTCTTTTCCTCTTGCGGAACAACTTTAAATTTGGTTTCGAAGTCGAAATATAGCGATTTTTTTTGTTTCTATGGCTTCTCTTTTTTCTAAAACTTAATACAATTTCGGGATATCATTGTGACTCCTCTGCGTCTTTTCCTAAATCATCAAACGAAGGATTGTTAATTAAGGCAAACGGGAATGAAACTCAAATTGTTTTCCAATTGTCATATCTTATTTGGATTCATCTGTTGGCATGTGAGGGGTCTTTTTACCATTATCCAGTCATAACCATAAGTTTTGGAAAACTAGCGATTCTAAGGCATTAGGCCTGCAAACTATTTAACAATACCAATTATGTTGCTATGTTAACATACAAGAATATAATAAAAACTATAAGTTTCATGATTTATGCACCTGAAAAATCCTATTACGACGCCTCCAGGCTCCCGGCGTCATTACCCGACGATCATATTAAAAAAACAATCTGCATCTAATAATGTTCTTCCCACACACACAAATGAGACTTTTCTCAAGATTAAATCTGCATGAAAAAGGCATAAATAGGGGAGGAATAAATGAAAGTATATCAGATAGAAATTGGAAATGAGAACGGCAACAAATTGCCCGATAAGTGCCTAGGAAAAATCTAAACCCTAATCATGCCAACACCCAACAAGTTTATAAAGTACCTCAGAAGTTATAAGATAAGGAAAAAAAAATGGAAATACAAAATCAGGCTTCTTTTAAGCAAAGGAATCGATACGAAAAATGTAATGGAGCCAAATATATATTGACACGAAAGCTGATCGTCCAAGGAGAGGCGGCAACAAATTTACGCCTTTTAATATTACTATATCCAAAATTATGTAATTACTCGTACTTCAGCGTTTTTATAGCTTTAAAGAAAAAAAATATATTAAGATGAAATGAGAAAATGGATTGAGTAGAAAGACGATTTGCTTTACCGCTGAGTCAAAAGGAAGACGCAGTTTTAAAGAAATATTTTAGAAACAATTTTTTACAGAGGAGACAGGTTTCGCAAGTGACTGGTTTCCATCAATAGTCCAAGAAAAATAACAGACAAGACAAATATTAGCCAAAATGGTTATAGAGTTGGAAGGAGGACTAGCTGATCTCTTGCATTGTGTGTGTAGTTAGTTATTTGTCTTCTGATCGTTTGGTTCTATGGCTGAGGTATCTGTACCTCCACCACCCCGTCAGCCAACCCTTCTCTTTTCTCAGGCGGGCTTGGGACCGAAGAAAGGATTTGGCATTAGATACAAAATATTTTTTTTTAAATGGAGCAAAAACGTATAAAGCAGAGGGACTTTGAGAAACCAAAATAAAATGTTATGTTGTACATACTCGTATATACATATATACACACAGATACAAACATTATATATATATATATATATATATATATATATATATATATATAAATTTGGGCAGTATATTTTAATTATGACAGGTTTTATTGAAAGCGAATGATAGTCTCGTGTTAATAATTTTTCCATCTTCTCAATTTGTCTTATATTCGCCTTTTCTTCACGGTTCAACGGGTGAATAAGCCTACCGAAGTTCATTAGAGACTGACATTTATTAATTGCAAAAAGTTGGAAGGAAATTAATGCACCTTAGTATTTCATGGGAGTTAGATTGTATATTTAGATTGGGTTGGTTCAAGGAGGAGTAATTGGCGTCTGTTGGGAGCATAGTCTAAAACTTGTGTGTTTTCTTCCATCCTTTTTCTGTTAAGGCAAGTTCCATGTATTTCTTGTGTATGTTTTTTAGGTGTACCTTTGTTGAGGTGGTATGATATTCTTCTTAAGTGTGTGGTTTCGGTCATTCCGATATACGAGTAAGGTAAGAGCTCACAGTCTACTAAGGTACATGTGTACTCATATATCAGATGGGTCCTTCATTCCATTTTAATTCTTATAACTGTCTGTATTTCTTTATTGGAGAATCCGTTGTTAACGAATACCTGGGTGGTTCTCTTAAGTTCATTGTGTGTATATCTTTACATGTAGTGCAATGTATGAAGGCACGGTTAATATACGATGTGATAACGCTTGTTCGGTAGCGTTTAGGGCATTCTCTGTCTGCATTCATGCAAAGTCCCGTATTCTTGGCTTCCATATATATATATATATATATATATATATATATATATATATATATATATATATATATATATATATGATGAAAATTAATGCAATATCGCAAGAAAAGATGAGGAATTAAACCACATTCTCCGAAGACAATTTAATTCAGAACAGTTTCGGTGTATCTCACACCCCTTTTTCAACTGACACTGGATAGAAAATATAAGAAAAGTGCTTACAAACATAACACAGGGTCAGGTCGTGAAAGATCCCTTCTTTTTTCCCCCAATCCCCTACTTGTGGCTAATCAGGGGGGGGGGTTAGGCCTAAACATATTGAAGGGCTGACATTTTACTATCCAGTGTCAGTTGAAAAAAGGTGTGAGATACACCGAAACTGTTCTGAATTAAATTGTCTTCGGAGAATGTGGTTTAATTCCTCATATATATATATATATATATATATATATATATATATATATATATATATATATATATATATGAATTGGTAAAAACAGCAAGAGAAGAGAGAGGCAATACTAATCTGGATGGTGGTGGAATAGTAAAATTGGTGTTATCTGCAGTGGAGGAAGGGACGAGTTGGGAACTTTCGATGAGAATGGTTAAAACGGCTAAGTCCTGCTTCAACTATACTTCTTTATGACTCATAGTTGACCTGATTCCTGGCGTGTATTCGGAGCAGGGAAGACCAAAACGCTGGTCATGGCAGACTGTTTGAAGCCTTTATTTCCTATAAGTCCAGGAACCCCCCAGAAGACAATCTCATATGTTCCAAGTTCGCGGCAGCTGTGGCGTCACAAATACTGTGAACCGGGTGGAAGAAGAGATTCCAAAGCCTCGAGGGTACTCATAAAGCGATAAGTCGTCTCCATAGATCACAATTCAGGCTCCGAAGCGAGCCCCGTAGCGAGCTGCGGGGCGGCGTTGGGATCAGGGGCCCTCGTAAAGAGTAAACCTCTTTACCAAATGGGCATGGTGAACCTGGATCCTCTCTACCAGTCGAGGTATGTTGTCGTAATAGTCTCCCACCACAAAACCATGCTTTGGCAAAATTTTACTAAGAGTAAAGGTTGGAAATTTTTAAAAACTCCCTGACGCACACAGAAATTCCCAATTTTGTGACCAATAAAAATAATGAGTTGGTGTGTCATTTCTCGCATCCAGCGCTCCCGCCTATCTCGTGTTGGATTTTATGACCATTCGGGGTTCAAGCTCTGCGGTCGATCATAGGTAGTGCTCGACCCTGTACAGCGCCACACCAACCGACCGGAAAGATGCCTAGCAGATGGTCGCTCCACAAAAGCCGCAGCGCCTAATTGAACATCCCGAGGCAGGACGACCAAATGGCGCCCCTACTGAACCGTACTAGTAGTCTAAAAGACGGCCAGGATTTGAAGATGTCATGCGACAGAACCAAAGAGGAGACCCACGACTTTTAGTTGATTGACAAACAATAAGACAATAAACCCTACATGACATAAGCCGTACAGCCTTATGTAAAGCGGCCGATAACGGGGGCAGGGGGCTTGTCAGCACATTACACGTAGAGAAGTTATTAAGGAAAACTGATCTCCCCATTATTGGTGCCCCAACGCCCAGGACACCTCAATTCCTGGTCTCTTGCAACTTACGGGTATTAAAGGTCGTTTTTTTTATAGTTTCCAAAGCTCCTCTTCTGACACGGCATGGGGGAATAGTTTAGATCCTTAAACCTAGATAGGAAATTAAGGACGGGGTACTCTTAGGTAAAAAAAGGGTGCATAGAAAGAGATGGGGAACGCATAAGCCCTCCCAGATCCTATCAATGGTTAGGCCTTCCCCATGGACACACGGGTGGCTTGTTCAGGTACCAGGCGTACCGGTCTACACAGGGAAATCGCGCCCTGCTGTTCCTCTGAGGAGATATCAGAAAGTACAGTCATGAATGTAGGCAGAGTGGAAACAGTGGAAGGTGGAAAGGCACAGGTCCTGGAAGTGGCGCAGATGAGGTGCACAGCAAGGGGCATAATGGCCAGGGGGCCGTGCCAGAGGGTACTTAATTGGGGGAACTCAGGCCAGGCAGACGTGCCACTCCTCCTGGTACCAGGTGTAGACAGAATACCCCTGCGCCCAGGAGGGGTTAATGAAACTGTAAACTTGCTCATCCCATTAATCGCCCTCCTAAGCCGACTCATCCATCCTGGTCGCTCTTCCGTCACGGCATCGAGTACCTGGTCAAGTCCTTAATACTAGGTACGAGTCAAGCGAAATGCACTTGGAGGTTTTAGAAAGCCGCAAATGAGGACCCGCGAAGGGGTACCAGTTTCTGCGGGGAGTAACAGTACTGGTAAGAGTAACTACC
The DNA here is from genome assembly GCA_963969495.1 of Ceratothoa steindachneri. NCBI lineage: Eukaryota > Metazoa > Arthropoda > Malacostraca > Isopoda > Cymothoidae > Ceratothoa > Ceratothoa steindachneri. The sequence continues at coordinate 50,608,581 of OZ018329.1, forward strand.
AGGGTTTGAGCCTTCCTCCAGATATCAACAGCGCTCGGGTTCACTATGCTACACCTGACACCCCTGGGTACACTGGAGCAGGGAGGGTGCGCAGTTCATCCAGATGGCAGGGTAAGTCTACACGGGTACTCTTTTAGAATTGCCGGAAAATGAAAAGTAACGCGTCTTAGTCACCTGTTGCACGGGGTGCTGGAAAATGAAAAGTGAAGAAACCCCTATGATCTATAGTTTGCCCACTGCAAAGTCTCTATACCCAAGAAACTACAAACAAGTCTGGTAGGGAAGATGGTCAACAACAACACACCCCAATCACCATTGATCTCGTTAGCGAAAGGGGGAGGGGAAACTTACTTATATCTACGGTGGTGTTAGCCAGCATGGGGTCGGCTTCGTCCGAATCCCAGTCCATGGTTATGATTCGACTCGTGGACCTTTCACTTTTTGCGTTCGAACATGGGCCTTGGCAATGACTTGGGCAAGACTTGGAGCTACTGGATCATGCCTAACAGCGACAGAAGGCTTCAGCCCATTTTCTCTGAAAATGGAGAAAATAAAGGGGGATTATATTGAGCCACAACAGATTGGTATTATCAAAAAGAGGAAAATAAAGAGCAGATCGATTAAAGAAAAAGGTGATTTAAAAAAAAAAAATTAGCCCCCTCGTTTCCTGTAGGAGTGCCAAAGGAGGGGGAGGGGGATATGGAACGTCACGTCTAAACTAGAAAAAAAATGGACAGGTAAAGAATGGCAGGTGGTTAATGGGGTTAAGCCCCCGCAAGAGTGGTTCAATTCCTACTTAGTCTAGACTTAATGATTCGTCCTTGAAGCATCACAATGGGGTTCCCGGCAAGTGTACCGGCAATCTCAAACAATTTGAAATTGCCGGGGCTTCAGTCCCCTGCGACATTTCTATTTTACCCTTTTTATCGCCAATTTCATTACAAGTGTCGCTTCTCAACTATTTTCTTGGCCGGCGGCTAATTCTGAATACTGGTCACCGACCAGTCTTCGTCCATTCACTCATAGTCTGGGCTGGGGGGGGGGGGGGGAGTGCTGGTTCACCCGACCCTCTTGGCTTTGGTTGGGGTAATGGATTTGTGCCATGCCTGCATTCTTCCAGCCCTCTTCATCCTTCTCCTGCATTCCCTTCTCTTTATCTTCCTTATCTGCCTTTTGACATATCCGCAAATGGGGTGTCATGCGGAGCATTGGGCCCCTCGAGGCTCCAACACCCGCAGTTTGCCCTCCCACCCCCAATGCCTCCAGGAAGAACTGCACTTTTCTCCCTTCCACACATTTTCAAACTATAGCTTCACCACTTCCTTTACAGCCCCCCCCCCCCGCCAGCTGATGAGGCCTCGTTGCTATTGCGATCAAATTCGAGATCCCCAAAATTGCCCTGGAAGCGGCAGTGGCAGTGTTGGGAGAAGAGTCTTTGCCCCTCTTACACAACCCTTTTCACTATTCCTCTTATTTCTATTTACCCACCCTTTATCTCCCTTTCTTTCAATTCTTTTTCTACGGAATTTTGTCTTTATTGTATTTACAAATAAAGATAAAACCAACGAAGGCATAACTTTCTATTTTAAATGAAACCGACCTTACAACACGATAAGACAACATTGGGTCCGCAGCTCTGCCTTAACCATTCGTTCGCCGGGAGGTCGGCCAAAAAAACACCCACACGCGCACACACAGGTACCAACGGTACGCCGACACTCTCCGCCCGAACAAACCACATGTATGGATACCCATTGAATACCCTTAAAGGGGGGGAAAGCATGGAGGGGTCGCACTCTCACGAATTCCTCATTCCAAAATTAAAACTTGGAACAGGGAATAAATTTCTTCGCCATTTTGGCAGCGAAGGCGTCAGTGGAGCGGGAAGCGGCGGGAACCGGGCGGGTACATAAACGCAACCTGACTACCATACCGCATCTGTACCAGGCTTTTCTCTTACAAAGGCAGGAGCCGCCATAAAAGGCTAGACTATAATTAGGATATATATATATATATATATATATATATATATATATATATATATATATATATATATATATATATATATATATATATATATATATATATATATATATATATATATATATATATATATATATATATATATATATATATATATATATATATATATATATATATATATATATATATATATATATATATATATATATATATATATATATATATAATAGTCCAAGGAGTAGGCACGCTGGGAGTTGGGGAGGGGGTTATTAATTATCTATATTAAATTTTAAAAAAAACAAGAAATAAGCATAAAAAATAGGCCAAGGAGTTGGCACGCTGGGTGACGAGAGGGAAGGTATTAGTGGGCTTTCATTAAAAACAAAAGAAAACATAAAAATAAGAAATCCCTCACCACCAACAAAGCCCCCGTCTAAATAAAGGCTTTCAGCCGTGTCCCAGTGAGGCTTGTCGCTAAGTCCCATCTAAGTTTGGATTTAAAATTAGAATAAAAAAAGAAGAACAGGAAGTGGCAAGAGAAATGAAAGAGATCAAAACCATTACCATCTAATGGAATCGGGAAAACTTGGAATGTGTGGTTCTAAAGCGCAGTCGAAAAGTGAGGGAGGTGCACCCCCCGCCCCCGCGAATATAAAACGCAATAGCAAGGAGGCCGGATCACGCAGGGCAATAACAACGTTTTTTTAAAAAAAAAATTAAGGGGCTATCTGGCGACTGCCCATTTGGACATGGTCGCCACAAACAAACAGCCTATTTCTAGGCTACTTTAAAATAAAAATTTGAAAACAAAACTACGATAAAAAGGGAAGATGACAATTAGGAAGCAAGCTCCGGCATCGGGGGGAGGTCCCCTTCCCCCCGGCACAGGAGCATGCGACCTACATAAAAAAACAATAACAAATAAACAACAAAACCTAGTTAAATAAAAGGGAGAAGGCCGGCCTCACCCCCAAAGTCTATCAGTCCACCGGTCAAGGTGCACGCACTCGTCCCGAGTACAAGGGACAGGCGGTAGCGACCCCGCCCAGCCCGGTACCGGGACAGGTAACGTGCGCGAAGATCGCCCAGACTGGGACATTCAACAAGAATGTGCCGAACAGTCTGAGGAACAACATAGTCTTCACAGTAGGGCGCTGGCGAGCGTTCCATCAAATGGCGGTGCGTCCCGCGAGTGTGCCCAATTCGGAGACGACAGAAAGCAACCTGAAGCACTCAGGGCATTTGGGGATAGGTCCATGGGAACAGTCGCAGGGCAGTGGCACGCAACTTTAAGTTCCCTTCGACCGTCTCCCATCTTCTTTACTAAGCAGCCCGAAGAGCTGCCCATATTCCTTACATGTAGTCGGTGTGAGGAAGAGCGAAACGCTGGTCCGGTCGCAGAGTCTTTGCGGACTCTTTGGCGCCCTCATTCCCCGCAATTCCTAAATGCCCAGGAACCCAGCAGAAGATAATATCGACATCCGCCCGGCTTGCCAAAACCGTGGCGGAAAGGATATCGCGAACCAGGGAAGGCGGAGAGTCCAATACCCCGAGAGAACTCAGGGCGCTTTGTGATTCGATATAGATCACAATCCGGTCTCCGAAACGGGCACGTCGTGTAATCTCCCGTACCGAGTGATGTATTGCCACCAGCTCGGCCGTGAAGATAGACGTAGCGCCTGGCAGAGCCCCACTGACCTCAAACAGAGGGGATAGGGCGTGGAAGCTGACCCCCTCTTGGGACTTGGAGCCATCCGTATACAGTGACACGGTTCTAGCGTGACACGAGGTGTGCTCCAAAAAGGTCGTACGCAATACTCCCGGCGCAGGCCAAGCTTTGGGAGCAGAGGCGTGGCGACAAATAGCCAAATGTGGTACCCTCCAAGGTGGCGTCCTGGGCACTACCAGGGGCGCCACCGGCCAGAAAGCTATACATAGCTCTCGAAGGAGTTTCCTGGCCCTAAACACAAAGGGGTTAGGGTATGACTGGCGTCTCTTGGCGGCATAGGTACCGTCGAAATCAGCTGCGGATGCAGTGAAAGCTGTTGGCGACTGAGGGAGGCGCCGGGCTCGCGCGTACAGGCGAATAATGCACTGTACACGGCGTAGAGCGAGTGGCATCTCGACAGTATTGACAAGTAGGCTGTCAAAGGGAGAAGTGGGGAAAGCTCCGATAGCCAGTCGAAGGTCGGTGTGGTGGATCGAGTCTACCTTCCGCAATAAACACTCGGCTGCAGATGCATAAAATTCGCATCTGTAGTAGAGCTTCGAACGAACAAAGGATCGATTTAAAAGTAAGGCAGTAGCCCTATCAGGGCCCCAAACACTGAACGTCACGGAGCGGAGAATATCCATGGCGCGGGTACAAGAGACCCTAAGGCTGCGAATATGAGCCTCCCAGGTGAGGAGTCAGTCAAATACAAGACCAAGGAAACGGTGCGATTCAACCACTTCCAGGCGCACCCCATTAAGAAACAAATCTGGGTCGGGGTTGAGCCGAGGATGGCAGCAGAAGTGCACTACCTTAGTCTTGGGCAAAGAAAAACGAAACCCATGCGTTTCGGCATAGCGTGAGACGCGGTTCAATGCCTGTTGGAGTCGACGCTCCAAAGTTGGCATCTGGGCTGCGCCAAAAGAGATCGAAAGGTCGTCCACGTAGAGCGTAGCGAGAACATCTTCCGGCAGCACCGAGGTGATGCCGTTGATGCTCAGGGCAAAGAGCGTGACACTGCTGAGGACACTTCCCTGCGGGACACCCTCTTCCTGATCCTTTGGGCCGGAAAGGGCTCCCCCCCACCCGTACGCGGAATCGACGATCTCACGAAAATTCAGATATAAACATTGGGACGCGTCCTCTATCCCCCATCGTGTGGAGAGTCTCCATGATACTGTATCGCCATGCGGTATCATCGGCCTTCGCCAGATCGAAAAACATCGTAGCGTAGTGCTGTCTACGAAGGAAGGCCTCGCGGGCGACATTTTCCACCCAGGTGTCGAAGCATGGCGTACGGGACATCGGCGGTGTCCGCACACGAAGCAAGAGCGGAGCGCAACTCACTCACGGTAAACCTGTCGTTGAAGGGTTATCCGCCTCTGGAGGTAAAGTCCAGCAGGCGGCCTTCCGCGACATAACGACGTGCATTGAATGCTGACGGAGCAGCATCCCGGCTAGAGAATGCGGAGAAATCAGTCGCGAAAGAAATCCGCCATGGACGCGGGGTCCGAGATTGCGGTCCCATTCTCCTGCAGAACGGGAGAAGGGTCCTGCAAGAACTTACCCCGAATCCTTTTGCCTCGATTCCACACCTCTGCTAGAGGAAGCTCCCGTTAAGTGAAGACACGTATGCCCGCCCAGAAGAGTGACGGGCGTGCTTCCAAATATACCGGAACCTAGCCCTATCCCGACGAAATTCAGCGACAGTGAAATCGTTCGGGCGGCGCTTATAGCGCATGTAAGCATAACGCTTGTTTGAGGGCCGTCTCACACTCGGTCGGGGTGCAAAATGACCAGACGTTCTGGGAATAGTAGTTGCCGGAGAAGAACTCAACGGCCTCATCTACCGACCTAAATTCATCGACTGAGATAGAGAATTCAGTCATTTCCTGAAATCCAGGCCACCGCGCTCGCGCAAAGCACCACCGAGGTGGGCTCTAAGGCGGCAATTGCCCTGGAAATGATATTTGAATAGGAAAGTAATCACTAACATGGAGGTCATCGACCCCCCCCCCCCATCAGGATCAGGCTGTGCATCCGAAGAGCACAAAGATAGGTCAAGGCAAGAAAATGAAGCGGTTCTCGGGCAGTGATGCGTAAACTCATCGGCATTTAGGACACCTATCTCCAGCTCTTCGATCAGATCGGCAAGGACTTGTCACCAGGGATTTATTGAGTAATCTCCCCAGAGAGGATGCCTGCCGTTCAGATCTCCAAGCAAGAGAAAGGGCCTCGGCAACCGTGCTACGACGCAGCGGAAGTCCCTCGCGTCGAAGTCAGCTAACAGTGAAATGTATGCAGAAATGATAGTATACCCCCTTATCCAGGTAAAGCTGCACAGCCACTGCCAGAAAGAAGGTATCTAAAGTGAAAGGAAGAACGGAAACATCATGCCGGTTGTAAACTGCGCATCCCTCAGCCCGGCCATCCCGGGAAGGCAGGCAGGGGGCACGCACCTAGCATAGTCTCCTGCAGAATAATAGCTAACGGGTAACGGGACGAGACAAGCCTCCACAGCTCCTTCCAGTTAGTCCGGGGTCTATGGCATTTCCATTGAAGGAATAGGCCCTTAAGGCCTAGCTCGGAGGAGAGGCGGGGGCCCTCCCTAAACAGAAGACCCTGACGGGAATGGCCGTACGCTTCGCGGAGGCAGAACCCCGGGGACTGTTGGGTGGACAAAGCGCTGAAGGCACTGTCGTCTTCGAGGACTTATTGGGGGAGGTTGGGCTGGCCATATGAGTCTTTTCCTCCCCCAGCCTCGAAACCTTAGTGGGCGTTGCAACTTCGAGAGCGGGGGCACTCTTTTCGAGGAACTACCGTCTCCGAGCCACTCAGCCCACCACTAGGCGTGAACGAAGGAGCCGAAGCTCCTTTGTTGCTGTCCTCCTTTCGGGGGACAGCTTGAGGAACCCCAGAAGATGGTCTGGCGACCAACTTCAGGGGTGTTGCCTCTTGTGAATCTAACGACTCGGTGGATACGCGTGGCCATCTCGCTTTAGGGAAAACGGTCACGCTGTGGGAAGGGGGCGGGGGCGAGCTCTGGTTTTAGCCGGGCTGGGTGTGATCCCTTTGAGCCGCCAGCTTTAACGGGGGAGCGCCAGGGTTGAGTAGGAGCCGCAGAAGGGCTCCGAATGGGCGCGGAAACAACAGTGCTCGTTGGCCTGGATGAGCCTGAGCAGAGGGTGCCTTTCTAACCATTGAGGCATAAGACGTGCCAGGCAGAGCCGTGCGCACCAGGAACAAGTCTTTATCCTCGCGGCATGAGAGTCGATCCTGGGCCTGAACGGACAGGATTTCTTTCTCAAGGAGATATGCAGCACATTGCTTTAAAAAAGCGAGGTGCGGCTCTCCGCAATTGACACACTTGGCTACACACGATTTAGACTTATCGTGTGCGGCCTTGGAGCTATTTACACAGACTTCGGGTGAACGCGACTTTGCACGTCTACATGAACGTTTCGTATGGCCGAAGCGGTTACAGTAGTAGCACCGCCACGGAAGTGGCACGAATGCCTTCACGCGGTAGCGGTACGAACCGGCACGCACCGACTCAGGGAGCTTGTCACAGTCGAACGTGACGAAGAGTGTAGGGGTGGGTCTCGAGGTCCCTCCGTTCGACCTTGATCGCCCCATGATCGGCCAGCACTAAGGTGATGGCCTCTATGGAGTAGTCAACGAGTTCCCTCGCATAAACTACTCCTTTCACAAAGTTCATGGTAGAGTGCGGCGTCACACTCACCGGGGTGCCATGACGTACCCGAAGAACACTTATCTTGGCCGCCTCGAATGGATCCACCGCATTCACCAGAAGGCTCCCGTCCGAGCAACGGGTCAGCTTCGGCTCTCTAACAATTACATTAGCTAATCCTCTCCTCTGATGGATCATGTTTCCCTTGGCCAACATGCTGCCATCAGTGGAGCAAATAACGAGGAAGCGTTTGAAGCCAGCGGGCTCGAAAACGCCAGGTAACCTCTGAATGAGGGACCCCGATGTTATCGAGGCTCCGCTCTGCGCTCTTTTCGTCTTAGTCATAGGCGGGGGCTCCGCACCCCGGGGGACAGAGGGGTCGGATGTCGCAATCTTGGCTTGGTCGCTTACCAAAGTTCAGCAGACCCATCCGTCTCCGCAGCCCCCGCGGATGGAGAGGAGCCCCGAGTCTTCTTAGTCTTTTTCTTTTTTTTTTCTTTTTAGGAGAGGAGGGCGGGGAATGAACCCGCTTCACCCCTCCGCCGACAGAAGCCCATAGGCCAAATGTACCGGCCTCAGCCTGCTCCTTCTCCGAGATGGAGAAGGTCCTGGTAGTCGCAGGGGCACCGGTTAGAGGAGATCCCTCCCCTCCTTGTACTGCCTTGGAAACCCGGGCCGTTTTAGGAGGACCTTGCATAGGGGCGGATTCGGGTTCGGTACCTGGAGCCGGGCCCAGATTCCCTCCCATGGAAGGCCTACCGTATGAGGCTGAGGTGCCTCAAGGACCATGTCTAGCTCGGGAGGGGCCTCCACTTGTCCATCCCCTCTCAGGACATCGCAGGTACCGTTGGCAGCGTCACCAGACTTGTGTGGAGAGGAACAGGCCTTGAACCCCGCAAGGTTTAATATTCTTGCCAGCAGGCCTTTTGAGAAAAGCGACCGAAGGGGCCTGGCTTCCTTTTCCCCCCTAAGGGGGTTTGCCCTACCGAGCAGCTTTACTGGGGAGCAGTCGGCTATGAGCTGACTGTTGGCTTTCTTGGCAGTCCCCTTGGAAAGAAAAGGGGGGGACTGCCGATGGAAAAGGGGAGGTGCCCGAAAGCACCTCCAGAGAAGGGGGTGAGGGGGGGGGGCTAAACCCAGGGGCGAAGGAGAGGAGTAAGCATCACGCAGGGCAATAGCAACGAGGCAGCATCACGCAGCGGAATGGAAACGAGGCCGCATAACGCAGCGCAATAGCAACGAAGCAGCATTAAGCAACGCAATAGCAACGAGGCATCATCAAGGAACGCAATAGCAACGAGGCCGCATCAAGCAGCGCAATAGCAAGGAGGCAGCTTCAAGCAACATAATAACAACGATGCAGCATCAAGCAGCGCAATAGCAACGAGGCCGCATCAAGCAGCGCAATAGCAACGAAGCTGCATCAAGCAACGCAATGGCAATGAGGCAGCATCAAGCAGCGCAATAGCAACGAGGCCGCATCAAGCAGTGCAATAGCAACGAGGCCGCATCAAACAGCGCACTAGCAACGAGGCCGCATCACGCAGCGCAATTTCCACGAGGTGGGATCTCGCGGTGCAATAGCAACGAGGCCATATCACTCAGCGCACTAGCAACGACGCAGCCTCAAGCAACGCAATAACAACGACGCCGCATCAGCGGCGCAATAGCAACGAGGCAGCATCAAGCAACGCAATAACAACGATGCAGCACCAAGCAGCGCAATAGCAACGAGGCTGCAAAAAGCAGCGAAATCGCAACGAGGCTGCATCAAGCAGCGCAATAGCAAGGAGGCAGCTTCAAGCAACACAATAACAAAGCGGCAGCAAAAAGTAGCGCAATAGCAACAAGGCTGCAAAAAGCAGGGCAATAGCAACGAAGCTGCATCAAGTAGCGCAATAACTACGAGGCATCATCAAGCAACGCAATAGCAACAAAGCCGCATCGAGCAGCGCAATAGCAACGAGGCCGCATCACGCAGCGCAATAGCCACGAGGAGGCATCACGCGGCGCAATAGCAACTAGGCGGCATCACGCAGCGCACTAGCAACGACGCAGCCTCAAGCAACGCAATAACAACGACGCCGCATCAGCAACGAGGCAGCATCAAGCAAAGCAATAACAACGATGCAGCACCAAGCAGCTCAATATCAACGAGGCTGCAAAAAGCAGCGCAATCGCGAGGCTGCATCAAGTAGCGCAATAGCAACGGGGCAGTATCAAGCAACGCAATAGCAACGAGGCCGCATCAAGTAGCGCAAATAGCAACGGGGCAGCATCAAGCAACGCAATAACAACGAAGCAGCATCAAGCAGCGCAATAGCAACGAGGCTGCAACAAGCAGCGCAATAGCAACGAGGCTGCATCAAGTAGCGCAATATCAACAAGGCATCATCAAGCACCTTAATTGCAACGAGGCCGCATCAAGCAGCGCAATAGCAAGGAGGCAGCTTCAAGCAACACAAAAACAACGAGGCAGCATCAAGCAGCGCAATAGCAACGAGGCCGCATCAAACAGCGCAATAGCAACGAGCCTGCATCAAGCAACGCAATGGCAGCGAGGCAGCATCAAGCAGCGCAATAGCAACGAGGCCGCATCAAGCAGCGAAATAGCAACGAGGCAGCATGAAGCAACGCAATAGCAACGAGGCCGCATCACGCAGCGCAAGAGCAAGGAGGCAGCATGAAGCAATGCAATAGCAACGGGCCGCATCAAACAGCACGATAGCAACGAGGATGCATCAAGCAGCGCAATAGCAACGATGCAGCCTCAAGCAACGCAATAACAACGAAGCAGCATTAAACAGCGCAATAGCAACGAATCGCATTAAGTAGTACAATAGCAACGAGACAGCATCAAGCAACGCAATCGCGAGGCTGCATCAAGCAGCGCAATAGCAACGAGGTAGCATCAAGCAACGGAAGAGCAACGAAGCCGTATTAAGCAGTGCAATAGCAACGAGGCCGCATAACGAAAGGCAAAATCCCCGAGGTGGCAACGACGCAGCCTCAAGCAACGCAATAACAACGACGCCACATCAGCAGCGCAATAGCAACGTGGCAGCATCAAGCAACGCAATAACAACGATGTAGCACCAAGCAGCGCAATAGCAACGAAGCTGCAAAAAGCAGCGCAATCGCAACAAGGCGGCATCAAGCAGCGCAATAGCAAGGAGGACGCTTCAAGCAACACAATAACAACGAGGCAGCATCAAGCAGTGCAATGACAACGAGGCATCATCAAGCAACGCAATAGCAACGAGGCCGCATCAAGCAACGCAATAGCAAGGAGGCAGCTTCAAGCAACGCAATAGCAACGAGGCCGTATCACGCAGCGCAATAGCAACGAGGCCGCATCACGGAGCGCAAAAGCCACGAGGAGACATCACGCGTCGCAATAGCAACGAGGCGGCATCACGCAGCGCACTAGCAACGACGCAGCCTCAAGCAACGCAATAAGAACGAAGCAGCAACAAGCAGCGCAATAGCAACGAGGCTGCATCAAGTAGCACAATAGGACGAAACAGCATCAAGCAACGCAATCGCAACGAGGCAGCATCAAGCAGCACAATAGCAAGGAGGTAGCATCAAGCAACGCAATAGCAACGAGGCCGTATCAAGCAGCGCAATAGCAACGAGGCCGCATCACGCAGCGCAATAGCCACGAAAAGGCATCACGCGGTGCAATAGCAACGAGGCGGCATCACGCAGCGCACTAGCAACGACGCAGTCTCAAGCAACGCAATAACAACGAGGCAGCAACAAGCAGCGCAATAGCAACGAGGCTGCATCAAGTAGCGCAATAGGACGAAACAGCATCAAGCCAGCAATCGCAACGAGGCAGCATCAAGCAGCGCAATAGCAACGAGGTAGCATCAAGCAACGCAATAGCAACGAGGCCGTATCAAGCAGCGCAATAGCAAGGAGGCCGCATCACGCAGCGCAATATCAAAGAGGTGGCACCCCGCGGCGCAATAGCAACGAGGCCATATCACGCAGCGCACTAGCAACGACGCACCATCAAGCAACGCAATAGTAACGACGCCGTATCAGCAGCGCAATAGCAACAAGGCAGCATCAAGCAACGCAATAACAACGATGCAGCACCAAGCAGCGCAATAGCAACGAGGCTTCAAAAAGCAGCGCAATCGCAACGAGGCTGCATCAAGTAGCGCAATAGCAACGGGGCAGTATCAAGCAACGCAATAGCAACGAAGCCGAATCAAGCAGCGCAAATAGCAAAGGGAAAGCATCAAGCAGCGCAATAGCAACGAGGCCGCATCACGCAGCGCAATAGCCACGAGGGGGCATTACGCAGCGCAATAGCAACGAGGCGGCATCACGCAACGCAATAGCAACGAGGCAGCATCAAGCAACGCAATAACGAGGCAGCATCAAGCAGCGCAATCGCAACGAGGCCGCATCAAGCAGCGCAATAGCAACGAGGCCGCATCAAACAGCGCAATAGCAAGAGGTAGCATCAAGCAGCGCAATAGCAACGAGGCAGCATCAAGCTTCGCAATAGCAACTAGACCGCATCAGCAGCACCATAGCAACGAGGAAGCATCAAGCAACGCAATAGCAACTAGGCCTCATCAAGCAGCGCAATAGCAACGAGGCCGCATCAAGCAGCGCAATAGCAACAAACCCACATCACGTAGGGCAATATCAACAAGGCGGCATCACGCAGCGCGAAAGCAACGAGGCCGCATCAAGCAGCGCAATATCAACGAGGCCGCATCAAGCAGCGCAATAGCAACGAGGCAGCATCAAGCAACCCAATAGCAACGAATGCATTAAGCAGCGCAATAGCAACGAGGCTGCATCAAGTAGCGCAATAGCAACGAGGCGGCATCACGCAGCACAATAGCCATGAGGCCGCATCAAGTAGCGCAATAGCAACGAGGCGGCATCACGCAGCACAATAGCAATGAGGCCGCATCAAGCAGCGCAATAGCAACGAGGCTGCATCAAGCAACGCAATCGCAACGAGGCAGCATCAAGCAGCGCAATAGCAACGAAGCCGAAACAAGCAGCGCAATAGCAACGAGGCAGCATCAAGCAACGCAATAGCAACGAGGCCACATCAAGCAGCGCAAGATCAACGAGGCAGCATCAAGCAACGCAATAACAAAGGGGCCGCATCAAACAGCGCAATAGCAACAAGGATGCATCAAGCAGCGCAATAGCAACGAGGCAGCCTCAAGCAACGCGATAGCAACAAGGATGCATCAAGCAGCGCAATAGCAACGAGGCAGCCTCAAGCAACGCGATAGCAACGAAGCAGCATATAACGGCGCAATAGCAACGAGGCCGCATTAAGTAGTACAATAGGCAACGAGGCTGTATCAAGTAGCGCAATAGTAACGAGGCAGCATCAGCATCGCAATAGCAACGACGCCGCATCAGCAGCGCAATAACAACGAGCAGCATCAAACAGCGCAATAGCAACGAGGCTGCATCAAGTAGCGCAATAGCAACGAAGCAGCATCAAGCAACTCAATAGCAACGAGGCCGCATCAAGCAGCGCAATAGAAACGAGGCCGCATTAGGCAGCGAAATAGGCACGAGGCTGCATCACCCTGCGCAATAGCAACGATGCCGCATCAGTAGCGCAATAGGTACGAGACAGCATCAAGCAGCGCAATAGCAACGAGGCCGCATCAAGCAGCGCAATAGCAACGAGGCGGTATCACGCAGTGCAATAGCAATGAGGCGGCATCAGGCAGCGCAATATCAACGACGCCGCATCAGCAGCGCAATAGCAACGAGGCTGCATTTAGCAGCGCAATAGCAACGAGGCAGCATCAAGCAATGCAATAGCAACCAGGCCGCATCAAGCAGCGCAATAGAAACGAGGCCGCATCAGCAGCGCAATAGTAACGAGGCAGCCTCAAGCAACGCAATAACAACGAAGCAGCATCAAACCACGCAATAGCAACGAAGCCGCAATAGGTAGTACAATAGCAACGAGGTTGCATCAAGTAGCGCAATAGTAACGAGGCAGCATCAGCATCGCAATAGCAACGACACCGCATCAGCAGCGCAATAACGAGGCAGCATCAAACAGCGCAATAGCAACGAGGCTGCAACAAGCAGCGCAATATCAACGACGCCGCATCAGCAGCGCAATAGCAACAAGGCTGCATTTAGCAGCGCAATAGCAACGAGGCAGCATCAAGCAACGCAATAGCAACCAAGCCGCATCAAGCAGCGCAATAGCAACGAGGCCGCATCACACAGCGTAATAGCAACGTTGCATCATCAATCAACGAGGCCGCATCAAGCAGCAGAATAGCAACGAGGCCGCATCAAGCAGCGTAATAACAACGAAGCCGCATCAAGCAGCGCAATAGCAACGTTGCATCCTCGAGCAACGAGGCCGCATCAAGCAGCGCAATAGCTGCGAGGCGGCATCAATCAGCGCAATAGCAACGAGGCTGCATCAAACAACGCAATGGCAACGATGCAGCATCTCCAGCGTAATAGCAACGAGGCCGCATCAAGTAGTGCAATAGCATCGAGGCAGCATCAAGCAGCGCAATACCAACGAGGCCGCATCAAGCAGCGCAATAGCAACGAGACCGCATTACGCAGCGCAATAGGCACGAGGCCGCATTCACACAGCGCAATAGCAACGCAATAGCTACGAGGCAGCATCAAGCAGCGCAATAGCAACGAGGCCGCATCAAGCAGCGCAATAGCAACGAGGCCACATCAAGCAGCGCAATAGCAACGAGGCGGAAACACGCAGCGCAATAGCAACGTTGCATCATCAATCAACGAGGCCGCATCAAGCAACCCAATGGCAACGAGGCCGCACCAAGCAGCGCAATAGCAACGAGGCTGCATCAAGTAGCGCAATAGCAACGAGGCGGCATCACGCAGCACAATAGCAACGAGGCAGCATCAAGCAGGGCAATAGCAACGAGGCTGCATCAAGCAACGCCATAGCAGCGAGGCAGCATCAAGCAGCGCAATACCAACGAGGCCGCATCAAGCAGCGCAATAGCAACGAGGCAGCATCAAGCAACGCAATAGCAACGAGACCACATCACGCAGCGCAAGATCAACGAGGCAGCATCAAGCAACGCAATAGCAAAGGGGCCGCATCAAACAGCGCAATAGCAACGAGGATGCATCAAGCAGCGCAATAGCAACGAGGCAGCCTCAAGCAACGCAATAACAACGAAGCAGCATCAAACCACGCAATAGCAACGAGGCCGCAATAGGTAGTACAATAGCATCGAGGCTGCATCAAGTAGCGCAATAGTAACGAGGCAGCATCAGCATCGCAATAGCAACGACACCGCATCAGCTGCGCAATAACGAGGCAGCATCAAACAGCGCAATAGCAACGAGGCTGCAACAAGCAGCGCAATAGCACCGAGGCTGCATCAAGTAGCGCAATAGTAACGAGGCAGCATCAAGCAACGCAATAGCAACGAGGCTGCATCAACCAGCGCAATAGAAACTAGGCCGCATTACGCAGCGCAATAGGCACGAGGCTGCATCACCCTGCGCAATATCAACGAGGCCGCATCAGCAGCGCAATAGGTACGAGGCAGCATCAAGCATCGCAATAGAAACAAGACGGCATTAAACAGCGCAATAACAACGAGGCAGCATCAAGAAGCACAAGACCAACGAGGTCGCATGACGTAGCGCAATGGCAACAAGGCCGGATCACGCAAGGCAATATCAACGAGGCGGCATCTCGCAAGGCAATATCAACGAGGTGGCATCACGCAGCGCAATAGCAACGAGGCCGCATCAGCAGCGCAATAGTAACGAGGACGCATCACGCAGCGCAATATCAACGAGGCCGCATCAGCAGTGCAATATCAACGAGGCCGCATCAGCAGCGCAATATCAACGAAACTGCATTAAGCAGCGCAATAGCAACGAGGCAGTATCAAGCAGCGCAATAACAACGAGGCGGCTTCACGCAGCGCAATAGCAATGAGGCAGCATCAGGCAGCGCAATATCAACGACGCCACATCAGCAGCGCAATAGCAACGAGGCTGAATTTAGCAGCGCAATAGCAACGAGGCAGCATCAAGCAACGCAATAGCAACGAGGCCGCATCAAGCAGCGCAATACCAACGAGGCCACATCAAGCAGCGCAATAGCAACGAGGCGGCATCACGCAGCGCAATAGCAACGTTGCATCATCAATCAACGAGGCCGCATCAAGCAGCGTAATAGCAACGAGGCCGCATCAAGCAGCGTAATAACAACGAAGCCGCATCAAGCAGCGCAATAGCAACGAGGCGGCATCACGCAGCGCAATAGCAACGTTGCATCCTCAAGCAACGATGCCGCATCAAGCAGCGCAATAGCAGCGAGGCGGCATCAAGCAGCGCAATAGCAACGAGGCTGCATCAAACAACGCAATGGCAACGATGCAGCATCTCCAGCGTAATAGCAACGAGGCTGCATCAAGCAGCGCAATAGCAACGAGGCAGCATCAAGCAGCGTAATAGCAACGAGGCCGCATCAAGCAGCGCAATAGCAACGAGGCCGCATTACGCAGCGCAATAGGCACGAGGCCGCATTCACCCAGCGCAATAGCAACGAGGCGCATCAGCAGCGCAATAGCTACGAGGCAGCATCAAGCAGCGCAAAAGCAACGAGGCCGCATCAAGCAGCGCAATAGCAACGAGGCTGCATTAAACAGCGCAATAGCAACGAGGCCGTATCAAGCAGCGCAATAGCAACGAGGCCACACCACGCAGCGCAATAGAAACGAGGCCGCATCACGCAGGTTCGGACGGAGAGATCTGTAAGGAAAGTGAAAATGCGTGGAAGCTATAAAGACACGGATCCTTCTGCAGGTATTGAAACCGGAAGGGCGAACTGCGAGTCTTGGGGCCAGAAGGGAACACAATCCTCCAGATGTCAGCTGCAGGAAGGTTATCCATGCTCCAATAGAGACATCCCTTTTCGGGGGCATATATAAGGGGGGAGGGGGAAGAATGCAGAAACGTTAAAACAAAACCCACCACCCCAACCGGAGCCAAGAGGGAGGGGGTGACCACCCCGGGGCTTCCAGCCTGTTCCGACGTGGGGATCAATGGACGGGTCGGCGACTAGTCTACGGTAAAAGTCGCCGGCCAATAAGTGAAATAACGGCTTGTAAATAAAGTGACAAAAAAGGGCAAAGTGGAAATGTTTAGAAAGCCTAAAGTCCTGGTAGACTCAATCTAGTTTGAGACTGCCGGGAGCTTTGAGGCCAGGAGAGAATGAAGATCCCCCAGATACCACAGGTGTGGCAGTGGGCGAGAGCGTGTGCGTGGGGTAAGGTGGGCGTACTTGCCCTCAATTGAGCCCATGAACTACTCTATGACAAAGGCGTAAGACCTCGCTCCCAGAGGGTCGCTTATTTTATTTTAAATTTATAAACTAACGCGACAATCATCGAGGGCTTCGCAGAAAGTTTTTCTGGAGGAAAATGGTAAAATTAGGGGACGTGAAAATGTGCGCGTTAAATATCTCGAGTGCAACTAGAAACATCATACTTTTGCTATCATGAGGATAAGAACAGTAGTAATGAGGTCAGGTATGAAGGGTCTAAAATCTAAATTATGCCTTAAAACAACCTTAATTAGGGATTAGCATCTGTGTAGGAGTGAAAAAATGACGTACAAAATACCCCCTCTTTGAGGTCTTCCAAATGAAAATAAGTTGAGATACATAAAAAGGCAATTGTCTTTATTAGCTTCGTGTGGGAAATTTACATTTTTGTAATGGAAATTACTTTCAAAAAGCAATATCCTGCAATTTAGAGAGCAATAACTATGACGCGCAGTAGACAAAGTCATGGGTTGTTTTTTTTTTTCGTGTAGCGAGGAGTGAAAAAGCCAATATGTACTATCTTGAAATACGGGTGTAATTTGGTGGCAACATTATTGCCTAAAATAGCAAAAGGAGAATTGACAATTTTAAAAGTGACCTTTTAATACCATTTTACATCATGTTTGAATTCTGTGAGGGTTGTTCGCTTTCGATAATAAATTTAAAATAGTTAGTATCATTTTGACGTAAACATACGTTGATAGTGTTTTTAGAGGAAAAAAAAGAGGCAATAACATAATAAAGATACAGTGGCACAACAAATAACAATTCATATTTAACCCGCAAACTTAAGCGCAATTTTATGATACTTTTGTCGCCCAAATAATCCATTTATGAGTATCGTCTGCATTTCAAGATGGCGGTAGGTCAAATTAGTCGTAGTTTTTCAACCTTTACAACCAGATAAAGCGTATTTTTGGATCATATATTTGCTTGCTTTTACTTTTTTTAATATTTTCCAATAAAATAAAGCAAATTGCTCACCGCTAATATAGACAATTACCTATAAAATGAAGAGTTCAAATGTAAAGGAAAGCATTTTGGCACGAACGTGTTTACGGCGTCAATGAGAGCCTACGTTCATACTGTATCGGCCATGGCTGTGGGATAATACGCCATGGAATTGCTGTACCCAATAGACCAACCTAACGGACCTAAAATCCAAACAGTACATTTTAGGGTTGCGAGTTGAGCCTATTAGATTTTTTTTTTTTTTTTTTTATAGAGCCCATCTGGCAACTACCCACTTGGGCATAAGTCGCCGAAAAACACGACAGCCTAGAATTAGGCTACTTTAAAGTTAAAATATGAAAACTTAACAATCAATATAAATTTGAAAAACTTAACAATCGAAGCAATCTCCGGCAGCGGGGGGAGGTCCCCCTCACCCCGGTGCAGGAGAGTGCAATCTAAAACAAAACAATAATAAAAAAAGGAACCTTAAATAAAGGGGAGAAGGCCGGCCTCCCCCAAAAAGTCAATAAGTCCACCAGTCATGGTGCACGCACTCGTCCCGAGTACAAGGGACAGGCGGTAGCGACCCCGCCCATCCGGTACCGAGACAGGTATCGTGCGCGAAGATCACCCAGACTGGGACATTCGACAAGAATATGCCGAACAGTCTGGGGGACGACGCAGTCGTTGCAATAGGGCACATGCGAGCGCTCCACCAAGTAACGATGCGTCACACGAGTGTGTCCGATTCGAAGACGACAGAAAGCAACCTGAAGCCGCCGCGGCATTGGGGGATAGGTCCATGGGAACAGTCGCGGCGCAATGGCACGCAACTTTAAGTTCCCCTCGACCGTCTCCCATCTTCTTTGCCAAGCAGTCCGAAGAGCTGCCCGTATTCCTGCCATGTAGTCGGTGTGAGGAAGAGCGAAACGCTGGTCCGGTCGCAGAGTCCTCGCGGACTCTTTGGCGCCCTCATCGGCGCGCTCATTCCCCGCAATTCCTACATGTCCAGGAACCCAGCAGAAGATAATCTCGACATCTGCCCGGCTCGCCAAAACCGTGGCGTCACGGATTTCGCGAACCAGGGGATGCGGAGATTCCAATGCCCCGAGAGCACTCAGGGCGCTTTGTGAGTCGCTATAAATCACAATCCGGTCTCCGAACCGGGCACGTCGCGTAATCTCCCGTACCGAGTGGTGTATTGCCACCAGCTCGGCCGTGAAGACAGACGCAGCGCCTGGTAGAGCCCCGCTGACTTCAAACAGAGGGGATACGGCGTGGAAGCCGACCCCCTCTTGGGACTTGGAGCCATCCGTATACACTGGCACGGTACCAGCGTGACACGATGTGTGCTCCAAAAAGATCGAACGCAATACTCCTGGCGCAGTACAAGCTTTGGGAGCAGAGGCGTGGCGACAAATAGCCAAATGTGGTACCCTCCAGGGTGGCGTCCTGGGCAGAACCAGGGGCGCCACCGGCCCGAGAGCTATATCTACCTCTCGAAGGAGTTTCCTGGCCCTAAACCCAAAGGGCTTAGGGTATGACTGGCGTCTCTCGGCGGCATAGGCACCATCGAGATCAGCTGCGGATGCAGTGAGAGCTGTTGGCGACTGGGGGAGGCGCCGGGCTCGCGCGTACAGGCGAGTGATGCACTGCACGCGGCGGAGAGCGAGTGGCATCTCCCCAGCATCGACCAACAGGCTCTCAATGGGGGAAGTGCGGAAGGCACCGGTCGCAAGGCGAAGGCCGGTGTGGTGGATCGAATCCACCTTCCGCAATAAACGCTCGGCTGCGGATGCATAAAACTCGCATCCGTAGTCGAGCTTCGAGCGAACAAAGGATCGATAAAAAAGTAAGGCGGTAGCCCTATCAGCGCCCCAAGCGCTGAACGTCACGGAACGGAGAATGTCCATGGCGCGGGTACAAGAGACCCTAAGGCTGCGAATGTGAGCCTCCCAGGTGAGGCGTCGGTCGAATACAAGACCAAGGAAACGGTGCGACTCAACCACATCCAGGCGCACCCCATTAAGAAACAAATCTGGGTCGGGGTGAAGCCGTGGATGGCGGCAGAAGTGCACCACCTTAGTCTTGGCCAAAGAAAACCGAAACCTGTGCGCTTCGGCATAGCGAGAGACGCGGTTCAATGCCTGTTGGAGTCGGCGCTCCAGAGTTGGCATCTGGGCCGCGCCAAAAGAGATCGAAAGGTCGTCCACGTAGAGCGTAGCGAGAACATCTTCCGGCAGCACCGAGGTGATGCCGTTGATGCTCAGGGCAAAGAGTGTGACACTGAGGACACTTCCCTGCGGGACACCCTCTTCCTGCTCCTTTGGGCCGGAGAGGGCTCCCCCCACCCGTACGCGGAATCGACGATCTCGCAAAAATTCAGATATAAACATTGGGAGGCGTCCCCTCGCCCCCATCGTGTGGAGAGTCTCCATGATACCGTATCGCCATGCGGTATCATAGGCTTTCTCCAGATCAAAAAACACCGTGGCGTAGTGCTGTCTACGAAGGAAAGCCTCGCAGACGGCATTTTCCAGTCGGAGCAGAGCATCCGACGTGGAGTGGAACTTACGGAAGCCGCACTGTGCAGAAGACAGATGGCCTCCGCTGTCCAGGAAATAGGCTAATCTAACATTTACCAATTTCTCCATCAACTTGCACACGCAAGAGGTTAGAGAGATTGGGCGGAAACCGGCCGGAGTAGAGTGATCTCTCCCCGGCTTGCGAAAGGCGAGCACAGTAGCGATTCGCCAGGAGTCTGGGAGGAGACCTTCCACCCAGATCCTGTTGAACAAATCTAATAGAAAGGCCATGCCTCGCTCACCCAGGTGTCGAAGCATGGCGTACGGGACATCGTCCGGACCATGGGCGGTGTCCGCGCACGAAGCGAGAGCGGAACGCAACTCACTCACAGTAACCTTGTCGTTGAAGGGTTCTCCGCCTCTGGAGGTAAAGTCCAGCCGGCGGCCTTCCGCGACATCACGACGTGCATTGAATGCTGGCGGAGCAGCATCACGGCTAGAGAATGCGGAAAAAGCGGTCGCTAAGGATTCCGCCACGGACGCGGGGTCCGAGATTGCGGTCCCATTCTCCTGGAGAACGGGAGGGGGGTCCTGCGAGAACTTGCCCCGAATCCTTTTGACTCGCTTCCACACCTCAGCTAAAGGGGTCTTCCCGTTAAGTGAAGACACGTATGCCCGCCAAGAAGAGCGGCGGGCGTGCTTCCAAATATACCGGAACCTAGCCCTAGCCCGACGAAATTCAGCGACGGTGAAATCGTTCGGGCGGCGCTTATAGCGCATGTAGGCATAACGGTTCTGTTTGAGGGCCGTCTCACACTCGGCCGACCACCATGGGAGTGGTCGGCGTGCAAAACGGCCAGACGTCCTAGGAATAGTAGTCAGGCCCACGGCGATGAGGTTGCCGGAGAAGAACTCGACGGCCTCATCTACCGACCTAAACTCCTTGACTGAGATAGAGAATTCAGTCATTTCCTGAAATGCAGGCCACCGCGCCCGCGCCAAGCACCACCGAGGTGGTCTCTAGGGCGGCAGTTGCCCTGAAAATGATATTTGAATGGGAAAGTGATCACTACCATGGAGGTCATCGACCACCCCCCAATCAAAATCAGGCTGTGCATCCGAAGAGCACAAAGATAGGTCAAGGCAAGAAAATGAAGCGGTTCTCGGACAGTGATGCGTAAACTCATCCACGTTTAGGACACCCATCTCAAGCTCTTCGATCAGATCGGCAAGGACTTGTCCCCTGGGATTTATGGTGTAATCTCCCCAGAGAGGATGCCTGCCGTTCAGATCTCCAAGCAAGAGATAGGGCCTCGGCAACCGTGCCACGACGCGGCGAAAGTCCCCCGCGTCGAAGTCAGCTGACGGTGGAATGTACGCAGAAATGATAGTATACCTCCTATCCAGGTGCAGCTGCACAGCCACTGCCTGAAAGGAGGTATCTAAAGAGAAAGGAAGAACGGAGACATCATGCCGGGTGTAAACCGCGCATCCCCCAGCCCGGCCGTCCCGCGGTGGTTGGGTCGCAAGACCCTTATACCCCGGGAGGGCAGGCAGGGGGCACGCGCCTAGCATGGTCTCCTGCAAAAAAATAGCTAACGGGGAACGGGATGAGGCGAGCCTCCGCAGCTCCTCCCAGTTGGCCCGGAGTCCACGGCAATTCCATTGAAGGAATATGCCCTCCAGGCCTAGCTCGGAGGAGACGCGGGGGCCCTCCTCGAATTGAAGACCCTCACGGGAATGGCCGTACGCTTCCCGGGGGCAGAACCCCGGGCGCTGTTGGCCGGACAAAGCGCTGAAGGCGCTGTCGCCTTCGAGGACTTATTGGGGGAGGTTGGGCTCGCCATGCGAGTCTTTTCCTCCCTCCGCCTCGAAACTTTAGGCGGGCGTTGCGGCTTCGGAGGCGGGGGGCCCTCTTTTCGAGGAACCACCGTCTCCGAGCCACTCGCTCCACCTCGGGGCGTGGGCAAAGGGGCCGAAGCTCCTTTGTTGCTGTCCTCCTTTCGGGGAACAGCTTTAGGAACCCCGGAAGATGGCCTAGCGACCATCTTCAGGGGTGTTGCCTCCTGTGAGTCTAACGACTCGGTGGAGGCGCGTGGCCGTTTCGCTTTACGCGAAACGGTCACGCTGGGGGAAGAGGGGGGAGCCCTGGTTTTAGCCGGGGCAGGGTATGAACCCTTTTTGCCGCCAGCTTTACCAGGGGAGCGCCCAGGTTGGGTAGAGCCCACAGAAGGGCTCCGAATGGGCGCGGAAACAACCGTGCTCGTTGGCCTGGATGGGCCAGGAGCAGAGGGTGCCTTTCTAACTATTGAGGCATATGACGTCCCAGGCAGAGCCGGGCGCGCCAGGACCAAGTCCTTTGCCTCGCGGAATGAGAGTCGATCCTGGGCCTGAACGGCCAGGATTTCTTTCTCAAGGAGATATGCACCACATTGCTTCGAAGAAGCAGGGTGCGGCTCTCCGCAATTGACACACTTGGCCACACACGATTTGGACTTATCGTGTGCGACCTTGGAGCAATTTACACAGACTTCGGGTGACCCCGATTTTGCACGTCTACATGATCGATTCGTATGGCCGAAGCGGTGGCAGTAATAGCACCGCCGCGGCAGTGGCACGAATGCCTTCACGCGGTAGCGGTACCAACCGGCACGCACCGACTCAGGGAGCTTGTCACAGTCGAACGTGACGAAGAGTGTAGGGGTGGGTCTCGAGGCCCCTCCCTGTTTTCTCATCACACGTTCGACCTTGACCGCCCCATGGTCGGCCAGCTCTAGGGTGATGTCCTCAATGGAGTAGTCAACAAGTTCCCTCGCATAAACTACTCCTTGCACAAAGTTCATGGTAGAGTGCGGCTTCACACTCACCGGGGTGCCATGAAGTGTCCGAAGAGCACTTATCTTGGCCGCCTCGGCGGGATTCGCCGCATTCGCCAGAAGGCTCCCGTCCGAGAAACGGGTTACCTTCGGCTCTCTACCAATTGCACTAGCTAATCCTCTCCTCTGATGGATCATGTTGCCCTTGGACAACATGGTGCCATCAGTGGAGCGAATAACGAGGAAGCGTTTGAAGCCAGCGGGCTCGAAAACGCCAGGTAACCTCTGAATCAGGGGCCCCGATGTCATCGAGGCTCCGCCCTGTGCATTCTTGGTCTTAGTCGTAGTCATGGGCTCCGCACACGAGGGGGTAGAGGGGCCGGATGTGCCGATCTTGGCTTGGTCGCCTACCAAAGTGGTAGCAGACCCATCCGTCCCCGCAGCCCCCGCGGATGGAGAGGAGCCCCGAGTCTTCTTCGTCTTTTGAGTCTTTTTAGTCTTTTTCTTTTTAGGAGAGGAGGGCGGGGAATGAACCCGCTTTTCACCTCCGCCGGCAGAAGTCCCCAGGCCAGATGGACCAGCCTCAGCCAGGTCCCTCTCCGAAATGGAGAAGGTCCTGGTTGTCGTAGGGGCACCTGTCGGAGGAGATCCCTCCCCTCCTTCTACTGCCTCGGAGCCCTCAGCTATTTGAGGAGGACCTTGCATAGGGGCGGATTCGGGTTCGGTGCTTGGCGCCGAGCCCGAATTCCCCCCCATGGAAGGCCCTACCGTCTGGGGCTGGGTCTCCTCAAGGACCATGTCTATCACAGGAGGGGCCTCCAGTTGGCCATCCCCTCCCAGGACATCGCAGGTCCCCTTGGCAGTATTGTCACTAGTCAGGTGGTGTGGGGAGGCACAGGCCTTGACCCCAGCAAGGTTCAAAATTCTTGCCAGCAGGTCTTTTGAGGGAAGCGACCGAAGGGGCCTGGCTTCCCTCTCCCCCCTAAGGGGGTTTGCCCTACCGAGCCGCTTGCACGAGGGGCGGTCGGCAATGGGCTGCCTGCTGGCTTTCTTGGCAGTCCCCTTAGAAAGCAAAGGAGGGACTGCCGCTGGAGATAGGGAGGTGCCCGAAAGCACCTCCAGAGAAGGGGGTGAGGGGGAGTCCCCTACACCCGTAGGCGTAGGAGAGGAGTAAGCCTCCTCTCCGGTTAAAGAATTATGGAGGGTCCCTTGCGCAAGCACAAGGGGGGGGACCTCCATTTTCTCGGTGGAGCTGCCCGAGGGCGGCTCCGTAGATGTTTTTGGGGAAGTTGGGGGTTGGGGTTTTTGTTTTTTTTCATACATGGGCATGGTGACCCTCTTTTGATTACGGGATGCAATAGCTCATCACCTCTCGCAGTTGCCCGCACTGCGAGAGGTGCTTACAAGCCCGGCAGAGCCAGGCGCCGCCATTCGGGACCACCCCTCCCGCCTGGTGGCCTGGCAGTCCTTCGGCATGGCGGCTCCACCTTGGACACGGCGTAAAAAATATAGGTTGTGAAGAGGAGAGGAAAAGGGATGTGAGGAAGATGTGGGTGGGGATGAAGCAGGTTGTTAAAAAAAACCCATCCCGAACCGGAGCTGAGGGGTTAGGGAACAATGTCCCCTCCCCCCCTCAGCCCCGATCCGGGGTGGTTGGCTTGAGAAGAAGGTCAGCATTCTACCCTGTGAAATTAGAGGCTGACCAGAGAAAGTTGTGGGAGAGGTTGTATGAAAAGCGACGAGGTAGGGGAGAAATCGGGCTATCTGAAGGAAGGAAGAGAGGCTAAGCTGGGGCCGGACGGAGCGCTGGATCCCGTCAGCACGGCGGCCAGGATGGCAAATTGCCGCGCCCCTTACGGGGTGAGCCTATTAGATGTATTCATTTGCTTGGCTCGGCTGAGGCACGTGCCTCAGGTGGCGACTGCTATAACAACGCCATAGCCCGGCTGCGCGCATTCAAGTCAACCTAACAATTCCAACGGCGGTTAAAAGAAATGTCCATACAGGCTGCTCAGTTGGATGAATGCTATTCACCCCAAAGTTTTAGAAACATCTAAAAAATCTCACGTAAAAACGAATGTGTCATAGAGCATCATGTATACAAATTGAAAATGCCGAAAGAAAAAGGAAAAGGAAATTTAACCTTGGTCAGTGGACAACACAGATTATAATGGACTGCATGGTCTGTGTTATCCAAGTTGCATATGAGAGGATAAAATAATGGGCTTACTTGAAGGAAGATGAGTAAAAAGGGACGATGGAGAGCCAGAGTGAAGGGAAAATAGCTGCACTTTGCGCCATTGAAAGGCGGAATCTTCCGTTGCTCGCAAGAGGGCGATCTCATGGAAGTAGTTATTCAGTTAATTCGCTCAAAATGTAACGGAAGTTAACGCTAATTATTATTTTATTATTATAAAACTACACAAAGCGTTATTTTCGCTCTCAAACCACCCTGAAACCGGCCATAACTATAAGATATAAAATTGCCAAATTATACAAGACAAAAGAGAGAAAACAGAAAAGATTTAACGGATTAACTGTGCGCCGCTCTGGTTTTGAGGATCGTCTAGCGTCTTGCTGCCTCTATTTCAAGCTCCAGGTGTGAATGGGATCGGGTTTCTTTTTTATAATATTAATTCCATTATAATTATCATTCATTACAATGGTTACAATGTATCATTACTAATCTTTTTACCCAATTTTAATCCAAATTATCATTATTTATAATCATTAGATGCCAATGATTAATCAAAATGGATTAATAATAGTTAAAAAAATTAAGCTCTAAATTAAATTGGGCGAGTCCTGAGGTACGTGCGCAAGTTGCAAACCATAAATGAATTACAATTGTGCTCAAAATTATGGATAAAGTGAAAGGGAGAGAGTTTGGAACTTAAAATATGGTGTGTAAACCAACGATGGCAAGTCCACTGCAATGTATGAAATAATCCGAGAGCGGAGAAGAAGGCAGTGCAGGGTCACAATTTCTTATCTTTGGCGAGATCGCTTTGCTCAATCGCTCGATCAAGATTGGCTTGGACGTCCCCCCCCCCACCCCACCCCCCGAGTCGAAATGCACGTGAAGCGAATTTCACCCAGCTTATGGTTATGGAATGTCCCTAGCCACCACGCACACAAATCTTCCAAACACACGTGAATACTAAAACCTTACCGCATCTCGTCATTCCGCTTTTGCAATAGCACGAAAGCGGAGCGGGAGTTTATCGTATTTCCAAACGATCATTTTCAACGAGGCAAAGAATGCTACGGGGCAGAGGGGAAAGATCTTCCCTTGCCGGGCTGTTGCGCCAATACGCTTTCAACCGACTGAATTCTGACCACAGCAAGGCGAGCAAGATGCTACTTCGGCCACGCCTTTCGACGGGAAACATTCACTTGGGAGGAACAAACATCCAAATTCGTCACGTCGTGAAATCGGACGAGGATAAGTTATTCTCTAGTTCAATTCTCTGCCTCATCCCGATTTCCGACAATGAACATGCAGCTATCCATACGTGAAGTCAAATGGGGACGGGAGTATGCGCCTGCGCAAACTTCCTCTGGGTTCAAAATGAGTCTTTCCTCGGCCTGTCTTTGTGACTGACAAGTTCGCATTTCCTAACTTCGATTCTTTGAAACTCCTCCCAAGTTTTTGAGCTATTTACGCCTTTTCTTTTTACTAACTAAACCAATCATTCATGATCCCCTCTCACGGATACTGGCATTTGACTCAACCTTTCCCTATTGAATGAATAAGACGTGGATGAATTATATAGGTTTCTTCCCTCCTCAATAATTGTCCAGACTTCTCAGTAAAATAACGGTTCAGGGCCGACCTGCTCTTCTTTGTTAGATGTTACTTTAAGAAGCGTGCAGGACCTCCCTTCAACCTTTAATGGAGAAGATGGGCGCCCATCTATCGAGTATTTACGAGTCGAAGGAAAGCCAAACGAGGAATGACAAAGCCAACCCCTTCCCCCCGCTATAACCCAGGAACGGCTTCAAAGCGGCGTCCATACCGTGATGAAAACGCAAATAAACTTCCCCGTAAATGACACTCGGATATAACAAAAAATAAAATTTATCACATGACATAAATATAACGTCAAAAAAGATGAAATTTAAGGCGTAAACTCCAAAGGGTAGTAAAACGGGAGACCTCCGTCGTTGCCGAAGCAACGCCATACCAAGGGATGGGAGTATAATAGATAAACAAAGGCTAGGGGAAATCAAGGGGACAAATAATAAGGAAACAAATTTTATTCGACGCCAAGAGGGAGAAAAAAAGGTTAGGGTGAGTTGCCGAGTCACCATGTGAAAGGTCGTGGGAAGGTGGTGTAAACTCCAAAGGGCAGTAAAACGGGAGACCTCCGTCGTTGCCAAAGCAACGCCATATCAAGGGATGGGAGTATAATAGATAAACAAAGGCTAGGGAAAATCAAGGGGACAAATAATAAGGAAACAAATTTTATTCGACGCCAAGAGGGAGAAAAAAAGGTTAGGGTGAGTTGCCGAGTCACTATGTGAAAGGTCGTAGGGAGGTGCAAGACAGGGGGACAGGACATTATTTTTTAAGGCAAAAACGAATCATCTCTGAGTTCCTCATATGTGCTATGTACCGAGTGATAAAGCAACAAGCCTGAACTTCGCCCTTCGCTTGCCGGGAAGACATGAAAGAGAAATGATGATAGAAGAAGGGATGGGTGGAGAGTCTTATCAAGATCTTCGAATCATGAGTCGTGGATGAGCCCTCGTAAGGCAAGGCTAATCTTCCGTAAATCAGCGCCTTCCAATCTGCGGCGCGAGAAACCCTCAGTTCCCTTCAGTGTTGGCAATTCAAACTAATTAGTTCTTAGCATAATTTGAATCGCGTTAAGAATGTATTCACTTAGATCTAATTCGGAATGATGGAAACGTTTAATCATAGCTAAATATGGAGGTCTTTTGAGGGAACTAAATGGTTATATCAAATCAAATTGATGCTGTTATCTCAGATCTGAATATTTCGGAAACTACTGTCGCAAAAGAAGCACACCGTAAGTAACGTGAAAATAATCTCCATTGGGGAAGCAGAGAAGACACAAATGAAGAAAATAAATTAAAGATCAAGTAAAAATCTACAAGATCAACGATAATAATAAGGATTGTGATAATACTCCATGACCCATAAGTGCTGATTCTGGACGTGACTAATTTATAATACAAAAAAATATTTCTTAGAAAGGAAACAGGGTGGGTAAGTGGGGGTGGGAGTGGGGTGGCTTATTACCCACCTGACGACTACAATCAAGGGCTTGAGTCACTGTCATAATAAACCTATTAAGAGGCAACATTTAAAAAAAGAGGCAAAGAGTACATCCCCTAAAACAAAAGCAGGAAACAGTGCAATCAACGAAGGTTATGGGAAAAACAGAAGTAATTGAGATCGCTCCCCCCCGACAAGGAAAAAATTACTAACAAAAATAAACAAGCGACAAGAAGTGTATATATACGCCAACCTAACAGGAATACAAACAAAACAAAAGCTAGCGAGAATCTATTCGATTAATTAATGCTGAAACGCCGAGTCAGAGAGGTAAAGCAGGAAAGCAAAGCTCGGAGCTCAACGAACAAAGAGATATTTTTCTATTAATTAAATTTAAAGCCAAATCCAACGCGGAGACCACCCACCAAAAGATTGCAAAGGGAGATAGGTAAAGAAACCAGTAAAGATAAAGTGAAAACATATGGAATATATATATATATATATATATATATATATATATATATATATATGTAGCCACAGTCTCTCCTGCTATTGAGGCCTGATGGGGAAGCGAGGGAGAAACGCAGACCCTGAAATTTCGAGTCGATTCTGGCAAAATTTGAAAATAACCGTGCAAGCTGAAAATTGGTTTAAATCCCGTAACGATAACGACGGTCTTTTGTTTCTCTCTCCGAGGACCGAGGCTACGATGAGGCCTAATTGGTCAAAACACTCGCCTGCGACCGATTGCCGGGGTCGGAGGAAAAGGGAACATTCGGGAAGTCTCGAAGAAAACAGCCATTGACGAGACACCGCTGCGTGCCTTGACGTAGGGATAAAGGATCTGTGTGTATGTGTGCGTGTATGTTAATCCTCATTTCTTTCTATTTAAAAGCAAATAAAGCAAAAACAACAATCTTATTTTCACCATAATGTTATTCGAGAGTTTCTAGAAGAAAGCGAAAAGGTTAGTGGAAGTGATAATAAGTAATATTACATTCAAGTAGACTAATTCCAGGTAAGGGGACCAGGTGGCCGGGCACACAAATCTTACACAAAACGCAAAAAATAAACGAAGATTTCTGTGGCAATTCACTTAAAGTGATTTTTTTATAAAAGAAAGAAATCCAAGGTTCTGAATGCGGTGAGGTACGTAGATGTCGCGAGTCTCAAAAGATCTTGTGGACTGAGTCGACGCGGGGCGAAAAACTCCCCCCATCCTTCCGCCTGCTCCATCACAGCATAACGATCAACACTGAATAAGGTGGTGGTTTATATTTCAGTGAAAAGCACTAAGTTTGCGAGAGAGAGAGGCAATGTAGTGTGGGAGAAAATGTGACAAAAGAGAAGCCAGAAATCATGGATATGGTCTTTAAAAAGATTCCGGAAAGTGAAAATGTGGAGGTCTACAAGCCAAAAAACCCGCATCCACTCCATGAAGGCAGTTCCCATTATGAATAACAAGGCAAATAGTGGATGACAAGAGCTACCAAAATAAACCTCCTCAACTCCAATTACTGGAAGCAAAATATCAAATTGGAAGAAATAATCATGGCGAACCTCTTAAAAGACTTCGCTGTGTCATCAAGGAATTCAAAGCCTACTCTCTCCAGTAATTCTCACTTAATTTCAGTGCCCCTATGTATTTTAGTCATCCCGCTTCCTCCCAGTGTTTGCCTTTCCCCTGACCGTCGTCAACCGCAGTTTGTGGCGTTTTCGATAAAAATTGGCCCCTTAAAGGACACCAAACACAAAGAAGTTTCCTCAAAATCTAATTTACTGCGAACCAACTCTACATTAATCAATGACCAACCAGCTCCAAGCGTCGGTTAAATGAAATTAATAATTTAAGAGAACACGAAATGGGGAAAAACATCCAACCGGGGCGAGTATCTCAGAAAGCTAATTTTATTTCATAAATTAAACTCCATCGCGTGACATCGCGAAATTAATGGCTGTAATGACGAAGTCCCGTGAAATATCCGTCGTCCTTCGGTTGGGCAAAATTTCGGACTAAATGAAATAATGAAATCGAAATCCGTAGACTAAAGGGGAGGGATTATTATAACTTCTAATTGGGAATTAAATTATTACGTAAAAAAAAAGACTATATTGAGCTTATCGCTGTTGGAAAAGCGAATACGAGTCGGCTATGGGTAAATTTAAAGGCCAGATTATTTTTTTACGTTAGGATCTCTTCTGGGGGTCGTTAGCGAGGGCACAACCGACGAAATTACCAAACACGTATAGGCCAGGTTAATCCAAATCTAAAGGAATAAACAACAATAAAATGACAAAAATAAGAACCCTTCCCCCGAAAACAATGGCAACAATCATAATATATACCTAAATGGTAAACTAAGTCGCCGGAGCGAGGCCTCCCCCCCCTCCAATACTTGATTATGCAACCAATTTTTGTAACTAAATACTATGGAGGGGGCGCAAGGGTGTGGGTGGGGGTAAGGAACCATTCGTACCATGGATGGTTACTATACGGTACATAAGAGGCCACCAAAATGAGGTGTGCCAGATTCGTTTCACGGCCAAACTAAACAAAGTATTTATAATACCCATAATAATTGTGTTAAAGATTTATTTTTTTTCAAGGGGCTATCTGGCGACTGCCCACTTGGGCATAAGTCGCCGCAAACAAACAGCCTAGTTTTAAAATACTGTGAAACAAATATTTCAACAGAAACAACAATAAAAAAGAGATAACAATCAGGAAGCACGCTCCGGCGTTGGGGCGTGTGACCTAGAAAGAAAAAATAACTAACAATAACAAAAACAACAACAAAACCTAGTTAAATAAAAGGGAGAAGGCCGGCCTCCCCCCAAAAGTCAACAAGTCCACCAGTCAATGTGCACGCACTCGTCCCGAGTAAAAGGGACAGGCGGTAGCGACCCCACCCATCCCGGTACAAGGACAGGTAACGTGCGCGAAGATCATCCAGACTGGGACATTCGACAAGAATGTGCCGAACAGTCTGCGGGACGACGCAGTCGTCGCAATAGGGCGCAGGCGAGCGCTCCATCAAATAGCATTGCGTCACACGAGTGTGTCCGATTCGGAGACGACAGAAAGCGACCTGAAGCCGTCGCGGGATGGGGAAAAGGTCCATGGGAACAGTTGCGGCGCAATAACACGCAACTTTAAGTTCCCTTCGACCGTCTCCCATCTTCTTTGTCATGCAGTCCGAAGAGCTGCCCGTATTCCTGCCATGTAGTCGGTGTGAGGAAGAGAGAAACACTGGTCCGGTCGCAGAGTCCTCGCGGAATCTTTAGCGCCCTCATCGGCGCGCTCATTCCAAGCAATTCCTACATGTCCAGGAACCCAGCAGAAGATAATCTCGACATCCACCCGGCTCGCCAAAACCGTGGCGTCACGGATATCGCGAACCAGGGGATGCGGAGATTCCAATGTCCCGAGAGCACTCAGGGCGGTTTGTTTATTCGCTATAGATCACAATCCGGTCTCCGAACCGGGCACGTCGTGTGATCTCCCGTAGCGAGTGGCGTATTGCCACCAGCTTGGCCGTGAAAACAGACGCAGCGCCTGGCAGAGCCCCGCTGACTTCAAACAGAGGGGATACGGCGTGGAGGCCGACTCCCTCTTGGAACTTGGAGCCATCCATATACACTGGCCCTAAACACAAAAGGCTTAGGGTATGACTGGCGTCTCTCGGCAGCATAGGCACCGTCGAGATCAGCTGCGGATGCAGTGAGAGTTGTTGGCGACTGAGAGAGGGGCCACGCTCGCGCGTACGGGCGAGTGATGCACTGCACGCAGCGTAAAGCGAGTTGCATCTCCCTAGCATCGACCAACAGGCTCTCAAGGGGGAAAGTGCGGAAGGCACCGGTCGCAAGGCGAAGGCCGGTGTGGTGGATCGAATCCACCTTCCCCAATAAACGCTCGGCTGCGGATACATAAAACTCGCATCCGTAGTCGAGCTTCGAACGAACAAAGGATCGATAAAAAAGTAGGGCAGTAGCCGTATCAGTGCCCCAAGCGCTGAACGTCACGGAACGGAGAATATCCATGGCGCAGGTACAAGAGACCCTAAGGCTGCGAATATGAGCCTACCAGATGAGGCGTCGGTCGAATACAAGACCAAGGAAACGGTGCGACTCAACCACATCCAGGTGGATGGCTGAAGAAGTGCACCACCTTAGTCTTGGCCAAAGAAAACCGAAATCTGTGCGCTTCGGCATAGCGAGAGACGCAGTTCAATGCCTGTTGGAGTCGACGCTCCAGAGTTGGCATCTAGGCAGTGCCAAAAGAGATCGAAAGGTCTTCCACGTAGAGCGTAGCGAGAACATTTTTCGGCTGCACCGAGGTGATGCCGTTAGTGCTCAGGGCAAAGAGTGTGACACTGAGGACACTTCCCTGTGGGACACCCTCTTCTTGCGCCTTTGGGCCGGAGAGGGATCCCCCCCCACCCGTACGCGGAATCGAAGAACTCGCAAAAATTCAGATATAAACATTGGGAGGTTTCTCCTCCCCCCCATCGTGTGGAAAGTGTCCATGATACTGTATCGCCCTGCGGTATCATAGGCCTTCTGCTGTCTACGAAGGAAGGCCTCGCAGACGGCATTTTCCAGTCGGAGCAGAGCATCCGACGTGGAGTGGAACTTGCGGAAGCCGCACTGTGCAGAAGACAGATGGCCTCCGCTGTCCAGGAAATAGGCTAATCTAACATTTACCAATTTCTCCATCAACTTGCACACGCAAGAGGTTAGAGAGATTGGGCGGAAACCGGCCGGAGTAGAGTGATCTCTCCCCATTTTGCGAAAGGCGAGCACAGTAGCGATTCGCCAGGAATCAGGGAGGAGACTCTCCACCTAGATCCTGTTGAAAAAATCTAACACGTGTCGAAGCATGAAGTACGGGACATCGTCCAGACAATGGGCGGTGTCCGCGCACGAAGCGAGAGCGGAGCGCAACTCACTCACAGTAAACCAGTCGTTGAATGGTTCTCCGCATCTGGATGTAAAGTCCAGTCAGCGGCCTTCCGCGACATCACGACGTGCATTGAATGCTGGCGGAGCAGCATCACGGCTAGAGAATGCGGAGAAAGCGGTCACGAACGCGGGGTCCGAGATTGCGGTCCCATTCTCCTGGAGAAGGGAAGGGGAGGTCCTGCGAGAACTTGCCCTGAATCGTCTTGACTCGCTTCCACACCTCTGCTAGAGGGGTCTTCCCGTTAAGTGAAGACACGTATGCCCGCCAAGAAGAGCGGCGGGCGTGCTTCGAAATATACCCGAACCTAGCCCTAGCCCGACTAAATTCAGCGACAGTGAAATCGTTCGGGCGGTGCTTATAGCGCATGTAGGCATAACGCTTTTGTTTGAGGGCCGTCTCACACTCGGCCGACCACCATGGGAGTGGTCGGCGTGCAAAACGGCCAGACGTCCTAGGAATAGTAGTCAGGCCCACGGCGATGAGGTTGCCGGAGAAGAACTCAACGACCTCATCTACCGACCTAAACTCCTCGACTGAGATAGAGAATTCAGTCATTTCCTGAAATGTAGGCCACCGTGCCCGCGCCAAGCACCACCGAGGTGGTCTCTCAGGCGGCAGTTGCCCTGAAAATGATATTTGAATGGGAAAGTGATCACTACCATAGAGGTCATCGACCACCCCCCAATCAAAATCAGGCTGTGCATCCGAAGAGCACAAAGATAGGTCAAGGCAAGAAAATGAAGCGGTTCTCGGACAGTGATGCGTAAACTCATCCACGTTTAGGACACCCATCTCAAGCTCTTCGATCAGATCGGCAAGGACTTGTCCCCTGGGATTTATGGAGTAATCTCCCCAGAGAGGATGCCTGCCGTTCAGATCTCCAAGCAAGAGATAGGGCCTCGGCAACCGTGCCACGACGCAGCGAAAGTCCCCCGCGTCGAAGTCAGCTGACGGTGGAATGTACGCAGAAATGATAGTATACCTCCTATCCAGGTGCAGCTGCACAGCCACTGCCTGAAAGGAGGTATCTAAAGAGAAAGGAAGAACGGAGACATCATGCCGGGTGTAAACCGCGCATCCCCCAGCCCGGCCATCCCGCGGTGGTGGGGTCGCAAGACCCTTGTACCCTGGGAGGGCAGGCAGCGGGCACGCGCCTAGCATGGTCTCCTGCAAAAAAAATAGCTAACGGGGAGCGGGACAGACGAGCCTCCACAGCTCCTCGCAGTTGGCGCGGAATCCACGGCAATTCCATTGAAGGAATATGCCCTCCAGGCCTAGCTCGAAGGAGACGCGGGGGCTCTCTTCGAACAGAAGACCCTGACGGGAATGGCCGTACGCTTCCCGGAGGCAAAGCCCCGGGCGCTGTTGGCTGGGCAAAGCGCTGAAGGCGCTGTTGCCTTCGAGGACTTATTGGGGGAGGTTGGGCTCGCCATGGGAGTCTTTTCCTCCCTCCGCCTCGCTCCCGTCCGAGAAACGGTTCACCTTCGGCTCTCTACCAATTGCACTAGCTAATGCTCTCATCTGATGGATCATGTTGCCCTTGGACAACATGGTGCCATCAGTGGAGCGAATAACGAGGAAGCGTTTGAAGCCAGCGGGCTCGAAAACGCCAGGTAACCTCTAAATGAGGGTCCCCGATTTTATCGATGCTCCGCCCTGGGAACTTTTGGTTTTTGTCATAGTCAGGGGCTCCGCACTCGGGGGGGCAGAGGGGCCGGATGTGCCGATCTTGGATTTGGTCGCTTACCGTAGCAGCAGACCCATCCTTCCCCGCAGCCCCCGCGGATGGAGAGGAGCTCCGAGTCTTCTTTGTCTTTTTCTTGTTCTTTTTCATAGAGGAGGGCAGGGAATGAACCCGCTTCTCACCTCCGCCGGGAGAAGCCCCCAGGCCAGATGCACCGGTCGGAGGAGATCCCTCCCCTCCTTGTACTCCCTCAGAAACCCTAGCCGTTTGAGGAGGACCTTGCATAGGGGTGGATTCGGGTTCGATGCTTGGCGCCGAGCCCGGATTCCCCCCCATGGAAAGCCCTACCGTCTGAGATTTTCATCGTAAATAAAGTCGTCCATTTTCCTCTTTGTTGCATTAGGACTACGGCCATTCCCGGTTGCGAGAAATTCCCAATTATAATAATTATGCAGATTAGAAACGCAAAATTTGCCAAACACAAGGGAAGAGTAAACTTGGCAACTTTATACTACTTAATACTTTACGATCGCAAAGGGCCAGGGGAGGTAGTTTAAGAGCTAAAGTTGCGCCAATCCAGACCAACTATTTTAGACTTTCGCTATTAATTACCTTATACAACCACTGCGTCGGTATGTATCACCCCGGAATAAGGACCGACGAACACTGCAAATGACGTTATAACCGAGGATCCCAGGAGAGTCTTCATGTCGATGGAAGAGGAAATTTGGGAAGGGGGAGAGGGTAGTGTAAAAAAGGTCAACAAACCTAAATTAGGGCTCTCAATTATTCTGATTTATGACCTTACGACCTTCAAAACCTTCAATAATTTCTGGATTAACCTCGGGAGAACCTTGGCAATTATATCATTCGAAATGGAATATAAAACAACATAAGGGTTTCAAATTTCGTTAAAACGGCCTAATCGTTATGATGTTATTGCAACCAAGAAATAGTTCCTGGGCTGACCTTGGCAGGACCTTGGCAATTATATAATTCTAAAACAAATTTAAAACAACATCAGTGTTTCAAATTTCGTTAGAATCGGCTGAATAGTTACAATATTATTGCCAAAAAACTCATTGGAAATTAGTAAAATGCTTACCCTCCGACTGACTGACCTACGTACCGACAAAGTAACTTATATCGCGTGCACGCGACTAAAAACGACGTAAAAATAGAGGGTGCCTGTCCCTGGGATGGGACAGAAACCAAGAGTAATCTGGCAATACAAGGTAATTCGGAAAGCTACAAACCTTTAAAATACCCTAGGGCACGTGTCGATCAAGGAAAGGTTCGGAATGAAATTTCAAAAGTGAAAAATCACCCAAGGATGACCAACGCAATTTAATGCTAATACCCCCCCCCCCATTAAATAAAAGATACAAGACTCCTAAGCAAATTTACCAACAAAACGTATGGACAACTTACCAATGAATTATGCCCCCGCCATATTACGATTCACAAGTAAAATTTGAGATTAAAAGCTAATCGATATGCGAAGTGACAAAGTACTTAAAAAATTAATAAAACAAAAATATCTCACTTAAATGTACTATTAAAAACATGCAGCCTCGAAAAGTTCCCAAATTAGTCCATAACCCTACATTTTTAGAACGAGATTTTTTGAAGGTTTGAATAAGATTTTTTCTTTTAGTTCGGTTGTCACCTAAGTAGATTTAATTTTTTTTAGCAAACTTATTTCTAATAATTCCTTTATAATATCAAAAAAATAAAATGGTATAGTTCAGAAATAAATATAAGTATCGAATTTTTTAAAACTAAAAGAATTACAAATGGTGAAGTTTAGAAAATTTATTAATATTTTGGCATGGAAATTATTAAAGCAAATTTAGATGGAGAAAAGAAAAAAGGATCATGATAGGCCGTAGGACACAGACCGAAGAAGAAGAAGAAGAAGATGATGAAGATGATGATGAAGATGAAGAAAAGGGTGTTCAGGGTGTTAAAATAAAGAGTCTATAAAGGGGATTAAAAAAGGCGGTTAAGATTAACAAATAAGGCCGTAGGCCACCCCCTCCACAGGGGTGCCTGTGTAACCAAGCTCTTCCTGTTAAGGAAGAGAACAGCGGCTTGTATTCTTATAAATTATTAAGTGCGGCGAAGCAAAGGAGGTCCATGGGTGATGCAAATCTCGTTGTTGTGTTCATCTTCTGTCCGCAACGAGTCGCTGGATCAATGTAGCCAGCTAAAACCAATGCTATCAAAGGAAATTGAGGTCACTGAGTTCAAACAGGATATAAGTTGGCCACCAGGTGGCTAGAGGTGCTAAATCGGCCATTTTTAGAGATATGAAGGTTAAACCAATGTCACAAGGGGTAATTGAGGTTTCTGAGTTCAAAGCTGATTGATTTTCGCCGCAGGTCCACTAGATCATTTCCCTCTGTTGTAGTGTGCGTATGATTCTGTGAACTGATGACAGCGTGATGTTTGTTCGCTTGGATTTTCCCCGTGTGTTCCTGTCGTCTCTAAACGCCGCCTTGAGTTCATTATACACTCGGCAAAAATGAAGCCTAACAATGGTACGATAAAAGATGTCTCTCCTACACCGAATTCGATTTCGTAGCTCATTATCGAAAGTCTAGAGAATCACAAAGGGCGATAAAAAGACCTTGGACGATTTAATGGACATAAATTTCAAACTCAATTATGAGTTTGTAAAATTAGAGGTGTAGGTATACATCTGACTGTATACCATACAAATTCATACACACATCTATTTAATGGAGGGTAAATAAATGTAAGCACCTGCTGGGCCAAGTGTCACGTTTCTTATAGGGCCTAAGCCATTTTGTAATCGCTTTTAGGATGAAAAATGCATACAAAGTATTTAAAGGACAATACTGTTTTGGTGTATTTAGACTTCTGTTCCCATCTGTATGTAGTTAAATGAGAGAATTATTTTGGATCCGCCCCTTCAGAATGATTAAACATCAGCAAATGAATTCCAGTAAGTATACACATATGGACGCAGACGCAAGTATACACGAGTATCTTTTCCCCAGCCTCGACGAAATTAATAAGAACTCACTGTTTTAAAAAATACCAAGGGAATCCTAGCGCGAGGTTTTAAACAGCTCTACCAGTCCTTCCAATCAAGGCGGTAGCAGCATGACAACAATATCAATCTTTTACCCCATCAAAAGGTCTCAAAATGAACGCACCTTCAATACGAACAGCTCACCGAAAACGCCCCAAAAGGGCACGTAACACGAAAATATGAGAGTCACGCGAGAATTCGGTGAATCCCTTCGTAGTTGGAGAGTGTCAACCATACCAGAACGAGACCAGGGACCAACCATGAACATTGAGGCACCAGAGTGGTGAGTTGCGTCCAATCATGAGAAGGAACTATTTTTTATTCAGAACGTCACTTTCGGCCGGGGATGTCGGAATTTCACTCTTATTTTACATGTACATAGAGCTTAGTGTTCATCAATTTATTTAAAACTAAGAATGAGAAAAACAAAAATTAGGGTATTTTATCTGCGAAGGAGCTTGAGGGCAGTCCAGCGCATGGCCAATGCGGGTGTTGGGGCAAGGAAGACAACACGAAATACTTGGACCTCACTTCCAGGGGGTCATCTCAAGACTCCCCTAACTCATAAGGATGAAAGATAACTTCAATTAATACGTGGTCTCTCGAGTCCTGGGCGAATTACGCTCCCGCCTTCGAGACGAAACTTATGGCCGGAATAAATTGGAGAAAAACGAAAAATTATATTTCGTAAAAGATTTAAGAGAAAAAAAAGGCGAGGAAAAATAGTTAATAAATTAGGGAGTGAAATAAGCGAAGATTGTACAATACCAAGGAATTGGACTAACGAAAGGCCATGCCGGAGTGCTAATACCTACTAAGGCTTTTCAATTTCGAAGTTCTCGAATCAATAAATGTATTAGAAGAACTCGGCGATAGGCAAAATTAATTTTCTTACAAGAGCCCCATACAAATAAAAATCAGAAATTTATATAATATGGAAAAGAGGATAACATAAGAGGCTTGTGCGTGCGTCTTTGTGAACCTTTTCATATACCTCATTAAGACAATTTGAACATCCTTTTGGCTGTTAGGTTAGCCTTCACATATACCATCAAATCTAAGTTAATTGGATTTGGTGATGCAAGTTGACAAAGCTTCATTTGTCCTTGTGATATTTCTACAATATAACAAATCCATCGAATTCGAATGTGCTTTGTCGGATTTTTATTCTGGAAAAATACGCAAATGCTATATAATATATATCGAAGACCAGGCAATGGCTTCGCTACTAAGATTATAATAATTTTAAAAAGGAACTCTGAACTAAATTTACCCCCTTTCAAAATATCACGTTGCTAAAATATAGTTATAGGAGAAGATATATAGAAATAAATTTTATGAACTTCAACATTTGTAATTCTTTGGGTTTTAAAAAATTGACAAAATTTTGATACTTATATTTATTTCTCAACTTCACCATTTTGGCTGTTAATATTATAAAAGAATTATTAGAAATAACTTTGAAAAAAAGTCATAACCAAACTAAGATAAAATTATTATTCAAATACACAAAAAATCCACTTCTTAAATTATAGTTAGTGATGAAGTGATGATGATGATGATATGTACTGGAAACCTTTTGCATTTTTTTCTTTTACACCAAAACCTCGTATATTATATAGCTCCTTCATTAGTTATGCTGTGGAAATCTATACTTATGCTGTTATAAAGAAAAATAGGTTTGCAGCCATCGTGTTATTTATAGCCACTGCTAGCCTTATCGGCATGACGTCATAATCCCCTGGAAAAGAGATTAATCGCACAGATTCAATAAATAATACTAATAATATAATAATAGAGGTTTTATATGGCGCCCTTCAAGACCTTGAAGCCTTTACAGGGCATCCGTCCATCTTCTAGGAAAAAGCCTGACAGAAATGGTGGGTTTTTAGAGCCCGCTTAGGAGCAACTACAGATAAGGCACGATCATTCATGCAGCAGAAACGAGTACAAGGAAGCGAAAGCAGGATGGCGCTTCCCGAGCGAAGGGCTTGTTTTCTGAACAGTCAATGTGGATAACAGGTAAAGGGAATTTGCAGTGTTTAGGATTTTAAATGTGACGACTTTAAAATAATTCGAACATTAATGGGCGGCCAGTGACGTTCACGGAGCAGGGTTTTGACACGAGAGAACCGCATTCGACGGAGGAGAACCTGAGCCGCAAAGTCCTGGATAATTTGAAGGGGACGAATTGTAGGGTTGGGGGCTCCAGTGAGAAGAGAGTCACATTAATCAAGGCAGAGAGGTTTTCCAAGGCATGGATGACTATCTCAAAACTGTGGACCAGATACGACTAAGGTTCTGGAGAAAGCAGATATACAATTTGCTGATATTAGCAACATGCGATTTAAAATCGAGTTTTCTGTCAAAGGAAACCACCCAGGTTTCTAACGT
Source organism: Ceratothoa steindachneri (assembly GCA_963969495.1). NCBI lineage: Eukaryota > Metazoa > Arthropoda > Malacostraca > Isopoda > Cymothoidae > Ceratothoa > Ceratothoa steindachneri. Next base: position 50,648,966 of record OZ018329.1, read on the forward strand.
TGTCAGAGAACGAGATCGGGGAGCCACCTAGATTGGGCGAGGGGGCTACATTTTTCCAGCGAGCGACAATGTAGCGGGCCGAAACTCTACATTAAACTCCCAATCGATCCAACCCGCTTCTTACACTAAATTGGAGGTGAAAACCCGAGGAAGAAAAGAAACGGATTAGATATACAATCCTTTATTTACCCAAAAAATATGGGGTAAATATTTACAAGAGATAGGAGTAAATAAATTTGAGATCTCGTAAAAAAAAAAACAATCCTACTTATTGGCGAAATATCCACAATAAAATATAATCAATCTCATGTGCGAATACTAGCTCGCGATATCTACAATCCAAAGGATAACCTAGCACACAAAATAATACAAAATCGTACAAGGAGGCCTAACAACCACACTTGTACTTAACAACAAAGAAAAGGCCTCACGTTTTACCCCCGGGGATAGTTCTGCCGGCTGCCACTTGTGAGGTCACAATTTTCACCTAGATCTTATCAAAAGAAGCTGGCGCCACCGAACTCGTACAATATTATATTGCAATCCGGTCGAGTATTGAGGCTATATAAAAAAAAACCCTTTTCGTCCCAGCGGGACTTACAATGGATTCAATTAAGTTATGGCAAACTTTCGATTCCAGCCACTCTTTACAAAAAGCAGTAATAATAAGAATATTCCTTATCAAAACTATCTACAATCTTTACAGAATATGGCTCCTGGAAAGAAAAAAAACATTTTAAACAAATCATGAAATAAAAAAAAAAATATATATATATATATATATATATATATATATATATATATATATATATATATATATATATATATATATAAGAAAAAAAACATTCCCATTCACACACACATTCTTATAGAGGGAGGGAAAGGGTATTGGAAAAGGGGTGGGAGAATGGCCCTTCACACACACTCACATTCGCTCCACCACAACATCTGCTGAGGTTGCCATCAAAAGAACTTCAGTTTTGTCATGGTTGATGTTGAGGAAGTTATTCGATAGCCATTCAGTAATCGTGTCCTATATGGATAAAAAAAATAATGAACGTCACAGCGAAAGAGTTTGGGGGAGGAAAGAAATATTTGCGTGTCATCATCATAGAAATAGAAGGATAGACCAAGGCGACGCAGAAGAAGGCCAAGAGGGAGGGAGTAGATACGAAAAAGAACCGGACCAAGGACAGAACCCTGAGGACACCGAGGACACAGTAGCTGTCCGAGAGATCTCACTCCCAATGTGAATGGAATAAATAGCAATTCCACGATGACGATGATCAGCATGACATTGAGGTAAAACGCTAATTAAACCCTGCAGAAAGTTAGGGGTAGGAGATGATTTAAAGGGGTTTACTTTTAGATATTTTATTTAAATGGTTCGAATGCCCTGTTGTATAATTTAAAGTTTCGCGAGAAAAAACAAAAAAAAGCACTGAACCGATATAAACTATACACACACCAAAGTTTTCAAACATAAACGATTTCTGGAATAGAATTTTGAGGTTTTCAATTACTTATTGAAAATAGCCAAAAAGGGGCCCATAGAGAAGTTTATTCTAGAAAAGATCTTTGTGACGGCTGTGATTCGAAAACATCGCTCGCTTCTAACTTCGATCCCGATGGTGTGATTTTAACTCGGAAAATACTAATTTCGGCATCTAATTAGTGAGAAAAAGTTCTTTCCGCACCGAATAAATGGCAACAGACAATTCAGATAGGCTACTATAATAGATTAAACAGCCATGGTTACGGCTACTAAAATTAAAATTTAAAATCTAAAAAAAAGCACCCATGTTTAAATTTTTATAAATTTTCTGAACTTCGCCAATTATAATAATTTGAAAAAGGAACTCGAAACTAAATTTCCCCCCTTTCAAAATATCACGTTGCTAAAATATAGTTATAGAAGAAGATATATAAAAATAAATTTTATGAACTTCACCATTTTTTTATATTAAAAAAGAATTATTAGAAATTACTTTGATAAAAGTTTGAAATATAAATAAGGGGTTTTGGTCTAAAGAAAAGAAAAAAAAGTTTTTATATCTGAAATTGCACGTATATACTAAAAAATAAAAACATACATCCTTTAATTTTAATACATTTTCTGAACTTCACGATTTGTAATTATTTAAAAAAAAAAACCCGCAAAAAACATGTCCTTTGTCCACTAACGAAAAAAACATTTATTAATTTTTCACCCATCTTCAAAGATCCCATTATACAATTATAGAGTTAGTGATGATGATGTTGATCATGATGGAAGGACATCTGCACCCCCTCCCCGTGAAGTCGTTAATCTCTATATTTACGGTTCTTTTTATTGCCTCCAAGTCACACTCCCTTTCGAGGGAGTCCGAATTTGAACTTTTGTTTAAAAAAACCTCAACCTCCACTGGGATTGAAATCAAAGGCCTCACTGTGTCACGATTGACTACAAGGAAAGGCAACTTGAACTATGCTAAAAGTTCCAGGGAACGAATTGCCAAATTAATGCGCCTTTTCCACGTCTTCCTGTCCTCACTCGAGTAGTAGGTAACATTTAAATAAGTCTCCAATGTAATACGGAGGCTCTCGTATGAGATCACTAAGGTATAGGTATAATAGTAGCAAGTCTCTGGCAAAGGCCAGCGTCAAAATTTAAAGCGAAGCATAATATGTAGCCTATTAAAACAAAAACAAAACCAAACAAAGAAAACAATTAAAATTTTAAAAAATAACAAAAAGAAATGGCAGGCCTCGACGTCGGAGAAAGCTGGTCTCACCCCAAAAGTGAATTAAACCACAATCTGGGTAGTACACGAATCTGTTCCGGGCACAAGGCACAAGCTACCGGTAGCGACCCCTGGGCGACCCAGTATTGTGACAAATAATGCATGAAATGATTCATCAGACTGGAACACTAAACAAGAATGTGCCAGGCTGCCTTGGGGGACGAAGCAGTCGGGTGGAGGGAAGCGCTCCGTCAAATGGCGGTGCGTCTCGCGAATGTGCAGGAGATCGGAGATGAGAGAAAAGGACCTTTAGCCGGCGAGGCGTTGGGGAGAAGGGTATTGTCAACGGGAAAAACCGCGGCGCAATGACCCGAACTTTAAGTCCTCGTCGGTCAGATCCCATCCCCTTTGACAGGTAGCCCGAAAAGCTGGCCTGATTCCTACCATTTAGTTAGTCTGCATCTACAGGAATCAGGCACAAGATAATATCGAAATTAGTCCAGGTTTCATCAGCCGTGGTGTCAAGGATACTGCGAAACAGGGGGTGGGTCAGTTTCAATGCCTGGAGAGCACACACGGCGCTCTATGAGTCGCTATAAATCACAATCTGGTCTACGAATAGGGCACGACCTACACGAAAGCTGCCGTACCAGGCGGCGTATCGCAATCAGATCGGCCGTGAAGACAGACAAGGTGCGCGGTAGAGCCCCGTCAGCTTCAAAAATGGGGGACGGCGAGAAAGTCGACAACCTATTCGAATTTGGAGCCATTCGTGTACAGCGAAACGGTTCTAACATGACATGGCGTATGCTGCAAGAGGTTCATACGCGCTTCAGAACATTTGAGAGCACAGACGTGGCGAAAAGGATCAATCGTGGTACCCTCCAAGGTGGAGTTCTAGACAGTAACAGAGACGCCACCGGACCAAGAGCTGCATCGAGTTCTCGTAGTGGCAAATTGGTGAACTCGGGGTAGGAAAGGACGCACAATTCTCCAGAACTTGCCCTATATCCACAACTAGGCTAAATCCTTGTGACCCGAAAGCAGATAATCCTCTTGATCTCAACGGTACCATAGTTGTTACTCTCGACAGCTTTTTGCTGAGGGCAAATTGAAACACGAAAAAAATGCAAACACATGAGGACCATGCTCAGAAGTTCTGGTCAGTATTAATATGTATTGGAGGTTGAACTACAAGTTTCATCCGTCATTGTAGTCCCATGAATCTCATAGTCTCCTAATCTCCAACCAATTTTATTTAATTGGCTTTTAAACACATTAAGCGCATAATTAACCTTCATTTGCTTTGATTACCACGTTGGTGATGGTTCTATATATTATGACCTACTCGTATACCATTTGAAATATTAAAAAAAAAACCCCGGGTATTTTGAAAGACCAAGAATCAGAATATGGTTGATAGATTGACGATGAATCTCGATCCTGTCAATATACAGGAGTAGTAAGACATTCGGATAGTCAGTCCAATGACTTCTGTCGATCTTTTCTCAACATAGCAATGGTAATTTTCAATAGGTGACTTTAGAAATATTTGCCACATTAGGACCCCGGTTACCATGCGCGTTTCCTCACAGATTCAAATTTCCCCTCGAACTTGTTTGGCATCTACGAGGGATCCTATTTCTGTACTTTTGAGTTTTGGGGGGCACTTGAATTCACTGTCCCTGCCCCAGCATTTAACAGCTGATGGAATTTCTTTTGGCACTCTTTTTTTTCATCCCTAATCGTTTACTCCAACTGTTTAAAAGCTTTTTTACATTTTATTTCTTCATCAACCTGTTCTCCCTTCATAATTCTCCAGACATGGATAAATTAAAAAATTGAAAGAGGACGTTTTAGGCCATAAAAAAGTACGGGTATAATTTTTTTTTAGATTAAATCGAAAGATGAAAACTTTTTCTCCCCAAAACGAGCTTAGTATATTCCATATATATCATCACTTCATCATCACTAACTCTATAATTTAAGAAGGGGATTTTTTTGAGTATTTGAATAATAATTTCATCTTAATTTGGTTATGACTATGTTTTTTTATCAAAGTTATTTCGAATAATTCTTTTATAATATCAAAAAACAAAATGGTGAAGTTCAGAAATAAATATAAGTATCGAAATTTTGTGACATTTTTAAAACCCAAAGAATTACAAATGGTGAAGTTCAGAAAATTTAACCATTGGCTGCTTTTTTTTAGATTTAAAATTTTAATCTCAGCAGCGAAGCGCAAGCTCCCCCCGAGTGGTGAAGCCATTGCCTAGTTTACATATAATTTTTAAGTGTATTAAATAAAAAAGAAACTGGGTGTATGATAGAAATAATTAAAGCAAAGGTAGTCGATGAAAGTGTTAGGGGAAAGGGTAAAATATGTGCAAGAATATATTATACAAAGCCGGAAGACCAAAAACAGACCCGGGGAGCGGGCGACTTTACCGAACCGACTGTTGCTATGTAACGAAAGCGGGTCCTCCTCATGGCTACGTCTCATTAAAGACGAGACAAGGGTGATTATTTTAAGAGCCCATCTGGCGACTGCTTACTAGGGCAAAAGTCGCCGTAATCACGTTAAACCTAATACTAGGCTAGATAAAAAAACACAAAGAACAAGCAAAAGCCAAATAACAAAAACAAACAAGCAAAAACAGAGACAACGATGAGAAGGTCTGCCGACGGATAAGAGAATTCCTTTGACCCATAATAAGCATTCCGTATACGTGTAAATGCACCCATGAACGTGTTTCCTTATTTTCGATCAGGGGTAACATTTAAAGCATCCCTTGCAAAAGCAGTTTGGTGCCGTTGTCTAGGGCACGGTTTCACCAGTAAAAGATTCTTTTTACCGCATCTACCAGCATAAGCAAATATATTCGCTAAAAGAGGAAGATGTTAAGAGTAAGGGTGTATTTGTATATCCATACATGTGTACAAGCAAAAATAAAACGAATAAGTGCAAAACTTGACAATTTATTTGGAAAGGTTTCGACTCTTGACGTTCTGCCGTTTTCTCCAGCTATTATACAAGGGCGGATCTGAGACGAGACCTAAATTTTTGCTCCTGAGTGATAGGTCTCTATCCACAAATGGAAACTAAGGAATTGAGAGGGGGGAGGCACTAGCCCGCACGCGCACTTTCTCCAACCTTAAAGTGGGGGAGATTTTGCTCCACTCTCTTCACCCGCATTTTTTTAGGGGGTGAGGGTGGGCAAGGTTCATATATCCAAGCCCATTCACGCGCATGCAATCTTTCTTCCCGTACGTTTCCAAAGCACTTTCTCGGCCAGTCAGTCAAGGAAGATGAGTTTTGTTCCTGAAATCCTCTTCATCCATACTTCATTTTCATCCTCTTTCCTATTCACTCTCTCCTTTTTACTATCTTTGTTTTTTTTTATAAATAAAACACTATGTAACACAATTTTTGTTCCTGGTCAGTAAGTGTTATGTTCCAACTCTTTTTATTGCAAAACAATATAAAATAGTCATTATTTGTTTTAGAATTTACTTTTGTCAATGGTATGATAAAATATTGACTAAAAATAGGCAAATTATGTTTTTTTTCGTTCGATTGTAGGGCTAAAAATAAAAACAGTTAAATTTATATGATTTTATTAAACTTCCACAAGAAATATATAAAAAACAAGTAAAAAAGTTAGAAGTGAACAGTTTTACTCGATTTCCGTTTGTAATGGAAATCACTTTGCCGTACAAGCATCCACAGTGTAGTCTCCCATCGCTCCTCTGTATACACTCCCATATTCTCCTTGAACTTGTCAAGATGGGCATCAAGGATGAGCACATTCAGGAACATCCTGCAGCCCATTTGGCCATAGTTTTTTTTACAAAATTCTCAACCAGTTCCGCATAATTGTCAGCCTTGTGGTTGCCCGCAAAGCCCTACCACGCCGAAACAAAACTAAGCTTTTCAAGGAATTCTGATTTGCCTGAGAAAGTTTGGAAAAGAAACTTTGAAGGTACTTGAAGGGTGTTAAGAGCTCTAACAAACTGCTTCATGAGACCAAATTTTAAATGCATTAGAGGGAACAACCCCTTTTGAGGGTCCATCAATTGCTCATGCTTGACATTAGGCAGCGGGAGCTTGACACTGTTGTTATTCCAATTATGGAGAAGTACAGCTTTAATGCTTCTTGAGGAGCTGTCAATGAAGAGCCTCCACTCATCTGGATTACATGTAATTCCAATTGCATCAAACAGACTAGATACATCATGGAAGTAGCATAGCCCAACCTCATAAGTAAAGAATCTTCAGAAATATTTATGACATTTTCTTTGGCTTGTCATTTTTACATTTCCATCCAGCAAATCCCACTCATTTAACCTAGAAATCAAAAGCTCAAATTTTGACTTTGACAAGCCAAGATCTCTTACAAGTTCAGTGAGGTCTCTTTGGTTTGGATAGTATGAATTCCTCTTAACAGCAATAACTTTGACAATGTAGTCTACAACTTCACTGAAATTTCCAACTTCTGAATTGTTGCTTCTTCCTTTCTGGAGGGGGTGGTACAGGAAGATCAGCCCTGTGTAGTACTGGTGGAACAAAGAATGTAAAATTGGGATACGAAAGAGCAGGTGCATTTTTGCCACTTCGACGTTTGGAAGGGTCATCATGCAGAAATACCATTCGCTTGAATGGTCAGTGGGTTCATGCCAAATCCTCGGAATAGCAAACTTTATGGCTCTTCTTTGCCCTCTATATCATCCTGTAAAAGTGAAAATAAATATACTTATTACTCTTTTGCCTTACAAACAAACAGCATAGCGTAAATACTTGTGACATTCAATATTTTATTCTTTACAACAAACAATTTTCTTAGCTTCCAAAGTTTTCTTGCATTGTTGTCTTAGTCCCCAACTGGCATTCCAAAGTATACTTTATAATTTTCACACATTCTCATAGATGCTGTCACACCCAATCTTTTTGCTTTCGTTTTCATCAACTGTGCGCAGATATAACAGAATGCATCTGCAGAATGATCGCAGCCTCTTGATGTCATTTCACTTCTGATGTGTTCACGATGGAATCTAGAACTGAAATGAGAGCACATCTGTGAATCCCTGTATAAATATTTCTAAACTCATATTCCAGAAGGTTCTACAAGTTTCAGGGGTGTGTTCTATCAAGTTCTGGAACATTCTTGAAACTTCATAACATTCTAGTAAATTCTAGAAATTTCTCAATAAATCGTGAATGTTTTGGAAGGTCTTTAAAACAAATATTATCCTTCAACATTCCAATACTCTTTTTAAAAATAAGATTTACAATTTTCTACCATGCTTTGAAAAAAACACCCAACCCTACAGCCTTTTATCTTTTCTACATTTTTCCCGAAATGAGCAAATTTAGAAATTTAGTCCCCTACCTACAAAAGCAAAGATTTGGGATCAAAATAGACTTTTTTCATTTTCTTTAGTTACAAACAACTGGACAAAAAGCACTTTTAACCCAGGAATAAGAAAAAAAACAAAGTGAAATTTTGTTACATAATCAATCAACCGCAGTCTCTTCTCGAAAATTGAAAAGCAAGAATTGATTGATTTAAATTTTCCTGCATCTTCCCAATAGAAATCGAATTGAAACATGTCTTACTTTGGAGGATATGGTAGAAATTAAAATGCAAAACACGCCTCAGAAGACGGAAATTTCTAAACCATTTTTTCAAGTTAGAACTTTTGCGAACAGCTCATTTTAAAAGAAAAAAATATGCCCTTCAAAGTTTCGAAATAAGCTTTGCAACGTTGAAATTACAGAGGTGCCTCTATCAAGACTAGGAATTTTGATAATTATTCATCTAAACCGAAAGGGAAAGCTACGGCGCCACAAACGAAAGCCCCTAAATTGTCTTTAAAAAGATGCGCGATTCCTTAAAATCAAATAAAACCATAATACGAGAAGAGTTCAAAAAACATTTCTAAGAAAAGGGTAGAACGATTTGCCGGAGCAGCAACATAGATCCCCAATTAGTGAGTAGCCATTTATTTGAAACCAAAAGAAAAATGATGGCAATGAATGATGGTGTGCTCGCATCAACGCGCTGTACACGTTAGTGATAAGAAGGAAAAATGAACGGAGAAAAATTAATCCATGTGAGGGAGAGATGGAATAAAACATCAGGAAGTAGGTGAAATATATTAGCCTGTATAATTTGAAAGGAAAAAGACGAAAGTATTGATACCGAGAGCATGGGACTGACGCAAGATTGAGAAACCTAAATACTGAAAATGGATCAATAAAGAAAAAGGAATGGTGCTAAAAAATAATCGAATTGTAAAATAGGGATGCGGAGAGAAAACCCGTTAAAAAACGTCCGAAACAAGATTTTTTTTTTAAGAGCACATCTGGCGACTGCATACTTGGGCATTAGTCGCCATATTAAAAACTGCCTAGTATTAGGCTACTTTAAAATCAAATTCAAAAACAAACAGACAGAATAAACCCAAACGAAATACCAAAAATTAAAAACAAAAAACTGGTTAAATAAAAGGGAGAAGGCCGGCCTCCCCGCAAAAGTCTAGAAGTGCACCAGTCAAGGTGCACGCACTCGTCCCGAGTACAAGGGACAGGCGGTAGCGACCCCGCCTATCCCGGTACCGGGACAGGTAACGTGCGCGAAGATCACCCAGACGGGGACATTCGACAAGAATGTGCCGAACAGTCTGGGGGACGACGCAGTCGTTACAATAGGGCGCAAGCAAGCGCTCCATCAAATGGCGATGCGTCACACGAGTGTGCCCGATTCGGAGACGACAGAAAGCAACCTGAAGCCGCCGCGGCATTGGGGGATAGGTCCATGGGAACAGTCGCGGCGCAATGGCACGCAACTTTAAGTTCCCTTCAACCGTCTCCCATCTTCTATGCCAAGCAGTCCGAAGAGCTGCCCGTATTCTTGCCATTTAGTCGGTGTGAGAAAGAGCGAAACGCTGGTCCGGTCGCAGAGTCCTCGCGGACTCTTTGGCGCGCTCATTCCAAGCAGCAAACCCATCCGTCCCTGCAGCCCCCCGCGGATGGAGAGGAGCCCCGAGTCTTTTTTTCTGTTCTTTTTCTTTTTAGGAGTGGAGGGCGGATAATGAACCCACTTCTCCCCTCCGCCGGCAGGAGCTTCCAGGCTAGATGGACCGACCTCAGCCAGGTCCTTCTCCGAAATGGAGAAAGTCCTGGTAGTCGTAGGGGCACCGGTCGAAGGAGATCCCTCCCCTCCTTGTACTGCCTCGGAAACCCTAGCCGTTTGAAGAGGACCTTGCATAGGGGCGGATTCGGGTTCAGTGTTTGGCGCCGAACCCGGATTCCCTCCCATGGAAGGCCCTACCGTCTAAGGCTGGGTTGCCTCAAGGACCATGTCTTTCTCAGGGTGAGCCTCCAGTTGGCCATCCCCCCCCGGACGTCACAGGTCCCATTGACAGAGCTGTCCCTAGTCACGTCTGGGGAGGTACAGGCCTTGACCCCGTAAGGTTTACTATTCTTGCCAGCAGGTCTTTTGAGGGAAGCGACCGAAGGGGCCTAGCTTCCCTCTCCCCACTAAGGGGGTTTGCCCGAGGGCGGCTCCATCGATGTAACAGGGGAAGTTGAGGGTTGATTTTTTATTTTTTCATCATTGGGCATGGTGACCCTATATTTTATACGGGAAGCAATCGCTCATCACCCCTCGCAGTAGCCCGCTCTGCAAGGGGTGGCTACAGGCCTGACAGAGCCAGGTGCCGCCATTTAAGGCCACCCCTCCCGCCTGGTGACCAGGCAGCCCTTCAGCATGGCGGCTCCACCTTGGGCACGGCGTAAAATTGATAAAGCGCGAAGAGAGAAGCAAAAAGGATGTGAGGAAGGTATGGGTGGGGATGAAGCAGGTTGTTAAAAAACTACTATCCCAAACCGGAGCTCAAGGGGGAGGGAACATTGTCCCCTCCCGCCTCAGCCCCGATCCGGGACGGGTGGCTGAGAAGCAGGTCAGCATCTGCCCTGTGAAATTAGAGGCTGACCAGAGAAAGTTGTGTGAGAGGTTGTATGAAAAGCGAGGAAACAAGTGTTTTGAAGGAAGGAGAAGAGGCTAAGCTGGGGTCGGACGTGGAGCTGAATCCCGTCAGCACGGCAGCCAGGATGGCAAATCGCCGCGGCCCTTACGGGGCCGAAACAACATGAACATGTGTGTGAATACTCAAGCATGCCAGCGAAAACTCTTTCGAGGAATTCTCAGAGTAGCGCCGGTTTCTTTTGCCTCCCGTAATCTACGGTGTTCTTCAAAAAGGTATACCCAAATTTAGATTTTAATATCTCTTCCCTAATTTGAGATATTTGGAAAGTTTGCTTGATTTAGTACAACGAATTTAATCCTGTTTGAACGATTTAGTTTGGGAGTTTTCTGCTTTTAAATGAAGGGTACTAAAAATGGCTTGGGTGGAATAGGTTAATAAAAAAACTGTAATCTATGTAATGAAAAGATAGATACATAATAGATACCTTTATTTAATGTTAAAAAGATACAAAGCCGATTTTTCTGTGTTCCTTATTACAAAAGTTATTACTTAGATTATTCCTTTTCTTTCAGCATTACCGCCATTCTTACCAATACAAATTTGGGCAAGATTTGACGCGAGTAATCATATCATCTAAATTGATAGGTGTGGCGACAAAAATATTTTCATACAGGGTCAATTCGGAGCTTCGGGAAGGTCATTCAATACCACGACCTGGAGTAACAACTCTTTGGTGGAAGACTTCTTGCAGGCGTTCCTTTACAATAACTATTATGTGAGCAGGAGCTCCGTTATGCATTCATATAATAGGTTTAATCAATTTCCATAAGCAACATGTAGTTGTGGAAGGATCATTTCTAGGTAAGCTTCACCATTATTTAAATTGCTAACGAATGCCAAATAACGTTCTATTGACGCACATTCCTACACAAAGAGAGTCTTTGCTTTTAGATTTTTTTTAATAGATGTGATTTCCAGGCTGATGGTTTTTTTGGTGTATACTGATGGCAAATGCGACTGTTCATTATACCATTCATAAAGAACGCTACCTCATCTCCAACCACTAACTGCTCCGTGTATCCTTCTGGATTTCCAAGAAACCAGTGAGCAAATCTTAGACGGCGAAGATGATGGATGAGTTGAGGCCGAATTTACACTCTGTATAAGTATAATTTCAAATCCTCACGAACTAGAAATTCGCCTGACAGACAGTTTGTGATGTTCAGCGAATAAATGTCGCACATGTTCAATGTTCTCTTCTGCCTTTAGTATATAAATATGGTGAGGATTGTTTTTACGGTATATTAAAAGAATTCCTATAGAAGCCCTGGAAAATAAGAGTGGATCTGAAAAAAACAGACCAAGTGTAAATTATTAGGAGACCAGGCAATAGCTTCACCACTCCCCCCCCCCTACGGGAGGAGCTTGCGCTTCGCTAGTAATATCAAAATTTAAAATCTAAAAAAAACAGCCATGGTTAAATTTTTATAAATTTTCTGACCTTCGCCAATTGTAATAATTTTTAAAAAGGGACTCTAAACTAAATCCTCCCCCCCTTCAAAATATCACGATGCTAAAATATAGTTATAGAAGAAGATATATAAAAATAAATTTTCTGAACTTCACCATTTTTAATTCTGTGGGTTTTAAAAAGTCACAAAATTTCGATACTTATATTTATTTCTGAACTTAACCATTTTATTTTTTGATATTATAAAAGAATTATTCGAAATAACTTTGATAAAAAAACATAAGTCATAACCAAACTAAGATGAAATTATTATTCAAATACTCAAAAAAATCCACTTCTTAAATTATAGAGTTAGTGAAGTGATGATGATGATGATATGTACTGGAAACCTTTTGAATTTTTTTAGACCAAAACCTCGTTGCTAGAGCGAGATAGGCCATAGGCCACAGACCCTTGGTCTGTCTACGAAGCGCAAGCTCTTCCTGTGAGGAGTGGCGGCGAAGCCGCTCTTCTTGTTTCCACATAAACTGTGCCGCACTCGTGGTAGTTGCATCCTCATTATAAATTTAGTCATTCAGATTCTGAGTTATGCCATATGTGTGTATGGCGGCTACCACGAATACCAAACTTTCGAATTAAAAAAAAAGGATCTGTGAAATACTTTGAGTTAAAAAGTAGTACAATTGTTAAAGCAACGTGGGGCGGTAAGTACCCCGGGAGAAAAGGCCATTCCGGGTAATCCATTTTTGGTACCTTTCTCTTAAGCCCCCAAACTCAAAAGATTCAAACAGGATTAAATTTACACGTTAACAAAGAATAGATTATTAAATCAAACGAACAGCTTCAAAATATCTCAAATTTAGGAAAATTGGGTATACCTTTTTCTGGCGCATACTGTATAAGGAACGAGGAGTACAAGTGTTGGGAGAGTGACAAATGACAGGGAGCAACCAAGATTCTAAACGAGATTCGTTGACTGTCAAAATCTTACACTCACCTACTCCCTCTCGAGGAGGCTTACACTCCAGAACACACGAACTAACAAGAGAATTCTTTCATTCCTCTGAAGATGCGCAGAATTTAAAAGAAAAAATAAGAAAACTACAGGGTGGTCCGAAAGTCTTGTCATCCCCTTCCGAAGAGTAATAAGAACAATGAAGGAACAATAATATCAAACACATGTACTGGTTTTAGTGCATTCACTTTCAATAGAGGGACAATATAATAATAGAATAAACATGTACACACGATCATGTGCCCATACAAACTATAGGACCTCGTGCTCCTGTACATCAGGGGTAATCAAATCTTCCCTTGTGACGAGACCAGAAAAAGACCTCAAAATACGAAGGGAGAAACAAATGGAAAACGCAAACTCTTTTAACTTCTTTTACATTTTATTTTTTCATCCGCCTGCTCTTCACTCATACTTGTCCACATATGGAAAGGCCCTACTCTGGGTCGGAGGGGGGCGTTTAATCCCTTAAAAAACCTGTGGAAGTGACATTTTTTGCAAATTAAATCGAAGCGAGCGCAAGAAAAGATTTCAAAAACGGAGCAGAATGGAGATGGAGCTGAGGCTATTCCAATTCTCTAGTTTTACCAGTGAAAACTGCACGGAAGGGAGAATAGACCCCCCCCCCCCCTACAGCCGCTTCGTTACTAAAATAACTCAAATTTTTACTGTAGTTTCATGGAACGAAATTGCGTTTAGTCACGATCAAGACAATTTTTTTTCGTCCCCTTAAAAGGAAACTAAGCGTCCATTTAAATTCTCACTTTGGAGAAACTCAACTATTTTTGTGTTCGTCGCGATTTTATCCTTAATTCGTTCTTGGGTATATAATAGATCAGGGGAGGGGAGCCTTTCCTGTGATGAAGGCCGCTTTAAGTCAGCTGTAAGCCACATTCCTAAAAAAAATAATTGGATATACTGCATTCGCAAATTATTTTGTATATAATTACTATGAAAACGTATGAGCTTAAAAACTATTTAAAAAAAAATCAATTCTTAAGTTAACTAACCTTTTAATGACGGTAGAGAGAACCTTTGGCAAAGAATAATAAAAATGATTTGAGCTGAAAATTTTAAAGTCATTCAAAAGGCCGAACTTAATGGCCAAAGGGCGCGCAGGTTCTCCACACGAAATAGATCATGAAAATGTTGCCCAAATTTCTCCATTTAAGTGCATTTATTTCTATTTAGTGTGTTCTTGGACTGCTCATCAAGGGATACTACTTTGGATACAGGGGTCCAGGAGGAGGGCGCATCCTTCCTGAATGTGCTTCGGACACGCAATAAAAGGTGACATTGTGGATGGGGGAATGAACAATCAAGGCCGAATTAGTTTACATGTAGCGAGGTCACTAGTGCCAAAATCGTCGTGTACTGAGGCCATTAAAAATGCTTTTGACAATGAATTTTTCTCATGGCGCCCATCTGGCGCCTACCACCAAGGGCATAAGACATCGTACGATGTTGACAAAGCAAAAACATGGACGCTGTGTGTGTAATGGACACATTTTGTTGCCAAAATGTGTCTAATAAGTGCAATGAGATTTCTCGTAAGCCGCGGCGCATCGTGTCTGAAAATACCGTCTGGAAGCAGACCGATACAGATGTCCCATAGGAATATTTCGCGAGCCGAGATACAAAATGGAACCAATTGGTTCGGCTTTGAATGGTCGCCATTGTCTTACTCTTATAAAATATAAATGAAAGGAGGGAGTCAATGGCCCAATTGCTCTTATTGAAAAGCGGCCACCTTTCTCTGGTACAGCCCACTGCGGGGCCGTCCCTCCTTCCCTGAGTAGATAAACTGTGGGCAAGAGCAAGGGCGGTCGAAACGCATATAAACGGCTTCCATAAATCGAAGGCACTAATTCACCCGTCGGCCCATTTGCATGGGCCACTTTGCACACTCGTTTCAACTATTGGCCATTTGGGGTCCTTCCTCGATTCGGAGAATGGGCTTTACATTTTCGAATGCGCCCCGAGACCCTTTGTGAGGCCACCGAGGCCCCTCCATATAATAACCAGGGTTCTATGCATTCGCTTTCATGTTATTCCCTCCTGTCGTCAACCATTTCTGGTTATCCCGGCAACAGGGCTCGAATTAGTGCTCTATGACATGGAATTATTCCATAGGGGCTTTTAATCCTTTTAAAGGTCGCAACATTTAATCGAACGATTACTGAAGACATGGAAAATTGGCGTAACCGAGGGGATATTAACGCATTGGAGGAACGAATGAGAGGTACAGTGACAGAAGTTAGTGAATTTTAAAGGACAAAATAGGGAAGATTGGGTTCTACGACACAGGGTTAAACCTTTTGCATCTTATTATATATATTGGGTGTCCATCTGGTAACCATTCTGCGTAAAAATCTCCCTAAATTATTCCTCCCTTATAAAAAAGCTTGTAAAACCGCATTAGGAAAATGCGGTGCGTATACATGCGAAATGACATTGTAATATCGGAACGCGTCCAGCGACGAAATGAATTCCTGAATTTGGAAATAGATCATATAAACACACCTCAATTTACTATCCTTGGAAGATCGGAATCGGCGTAGCCAACTTATTTAAAATACTAAAATGGCTCAATAATATAAACAAGAATTCACTAATTGAACTAGATAACCGAGGGGACAAGAGAAATACAGTTTAAGCTAGCAAACAAAAGACAACAGTGCGATTTTTTTTAACAGCATCTGGCGACTGCCTACTAGGGGCAAAAGTCGCCGTAATCACGCTCCAGCCTAATACTAGGGTAAATTGGAAAACAAAGCTAAAAACATAACGAAGACACACACAAAAAAAACAAATAAAGGCAAAGAAACGGCAACAGTGCGGTAAGAAAAACATTATTTTCTTATATAATAAAACAAACTTGGAAAACCTACCTAACAAAATCTTTGAAAGTACAAGAGTAAATATATTTAAGATAAATAGGAGTTGTTACACTAATTCTTTATTCATGTCCTTTCTCTCCTTCACCCCTGACCACAAAAACTTCTTGAACTAGCCTCCCTTGCATTTTAGGGTCTTTGTAACTTTGCCATTCTGTAAGTGGGTAAGGGCAGCTGCGGCAAACCTCATTGGATCGAGAGGGTTGCCTTTATAAGCCTCAGGTGACAAATTTGCCCTCGAACATCACATATTCTTGCTATGAGCATTCAAAATTTACGATCGTCAACATCCTTGTTGGAGAATTTAAGGATTAATGCTTAGCTAGGTCTGATATTAGTCTTTTATTCACCATTATCCTCCCATCACTTCACTCACCTTTCGCCATTCTTCTGTTCTTTCATCCATCTATACCAGGAGATGGCGGCCCAATGAACGGCCAACACAAAAAGCCGCGATTGCTGGGATTGAACCCGAAACATTGGCGTCAGAAATCCAACGTCGTATCCACTGGGCAAGCGAAGAACTCCGCGAAACTTTAAGAACTGTAAGGAAAGTGTGCCCCCACAAATTTCGATACATTTTCGCTTTTATTATATTTGAGGGGGGAAGGGGCACCTGAAATTATTGGAACATGTCGATTAAGGACAGAATTGTGCTCGCCAACTCACCCCACAAAACCGTGACCGTCATGTTTTTAGTTAATTCACTGCCTGGAAACAAAACAAATCCTGGCATAGATATCAAATTTATGCTGTATCAAAAAAAGATACCTAATCCACATAAGGACGTGTGCACTCAAGGTGTCTACTTCACTTCCTTTAAGAACTTCACTTGAAAATAATGAGTGGGGAAGAGCAAAACGCTGGTACGGTCGTCCAATCTTTGTGCACTGATTGGCACTTTTATCAGGGCTCTCATTTCCCGCAATCCTTTAATATCCAGTAAGCCAGCAGAAGATAAACTCTACTTCCTCCCGGTTTGCAGCAGTGGTGGCATCACGGATACAGCGAACAAAGAGTTACGGAGATTCAAATACGCCGAAGGCAATCAGTGCGCGCTATAAATCACAATTGTCTCAATATGGTAAGACGCGTACTCTCCTATAACGAGGGGTGTATTGCAATCAGCTCGACCATGAAGAGATATGCCGCGCAAAAAAGAACAGCGGGAAGAGCCCATTAAAAGGCATGGAAAATGAGCCCCTCCCTATTCGGATTGGGAGACATCCGTGTACACTCGTTTCGGAGTTGCCTTGCCTAAATCCAAAAGGCTTAGGGTAAGATTGGCGTCTAACAACGGAATAGGAACCGTCAAGATCGGTCATCGACGAAATAAGAGCCATTGGCGACTGATGAAGAGGCTGGGCTCGATCATAGAAGCTCACACTATATACATAGGCCTTCAAACAAGCGCCATCTCCGCAGCATCGATAATGAGGCTCTCCAGAAGGGATGTGCTCAAGGAATTGATAGCCAAAGAGAAAAGTGTGGTGGATGGAGTCCACCTTCCACAATTCACGGTCGGCTGCAGAGGAGTAGAGCTCGCATCCGTGGTTAAGCTAAAATTAACAAAGGAGCTATAGAAGACTAACCCTATCAGGACCCCCAAGTGCCGATCGACACAGAACGAAATATGTCTATGGCGTGGGTACAATAACAACTAAAGCTTCGGATGACACCTCCAAGGTGAGGTGTCGCTCGAAAACAAGACCAAGGAAGCGGTGAAAACATAGCACATCCTGGTGAGCCCCATTTAAAAAGAAGACCGGGTAAGGGTGAAGCCGTGGTTTGCAGAAGTGCACAGCCCTAGTCTTGGTAAAGGAAACGGAAAACCGGGCGCTTCAGTTGCCTTAGACGGCGAGCTTTCAATCCTCGCTATGCACAGCCACTCGATTAATGACCCATAAGACAATGAAAGTACGCCCAGCAGCCAGAGCCTCTGTGGATACAAGAGCATGTTTTGAAGGGGGTGGAAGGGTATATAATAAAGAGAAGTTGAGATAGGTGAGGCCACTAACGAGTAGGGTAGGTGATCACATATTATTCTCATACGCCGGCGCTAGGTGATCGGAGGGTGGCATGAAGTCCACATAGGCACTATGTCTATCAGACCGAACTCTGTCCAAGTGCAAACAGTCTTGTTACGAAGTGCGGGTAGACAAACGGTTGAGGGGATAGGCATAATATTACTACTACTAATAATAATAATACGTAAATATAGGTAAAGTAGCGCTGCACCAGCAACTTTCCCAGGCTCCATTAGAGTTCATGTCAGCCCAATGACAGGGCTTCCCTCATTTGCACTCAGGCGGGGAGGATGTTCAGCTATTCCAGGTCCCAAGTGTAACATACTACACAGGGTACATGTTACGGGTGATTGCAATATACAGCTCTCTACAGTATATTATGGGTCTTGCTCCGTTCGAAGACAGTTTTGTAATTTATAGCAGCTGACAGAGCTCGCTAAGTACCCTTGAGGAATTGGAAACTACACATCACCTGTTTCGCAGAATTCGTGACGCCTTGGCTGCTGCGATTCAGCGGTACGCCGAGATTGTCCTCTGCTAGATGTCCGGACATAGAGGTAGTCCTGATGAGGGGGCCAGGCTCTCGAAACATCCTGAGCAACTGGATCGGCGTATCATTCTTCCTCACACTCACTACATAGCAGGAATAAGGTTAGACTTTAAGGGTCCAACGAGAGATGGGAAAATGCGATAGAAAATTTAAATTTGCGTGCCATTGCGGCCAGACTCTACCGTAGACCTACGAGGGGCGGTCAATAAGTTTTACGAATTAGTAGGGCAAAAGAGAGGAACCGGGATGGCTGTTTGTGGGGATGTTAGGACAAGTTATGACAAGTCAGGACCTGCAGCCGCACGCTCCTGCCTCGTCTATTTAAGAAGCAATAGCTGATCGCAGAGCGTCAGTCACGAATTTTTCAACAATGGAGAAGGTTGAGCACCGCGCAGTGATCAAATTTTTGATCAAAGAAGGTAAGAATGCAAAAGAGATCCATGAACGCATGGTTGCAGTGTACACCGACACCGCCCCTTCCTATGCAACCATTGCTCGCTGGAATAGGGAGTTCCGCCATGGTCGTGAGTCCCTTGAAGATGACCCCCGTCCAAGACGCCCGTCAGACGTAACCAACGAGGACAATGTGGCCCGTGTGGAGAGGAGGATCCTCGAAAATCGACGGGTGAAGGTCGAAGAAATCGATCGAGAACTTGGAATATCACATGGAAGTGTTATCAACATCATCCACGACAATTTGGCCATGACCAAGGTCTCTGTCCGTTGAGTCCCTAGAAACCTCACGCCCCATGATCGACTTCAACGTCGTCAAAGTCCACGAGGCCAGAGTTGCACAAGCTGTCCTGCGCAAGTGCAGATTCAAGGAACTCAACCATCCCCCCTACAGTCCAGATCTCGACTACTTTTTATTCCGCCAGCTCAAGGCTGCACTGTGTGGACGCCGGTTTGGGGACGATGAAGATGTCCAGCTCGCCGTCCAGGAGTGGATTGAACAGCAGTCGGAGATTTCTGGTTGTCGGGAATTCGAAGCCTCAGGGCCAAGTGGCGCAAGTGCATTGAAGTCGAGAGTAGTTATATTGAAAAATAATAAAACACTTTTCCTCATATCTCGTTTCTTTATATCCGAATTTCAAAACTTATTGACCGCCCCTCGTGTCTCCCTATGCCTGGACGGAGCGCTTCCTGGAACCATTCCGTGAAGACTCGGTCCCTCACAATGTAGGCCACTTTTTGGTAAATGTTCTCGCCTGGAGGAGGTTGCGAGATAGTTGTGCCGATATCGCGGCAGGTGGGGTCGTGAGCGCTTGTCTTTTGACATGGAGTGGACTCTCGCACACTGGACACTAGTAGGGTGGAGCTTTTAGAAGGGCCGGAGCTCTTCCATAGTAAAATTGTTGATGGTTTGCTTAGCTCCCTAAGGGAAGCAGGCTTACTCCGGGGCACCCAGGCATCCTTTTTTCCCCTCTTTGTTTTTGGTGTGTTTATTTGGTTTATGTTCGTCTTTTTATTTCATAGGTGCCTAAATATAGGCTTATCTTTGCCCCAATTACAGTGGTGAGAGGCAGGGTTATAAATGAACGTTGCGATCTTACTTTTTGCTCTTATTTTGACCTGCGGCGAAGCGCCAGGTCAAAGCGTCATTTTTCGTTTTTGTAAAAGGAGTAAAGTTCAATTGTACCCATTTAGAGCCATGAAATGACCCATATGACAATGGGACATATGGTTATTCACCCTGGAAATTTTAAATCTGCCATTGGATTTGACGCTGGGTGGCGCTATCAAGTGGCAGAAGCCTCATTTAGCCATTCAAAGGCACTTGTAAGTGATTTGAACCATGGGAAACCATCGATGCAATAACCATTTATCATCTTATCCCAAAACACCGGAGGTCATTGGAAGGACTTTCCCTTCTTGTTATTTCAACACACAGCTGGAACGCATTTCATCCTAGGAAATTAAAACAACCCTACATCACCACAGCTGTTTACAGCAGATGGCAGACATTTCGCTTTAATGCACATTTGTTGTTTTTTGCTCAGACGAAGAAGGGGCATATGGAAATTCTTGCACCTTGCTTACATGAAATTGAGAAACCCGTGTCCGTGTGTGAGCGCATGTGATTATTGTGTTTGGGACTATGTGTGTATGTGTGTGTGTGTATGTGTTACCTCCCTAAAGAAGAGAATAAAATAATGGACAAATTTGTACGAGAGGGAAAGAATTGTTGAAAGTCTGAGACTACATCAGATATTCAAATGGTTGGTTGGTTGTATTCGAAGATTTACCGACCGTTTGTATTCAGTTATTTATTTGTACGTAAACATGCGCTGCGCGCGAAAACATAACTAACAAATAAAAGGCGAAAGAACACTCATTATCTTCTAAACGATAAAAGAATCGTCTTCGGCGTAAGCTCGCCAATCTCGTGAGTTATGTCTAGCGAAGAAAAGCGCGGGTAAATTGCCGGCTTTATTGTAAAAAAAATGGCGGGAAATGCTTAGCTACTTTGGAGATTTGGCGCGAAAGTAGTAAGGTAACGAAGTGAATGGGAAAATTTCTTTTCGAAAATAGGCAAGACGTGAGGTGAAAGTTTGAGGATGTGAAGGGGCGGGGATAAATCCTAAATAGACGGTGGAACATTACTTTAGGTCAGAACAGAAGTGATTTGCCCATGGTTGCGAGTCTAGATGGGGCTCGATTTCGCCGCTTCTAGAGAAATGAATTGTATATGTAACAACCTGATTCTGGAGCTCTTTACGTCTACTCACTTTTTCCCTTTCGACATTGTTCACTGCCTTCCTAAGCTCCTAGTGTCCTCATTTGGTTTCTCTATTCAGTCCCTAACACTTCTAAATTGATCACTTTGCGAAATTCGGAAAAAAGGTTTTCTTGCGGAGATACCCGCGTTGGTTGTCTTTTTGTTTAATAAATAAAATAAATGCACATAATTTACGACTATCCTCATCCTCTCCACCTTCCCAAAGAGGTACGAGTCTATGCTTTAATTATCTCTGCTCCTTCTTCGTCTTTGTTGCTGCCTGTTTTGAGTGCGAGTGTTTGGCACCCGCATTTGAGGGCACAGGCGTTTTCCTCTTGATCCGATTGGGACGAGCGGGGTCGCTACCGCTTGTCCCTTTACTCAGGATGGGTTCGTGGATTATCTGACTTTTTGGAGGAGGCTGGACTTCATATTATTAGACTCTGTTGTAGGTCGCATGTTCCTACGCAGGGGCGAGGACCGACACCGGAGCCAGTTTCCTCCTTCTTCGCTCCTTTTGTTGTTGTTTTTGCATGTTTCTTTGTTTTTAATTTTATTTGGTTTTTGCATTTTTTCCGCAGTTTTTTAATCTAGCCTACCTGATTATGGCGACTTTTGCCCTTGTAGGTAGTCGCCAGATGGAGTTTTTAAAAATATAAAAATACCCTTTTGATTTCGTTCACCAGACAATTTTTACCGTGTTGCTTATCAATCCCTGTCCGTTTACTGGTCGCTCCTTACGCACATGGCAAGGTGCGTGTGGACTCTTTCGAAATCTTGCATGAACCTGCCTATATGTTTTCTTATACACACGCTAACTTTGGTTGTAAGGTGAACTACGTCCTCCATGAGAACGATTTCCACCTCACCCAACTCTGCTGGTCCACCATCCAGCTTGATTGTGAGGAAGCAGACGGTGTAGGGAACCGTCGAGGAAATTCCTTACATCTCCGCTTTAATCGAAGAGTTCACGACTGCTGGTTAGGCTCGGACTGTTTCAACTCAACCTGTCCTCTATTCCTACATCTGGGTTTTATACGCCTGCGTTACCTGGTTGGCCACCGAGTGTAAAGTGGCCATCGCGAGAAACGCTATGCGTTTAAGCGTTATCAGCCTCAAGCGTGGGAGTTTATTTAAAGCGAGTTTCCTCGGGTGAAGGTAAGAAAGACCCTTATATTTCTTAGAATACCGGCTGCTCTTCCTGCTCTTCATACATATCATCACTAAACGTCCATCTAATTTGGCCTGGCTATGGAGGCGTGTCAAAAATATCCTGGGAAAGTATATTCAGGACCGTCTTACCTCTTGCTGCAGGTAGATAGGACCGTCATTTCAGACGTGGCTGTGGATAAACCTTTCAATAAGACCTTCTCCCAAATCTACAATTATGAATATGCTTAGAAACCTTTTAAGGCGAGTCACGAAATGACGTTGAGAATCGTTATTTGATTTTTATAACCAGAGGTTGGGGGCAGTACAAGGGTGAGGGACTGGGTTCCACTTTCGTTCCGTGAGGATACTACTCCTGTATATCAGAATCTAATCGTACGGCATCTTCTGGATTCTTGGCAAATTGCTACCGTGGTAACTTTACGCAAGTCGGAAAAGGGTCGCTCTACTCCGATTTATTTAACTTTCTGAGTGTGCAGGAGTATGGAGAAATCTGGAAATGTTAGAAGAGTTAATTTGTTCTTCAGTGGAAGTGAAGAGTCTTCGAATCAGTGGAACTAGCTAACTAAGTTCACTTTCCCTTGGATTCTCTGGTCTGATTCCATAATGCTGTTGACGAAGCCTTCCTTCGTAGATACAATTCGCCACTGTATATTTCGATTTCGAGAATGCTTATGACCGCGTGGCAACACGCTATAATGGGATGACTTTATTCTAAAGGATCGAGCTGGGTTTTTTTCGATCTTTCTAGAGTCTAGATCGTCGTTTTTGCCCGCGGGTGTAGGGGGATGGGGCATGCTTCTTCTGGGGCCTGTAAAGCAACAGGACGGGTTCACAGGAGTACCTCAGCTCGGCGCCTAAGGAAGATCTTTTGGCTACGCTTTTCTTGAATGACTTTTCGTTATCTTCCTGCGTGCTCCAGATGCTCATATGCAACACCGTCCCAATTTGGCCCTGAATCTCGTCTCCTTTACGCCTATCGCACACGTTTTAGTCTTCTTTAATTAAAACTAAGTTGATACACTGTTGCCCCCGCCCCCCTCACCCGAATGGAGTTTGCCTAAACGTTGTAGAGTAGCACTGTCTACTTCATCTTGACTTCGACTGGCATCTCAGTTGAGTGGCGCACATTTGCATCCTTAGTGTTTTGTACGAACCCCATGGAAATTCTTGGTTCTGTGGCTAGCTTTTTATCATTCTACTTTTTCTGTTTGTTCAAAGTTATCCTACCATACTTTTTCAGCATGAGAATTGATAGTGGGTATGGTGGATTTGATATGTGAGTGATAGTAAGAGATAGGGCCTGTGTTAAGTCATGCAAAGGCAATGTTGCAAGAGGTACGCATAAGCATGGAGTTTTACCCCCTTGTAAGGGGACCTTCCTAGAGTGGATGAGGAGCGTCCCACTGGATCCTGAAGGCAGTGGGCGATAATATTTATTGCTTTACACTAACTTCATTAATTGTCATACGAGGGGCGGTCAATAAGTTTTGCAATTCAGATATAAGAAAACAAGCCGCTGGCTTATAGGCTACACCCCTGCGGGGTGTGGCCTACGGCCTTATTTGATAATCTTTTTAATCCCCTTTATGGACTCTATATTTTAACACCCTGAACACCCTTTTCTTCTTCTTCTTCTTCATCTTCTTCTTCTTGTTCTTCTTCTTCAGTCTGTGTCCTACGGCCTATCATGATCCTTTTTTCTTTTCTCCATCTAAATTTGCTATAATAATTTCCATGCCAAAATTTTAATAAATTTTCTGAACTTCACCATTTGTAATTCTTTTAGTTTTAAAAAGGTCACAAAAATTCGATACTTATATTTATTTCTGAACTTTATCATTTTATTTTTTTTATATTAAAAAGGAATTATTAGAAATAACTTTGATAAAAAAAATAAATCTACTTAGGTGACAACCGAACTAAAAGAAAAAATCTCTTTCTTAAAATATAGGGTTATGGACGAGATATGAGGAAAAGTGTTTTATTATTTTTCAATATAACTACCCTCGACTTCAATGCACTTGCGCCACTTGTCCCTGAGGCTTCGAATTCCCGACAACCAGAAATCTCTCGACTGCTGTTCAATTAACTCCTGGACGGCGAGCTGGACATCTTCATCGTCCCCAAACCGGCGTCGACGCAGTGCAGCCTTGAGCTGGCGGAATAAAAAATAGTCGCTAAGGGCTAGATCTGGACTGTAGGGGGATGGTTGAGTTCCTCGAATCCGCACTCGCGTAGGGCAGCTTGTGCGACTCTGGCCTTGTGGACAGGGGCATTGTTGTGGAGGAGCAGGACACCACGTGTCAACTTGCAGCGCCGCTTCTGACAGATGCACTTCTTCAACCCAACCAGTTCCTCGGCGTAATATTGTCCTGTGATGGTCCTTCCACAAGGCGCATAGTCCACCATCAACACTCCCTCAGAATCCCAGAAGATGGTGGCCATGATCTTTCCGGCTGAGGGTTAGGTCCGGAACTTGATATGGGTCGGAGAGCCCCTGTGCTTCCAGGCCATGCTTTCTAGCTTGGTCTCGGGATCCCAGCGATGGACCCACGTTTCATCACCTGTCACTATGCGTGACTCGAATCCCGCCGGGTCTTACTTGTACAGGAGCAGCAGCTCCTCCGAACTTTGACGACGTTGAAGTCGATCATGAGGAGTGAGGTTTCTAGGGACCCAACGGGCAGAGACCTTGGTCATGGCCAAATTGTCGTGGATGATGTTGATAACACTTCCATGTGATATTCCAAGTTCTCGCTCGATTTCTACGACCTTCACCCGTCGATTTTCGAGGATCCTCCTCTCCACACGGGCCACATTGTCCTCATTGGTCACGCCTGACGGGCATCCTGGATGGGGGTCATCTTCAAGGCACTCACGACCATGGCGGAACTCCCTATTCCAGCGAGCAATGGTTGCATAGGAAGGGGCGGTGTCAGTGTACACTGCAACCATGCGTTCATGGATCTCTTTTGCATTCTTGCCTTCCTTGGTCAAAAATTTGATCACTGCGCGGTGCTCAACCTTCTCCATTGTTGAAAAATTTGTGACTGACGATCTGCGATCAGCTACTGCTTCTTAAATAGACGAGGCAGGAGCGTGCGGCTGCAGGTCCTGACTTGCCATAATTTGTCCTAACACCCCCACAAACAGCCATCCCCCTTCCTCTGTTTTGCCCTACCGATTCGCAAAACTTACTGACCGCCCCTCGTAACATAACAATTTCACGGATGACAAAAGCCCCAAGGGCCTATCAAAGGTCATCCGCAACTGTCAAAACCCACCCACAAAATGCATCCATAGGATTGTGTCAGATCATGCATCTACAATATACAATTAGAACCATTATATCTCCCATCTGGTTTTAGTTTATCTAGGAGGAGGTGAATGTAAATAAGTAAGTACATCGAGAGTTGGGAGCAACTCGGGATAGCGACGCGAAATGTTCTAGCTAAGGCGTTACGATGCAGCATATCATTGGATAGTTGCCGCCATGCCTCTGCTTTCTATGCTTCCATAGGTATTGTGTATGGATTGCGTTTGTTTGGGAGCAAAATTCGAGTGGCGGGAAGCATAGCAGTGTAAATGGCACCAAACCTTAAGGGAAGAAGGGGTGCTCCCTGTCACCCCTCAGTTTGAATTAGATCTGGTTCTTCATGGCGTGCATCATTTCCAAGGCCGAGCTGGTTAGGATATTCCGTTTGAGACTGAAAATTATGCGACTGTCCAATCCAGAGGCCATTTTCTTTCATTTGTAGCGACTCATCACTCTCGAGATAATGGATTCTTCGCATCCCTCGTCAGAATTATTGGTAATTCCAAGACTACGGCGCCAGTGGTCATGCGATTATCTTCCGACAGGTCTCCATACATGTAAAGCTAAGGGAAAATAGGTGCACTAATGAGATTGAAACTGTCTGCCCCATACACTGCAGCCTGATTTGCTTATTGCTCTTCCCCACCTTTATTATATTTCGAGGAACTGGGGAGCCCTCCGAGCTGTATGGCAAAGACGATGGGGACAGACGCCGAGATTTGGAAGCTGCGTATTATTTCGCCCCTAACGCATCGACGGTTTCAGGTTGTGTTTTGCTATCTCTTGATTGGACACTTTGGCGGGGCGGGGCGCAGCACATTTGAGTGGAGTTCTCCCCGAAACCCTTCTGTGAAGACTGTTCGGTGCCAGAGACTCTGCGCTAATGCTGGTTGAAATGTCTGGGGTAGATTCTCGCGAGATACGTAACCCGTTACTGGGACGGTAGAGGTAACTAGGGCCAGTTCCGGGTGCTCGGGGAAGCTTTCTGTCCGCTGGATTGCTGGGTTCAAGAGTCCTTTGAGGAAGCGGGCTTTTTGAAAGATAGTTAAGTTGGGTTTTTTTTAACTATTGCATGACTCAAGTCCTTGAGGGAAGGAGGCATACTTCTTGGCACTTGGTCCTGTTGAGATTTCGTGTTTTTTTTTTTTTAGTATACATATGTGTATTTATTCGTGTGTACATCTTTTGTGATTAGATTTATGGATATAAGCTGAAAGCCTGATTCGGATGTTGTGGTGGCGATGGTATCGATGGTTACTGCCATGACGAGATTTAAAATTTAAAAAAAATAAATCATCGCTTATCCGCTGACCACCCAAGGAGGACTGTGGTCGTTTCATCTCACTGCCGAACAAAGGACCATAGCGTCCATTGATCAATCTCCTCTCAAAGGGATAATTTCGACATTTCTTTTTTTCGATTTTAAGTTTTACTTTTATTGCCGTATTTTCAGGGGGGATTAAATGTTTTATTGAAGGGTAAGAAAGTGACGGGTGAAGGCGGTAAAGGTAGGTCGGACATTCTGGGTTTGTAGTCGAGAAAGGTTGTAAGAAGGTACCTAATAAGTTTTCCATTCAGCAAAGGCATTTGTAGAATCAAGTAAAGTGGCAAGTATTTATAATGATGAATGTTCTTATAGAAATAACGAGCAGCTCAAGTATCGTTTTAGCTCCCCAAGTATCGTTTGTGAGTTTAAGCTCATAAATATTTGTGGTGTGTGCGATCTGTGACGTCCAAGGACACAAAAACGCTTTTTATTGCGGATTAGCACCGCTGAACACACCCTCATGACATCATCCAAAACTCAAATCACATAACCTTAAACACAGATACACCAACCCGCATACCCGCACACCCCAACCAACAACCCACTTCGACAGACATGACCACTGCAACAAACACCTTACACAGACACCTCACCTGGAACACGACACGCGCTCTCTCCTCTGACCATCTCCCCATCTTAATCACATTAAACACAAAAACAAACTTCAGGCTAAAACAAAACCTCAAAACATACACAAATTATCACAAGGTAAACTGGACAGAATACACAAAAGAAATTGAGTAAGCACTCTCCTATATCCAACTCCCCAAAGATGCACACTCGGCAAACCAAATACTAACTTACACCATCCTACATAGCACAACGGAACAACACTAGAAAACAAAACCCATAAGACCCCAACATTATAGAACAAACAAATAAATAGATCGCGCCATACAATAACACAAACCAGAATTATGGAAACATCACCTATATCAGCAATGGGACCACAAAACAAACACACACAAACTCTGGAAAACCATTGCTGGCTTCAAACAAAAAAACAACACAGCCACAAAATAACACTATCATCTTCGGAAACAAAGAAGTCACAACACCCATACAAAAAGCAGAACACTTCAACAAACAATTCACAAACACAACCATACACCAAACGAAAAAATGAAAACAGGAAAATAGAGACTTACAAAAAACAAAAAAAACAAACCACAATTCACAGCCATAACAGAACAGAATATAAGAGCCATAAAACAAGCGAGAGACAACTCCACCGGCCCTGATGACATAAATTTCAAACACCTAGGTCAAAACGCCATAAACCTCCCCACGCACACTTACAACCTCACCATAAACACAAACAGCATACCTAAACAATGGAAAGTAGCAAAAATAATCCCAATACCCAAACCAAACAAAGGAGACTCCTACAAACCAATAGCGTGGCTTTCCCCCATAGTCAAAACACTAGAAAAAATCATCCTACCCTACATCACATCCAACATCCCAAACACACCTCACCAACGTGTTCAAACCCATCCACTCAACCACCACATCATTGCACACAATAAACATAATTACAAATGGATTCAACAAGAAAATTCCACCACATAGAACCATAGTAGTCTCCCTTGACATGTCCAAAGCATTCGACACAGTAGACCTACACAAACTAATCAACAAGATCCACAGACTCACCATACCCACCACCCTCATCAAGTACATAGCAAAATACTTCAAAGGACGACTCCAATATATCCAAATACAAAACACAAAATCCAAACACAGACACAAAAAATCTGGAGTTCCCCAAGGAGGAGTACTTGCCCCAACACTTTTCAACATCTACACCTCAGATATACCAACTCCCCCACAAACAGTAAAAATTGTCACTTACGCAGACATCACAATACTCTCCTCACACAACAAACCACAAACCGCCATACAACAGATACAACCTTACCTCAACAAAATACACACATGGACAATTGAAAACTCACTAAAGCTAAACGCCACTAAAACAATGACCACTCTCTTCACACCAGACCCTGCAGAATACAACACAACCCTAAATCTAAACATACAAAACATAAAACTACCTACCACAAAAGAACCGAAGATCCTTGGCCTCACTTTCGACCCCAAACTCACATACTCAAAACACAATAGTCAAAGACACGAAAACGCTCATTAACACATACAAGACAATCACAAGACCAGCACTAGAATACGCCAACACAATCTGGTCTCCAATCATTTCAGAAACCAACACCAAGAAACTACAGACAATACAAAACACAGCCCTCCGCACTGCCACAGGATGCACTCTTGACACAAAAACCCAACATCTACACGACGAGACGAACATCCTACCAATCAAAAATCACCTAAAACTACATGCATCACAACTCAGGCAGAAAATGCAAAATCCAAATCATCCCCTCCACCACATCACCAGACAACCTACCAATCACTAACACAAAAAAACCCAGACCATTTTCGATAATTAATAAACAACTACTACACCACCAACTTAGTCACAGACCCTAACACAACAACAGAAGACACAATCAAGCAAAACATGAAAAAATCCACTCTCAGATCACACAGCAATACTTGACACACAGAACCCACATAAAATATTAAGTGCACCACCTCCACCCATACACAACTCCGAACAAACACTCACAAAACAGATTATAAGAACACTAGCACAGATACGAACAAACAAATCACCACTCCTGACATCATACACGCACAAAATACCTCCCACCACCCATAAAACACCAAACTGCCTTAAATGCCTAACACAGATACACGACACCACACATCTCTTCAACTGCCAAACACATACACACAGACCTGGGCCCGGTGGATATCTGGGAGACCCTGGGAGGCGAGGGTCTGCTCCTGCGATGGACGGGGAGCTGGGGTGGGGCCTGGAATAGGTGTGAGGGATCCCGACCCACTGTCGGGCCGAGGAGGGGGGTCGCCACCACCACCACCACACCCTCTTAACGCCCCGCCCCATTTTATCGTGTTCAGTCAATTCGCTCGGAACCCATTTATCCAACTTCACACTATTCCGATCAAAATTAATGGCGGGAAAGTCATGGAAGACCGCCAAGTCTACTTCAAGTTGCTCTAGTTTTTCAAGGATGGTCGTAGTCTTTATTTATAACAAATGGTACATATCGCTAAACGGTATTTCATGTGGCATACCCTATTTATTATCAACCCCTTCATACGACTTGTGGTTTTTAATGTATTGTCGAATACTTTTTGAAAGAGAAATATTCTTGTGAACATGACATTAAATTTCAACCAAATCGGTTAATTACAAAACCATACCCGAACATGCTTGGCCGAAGAATTTAGGAAACGAAAGAAAAATTAGAAGTAAATAGTCGAAAAGTTAGATATATTAAAAAAAATAAATATCGAAAAAATTACCGATACCATGAGAGCATTGGGGTTTAACGAGGAGGAAATACCGAGGTTATAGGCGTATGTCTTCGTGAACATAAAAGGGAAGCTTCCTTTTGGAGTGAGTGAGGTTTTAAGGGTGTGCAAACCTCTCAGATGAAGCTAATACAACTTTCCACCTTCATATGAGTGGATACGGCGTTGGTCTGCCAACGTTTAGGTACCGGGTTCGATCCAAGCAAGAACTGACACAAACGTCAGCGCACGGAGAGATCTGGCTACCGATTGGTGGACGCGCTGTGCTCACTCCTGTATTCGGGTGGGTAGATCTTGCACTTCTCATCACACACATAGCCAATTACAACACTGCTTTCTTTCCTCTCCCGTCTTCGCAGCACAACACACACACACACACATTCTCTGTTACAGTTAATCCTGCCGATGGGTGTATCTATATCCACATACCTCTGACGCGGAATAGGTCCATCTGCCCCGGGGCGACGAAGGACCCACCTGAACGATGTTTCGTGTCAAAAACATAATACTTCCTGGCACATCTTCACGAAGAGGACCGGCCCCTGGTTTCCTTAGGCTCACCATCGATTGTCATACTGACCTTTATGTCTATTTCATTATCCGGTCGGGATCCACCTGGATAAAGGCAGGTTGGCGAACTTACTACTAACTACTACTATACAAAGTAATAGTCACTGCGAATATTATAGAAAGCAGAGGGTGCCATTAGACGAAATAATTTTGAGCATACACCTCCTCATCCTTACAGCGATTTGAAATAAAGAGCGGAGTCAGAATTGCGGTTGGATTCTTCCGTGTGGCGAAACGCAAGCGGGAATCTCTGACAGAGAGTTATTGAATAAAAGTTTAGTAAGGAGAGTGGTGATGATGGGGTAATAAAGATGGTAGATACCCTAAATTTCCTACTTGTAGGCCTACGGACTGGCACGACACGCAAGTCTCAAGAGCCATGGAAGGTCTGAAATGCTTAATACGATGGGCTAGCCTAGAGACCTATCAAGCCATCGACGCAACTCGGGGTTTTTCTCTTTCACCGAGAGAGGGCGCTAAGGGGATTTCCCAGCCCGCGTCACTCAATATCATGTTTTCATTTAGTCGTCCGGGTAGTAGTTATTTTCGAGGGACACGAGACCCCCCCCCCCCCCGAGAACACTCAAAATTTGCACTTTGAGACCCTGCTGTCTCTTCCAACGAACTTTTCTAGTATTGAGGTTTCTATGGTAATTCGTGTTATTTTGCATCTTTATCTCCCGGCAGCCTCCTCCGGTCAGCCGAACGATCAAAACCCGTTGAATTCCACCATTATTCTCTTCGAAATCAGATAACTGGATGAAAAGTGAGAAAACTCAGAAATATCATTAATACATATCTATGAAGTTTAAGAAAAGGTGAAGGAAGAGAATGACGAGGGGGGATATGAGCAGGAAAGATACTACGTTGAGAAGAAGAGAGGTAAATAAATGGAAACAAAAAAGATTCTTACTACCCACAGTCCACAAGGTAGAGGCTCAATGCCCCCTAATGGGTAAGGAGGTATTTGTGTTATTCTAACATTAACAAACCCATCACGATGAATAAACATGGGAACGCCTTCGGGGTGGGGGCTGGTTTATAAGCTAAGACAGTAAACAGCAATCGCTATATTTTTATAGAAATTTCTTCTATAATTTTTCTATGGAGTAAACTCGATCCAATTGAATTGCATTATTTTCTCAAATCCACTACTAATCTTAATAAACTTCATTTGCGGGTTACTCATCCGATTTTCAATTCCATTACAAGGAAAGGACGACGAAAATTTAATTTTTCGTAGCAACTCTGAAGCCATCTTAATTTCAGGCCTGAATCTACGCAGGGTGTTGCCGTAGAGCAATTTATATTCGGAGATCAGTGAGTAGGCCATTAACGATTGTAAACTGCCTGTCTGCGCACACTGTTTTGGGACTGGTGAGCATTTATCAAACGGTAGACAAGATGAATGGGCGAATTCAAAGGCACAAAACCAATTTCATGGACAATAAACAGTCCTTTTATGAATATTACAGTGCTCTGTGTACGCAAATCTGACGTTTTAGAATTACGAACGAATGTGCGCGTCCTGGAGGGAGCCCTGACGGAAACGGTCGCGGAAATATAACACGTAATTTGATATGAGGAAATTGCTGAGTGATGATGCCTGCAGACCACCAGAGAGTATGGATCTGAGAAGGACGATAAAGAGAATGGTGGATTAGGGGAACTTTAATAAAAAATAAAAACAAGAAATAGTTCTACAAAATGAAGTTATAAAGAATATGGACAGAGCAATCGTCTAAGACAAAGGACCGATCCCTTAAAACAAAAAATATCACAACCGATAAAGATTCATTTGTTATATAGCCGCATGGAGAACATCCCACAAAAGTACATACATAAGGAAACACAAAACTCCGGTAGTCTCTTAACCCACTTTCCCTCCTATGGATCGATGCCAAAAAAGTAGCCAGACTCGAATCGAGTCGGGTCAGAACTATAAAATTGCGTTGCCTTAAGAACACTACCCCGCCCCCATTTTCATTTTTATAGCGGGGATGGAGGGGGGGGGTAAGCAGAGACGTAGATTCAAAAGATAAACTTTAAAAACGGCCATGACTCCTCAGGTCGTGTGTATTTTGAAGAATACCTGACTAGAATTAAAGCAGAGCAAATTTAAGCGGGAATTTACTCACCCGAGAAAAATGCTTTCAGGTGCCTGACTCAATTAATAACACTCATTTCGAAGAAGGGGAGGAAAACAACCCTTCCAAACGAGTCGAATGGTGAGCGAGTCGAGTGCGATGGTAGGCCTACGATAATTCCAATACTCTCCTCTCGTGCATTCCATCTCTCGAGCATCCACTGTCACCCTTCCCGAGACCTTCGGAGTAATTCGGTCCGCGTCAAGTTCGCATCGACAAAACCCTCGATGCAAGAACGAACAACGAGATAACGACTTGTAATTTTAATCATAAACCTTTTTGTGACCATCGAGAGAATTGGCACTTAGAGGAGAAAGAATGCGGGGATAGAAAGATGTAAGAAATGGATGGCTAAAAAGAAATAAGGAAGAATTGTAGGAGAGAATGAAGACATACCGCAACTCTACTGAGGGAGAATAGGCGCATTATAAACATAGAACAAGTTTGTACAAAGGGGATGGGTGTTCAAAAGTACAAACTTCCTCTCACCCTTTAAAAGGAGGAATTTATGGGGGAAAGGGGGTCTTATAAAAGTGGAGCCTCTTTTAAAGACATCTGCACCCCTGAGAATCTAAAACTTGTGAGTAACGACGCCTCTCGAGCGCTTAATCCCTATGGAATGCGAATTTAATTGCTTTTTCAACGGCAGGATGTGGCCTTGAGTGCCAACCTCGAAGGGAGTGCCATCACCCCCTCGAACGAGTCCTCTTCCGGGATATTTTACACAACCAAACTCCACTGCAGTTTCGATTAAATTACTATCTTTTAAAATATCTGCTTCATAGTGAACTATATCCTAAATTAGAACTACGTATCGCAATAGCCGAATTTATAAGAACTGTAAGTTCCGCTGGAACTCTTTTCAAACTTTTTATTGCGCCAACTTTTAGCTTTTTTGTTCGTCTGTTCTAACCTCTCAAGTCCATATGGCACCTGCGACTGTTCCCGTCGGCCTACCCCAAATGCTCCGGCGTCTTCACGTCGCTTCTGTCGTCTTGGAATTGAACTTAGTCGCGGAACGCATCATTTGATGGAGCGCTCTCCTTCACCTTACTGTGTACTCCCCGCAGACTGTTCGGCATATTCTTATTGAGTGCCATAGTGTGAGGGATTTTCCTACATATCACATAGTTAATAAATTAGGTAGTACCTATAAAGCGACTTATTCGCATCCAGGCAGAGCAGTCACCAGACTGCCCAGTGCCATTCAGCCGTGACAGGAGGTGGACATTCCCGTTTCAAGAGTCCACCATCTCACCACGTTGGTGAATAGAAAGACTCAAGTTGCTTTAGAGAGACATGGAGAATTGTAGGGGTAAAAGAGGTGGCAGGCGGAGAGACGTAAGAGGAAATAAATAAATAAAAAGTTATTGGGAGAGGACAAAAGTGTAATCGAACGGAGGCAAAATGGATGATTTCCAACGCCTAGGTAACGGATTAAATCAGAGCGAAAACGGGGACAAAGCTCCAGCTTTCGTGAGAGCTAACCGCGGGACCTGCGGATCCCACTGAAGCCCGGACCCCTGGCGCCGTCGAATGATGGATGGATGGATTGCACAAGTCCCTTGCCGCTCACTGTGGGGTAATTGCGCCGAAATATCTGTTTTTAAGTTTAAAAAAATCTAAAAATAAATGGGTGAGCGGTGAGGTGATTGCGCAGGGATGATTGAAACGATGAATGGATGGTATAGCGATTATGCGATGATGAGTGAGGAAAGTACAATTTATTAAAATGTACATCAGAATATTAAAGATCCGTCTCTACAACTTGTGGAATGCTTGTGTGTCATCTAGGAAGCGGATGATTCCGCTGCCGGAGCGGATATTCTCCGCTGCTAAAGCTGATCTCAAGATGGAGAGTATTCCTCCACCGTCGCTGGGCAAGTAATGTCGTCCCAGTTCCCGATAAGTTGGGCATTCTGCGGTGGGCAATTGTGAGGAGCAAAATAGTCTTCGCAGTAAGGAGGATAGTCCCTTTCCATTAGGAATATGTGTGTGATTAGTGCCTGCGAGATTGAGGTCGACACACACACACACACTTCCTGTTGACGCTAAGGCCTTGGGGCTTCCATGTCGATAGGCTTGGGAAGATGTGTCGCATCTTGTTTCGTCCATAGAGGTCTGCCCATCTAGCCAACCAGACTTCTAAAATGACGGCTCGTATTGCGACGATGTAGTTTTAGCAGGGTATTGGGATGTCAGCGGGTCTGATTGGCCGAAAGGCGGCAGTCTTTGCGGCTGTATCGGCCCTCTCATTACAGGTGACCCCTATGTGTGCTGGAACCCAGCAAGAGATTTTCCTTCTATCGCAAGCTGCCCTGTATACGTAACTTAAAGGATTGGATGGATGTCCGCTATCCATTCTAATGATTAGATGGTGTTCCAGGAGTCAGTGAAGATAGTATACTCGACTGAACCTTGGGTGCTGTATGGCCACTGCACTGCGTGTTTTAGGACATAACACTTGATGGTGAAGATTGATGCAGGTTTTGCTACGGTTTCAAAATGGACGTAATTTTCCGATATTACCGAGGATCCGGTTTTATCCCTGACTTTTGATACATCTGTATGTACTCGTATGTGGATTCACCGGGGCGGTAAAGAATTGTATTTTCCTTTCCAAGGGGAGTGTTTGGGGACGTTCCACTATGTTGCTAAGGTAGTTCTTTATAGTATGCCTGGAAAAGCGAGTGGATAGTTGTTCATCATTATACGAATCTCTTCCATCTGTAGCCGTACTCTAACTCTAAATGATCGCGGGATGGATGGATGCATGCGCAGCGAAGGTATCCATTTGTCGTTCAGAGCAGGGGTCGTGGATGCGGGGAAAGAGGCGTCGGATAATTGCCTCCTACGGAGGTCCAGTGCTGTTTCTCGTGTGACATTGTCTGTTCGGGATTGAAAGACAACGGTAGCCATGAGAAAACTACCATTGGCCACTGTGCTGACAAGGGCAAGGTGTCTGTCAGATGCGGAGGAGTAGATTTCGCACACGTAGTCGAATTTGGGGCGAATTAATGGACGTTAGAGGAGGAGAAGGGTTTCTCTCCAGTTATGCCGAAAACTGTGCGCAGGACGTAGATCGCCTTTTGCAGCAGTTATTACCTCCTATGGAATATCAATCTCAGGAATCTACGCCCTTTGACGATTACAATCCTCTGCTGATAAAGGGGGATATCAGGTTCCCTAATACACCCTCTGCGGAGGCAAAAGTGAACCACCTTCGGCTTCTCAGTCCATAAATTGTAGCCGTGTGCAGAGGTCAATTTGGTGATATCGTTGATGGTGAGCTGGAGGAGACGGTCTACCGATGCCGTTTCGGAATCTGCAAGCGATATTGAGAAGTCATCTACTTAGAGAGTGGCTGCATTCTTTCTAGCTCTAAACCCAAAAGGCTTAGGGTATGATTGGCATAGTCGAGATTGGCTGCGGGTGTAGTGAGAGCCCTTAGCGACTGATAGAAGCGTAGAGTGGGTGGCATTTCCCCAGCATTGACAAGTAGGCTCTCAATGAGAAACGTGCAGAAGGCACCGGTAGCCAAACGGAGACCGGTGTGGTGAAATGAGTCCACATTCCGCAATGCACGCTCGGTTGCAGGTGCATAAAACTCGCATCCGTAGTCAAAATTCGAAAGAAGAAAGGATCGGTAGAAAAGTAAGTCAGTAGTCCTATCAGCACCTCAGGTGCTGAACGTAACACAAGAAGAATGTCCATGGCGCGGATACAAGAGAAACTAACACTGCAAATATGAATCTCCCATGTGAGGCGCCGGTCGAAAACAAGTCAAGGAAACGGCGCGAATATCACCAAGAGTGGGACATTGAACGAGAATGTGTCGTCGAAGTCTGGGGGACAAGGCAATTGTCGCATTAAGGTGCTGGGGAGCGCTCCCTAAATTGGCGGTGCGACCGGGAAGTGATCCGAATCTACACGAAGCCGCCGAGTCATTGTTGGGTAGGTCCATGGGAACAATCTTCCTCTGTGGATGTGAATTCCACTTGGCGGTCCTCAGCGTGAGCACAAAGTGTTCTAAATGCTGGTGAAGCAGCATCTCGACGAGAGAATGCGAAGAAAGCAGTCGCGAAGGAATCCATCACGAACGCGGAGTCTGGAGTCGCAGTCTTGTCTCGTTGGATGATAGGAGGGGGTCTTGTGAAAACTTACCTCGAAACCTATTGACACACTTACACACGTATTCCCACCAAGAAGAGGGGCGAGCGTGCTTTAAATCGTACCGGAACCTGGCTCTCGCGAGATGAAATTCCCACAGAGTGAAATCCTTCTGGCTAGCCATGTAGTGCTTTTAGTTTAGTCACTTCTCTAGGAGGGCCATCTCACACAAGTCCGGCCATCCGTAGTTGAGCTTCGAACGAACAAAAGATTGAAAAAAAGTAAGGCGGTAGCCCTATCAGCGCCCCAAGCGCTGAACGTCAAGGAACGGAGAATATCCATGGCGTGGTACAAAGGACCCTAAGGCTGCGAATATGAGCCTCCAAGGTGAGGCATCGGTTAAATACAAGACCAAGGAAATAGTGCAAGTCCCCCACTTACAAGCGCACTCCATTGAGAAATAAGTCAGGGTGGAGCGGTGTATTGCCTGTTGAAGTCAACGCTCCAGAGTTGGCCTCTGGGCCGCGCCAAAAAAGATAGAAAAGTCGTCCACATAGAGCGTAGCGAGAACATCTTCCGGCAGCACCGAGGTGATGCCGTGAGACTGAGGACACTTCCCTGCGGGACGCCATGTTCCTGCTCCAATGGGCCGGAGAGGGCTCCCTCCACCCGGAATCGACGATCTGGCAAAACTTCAAATATAAACATTGGCAGGGGTCCCCTCGCCCCCATCCTGGGGAGAGGCTCCATGATACCGTATGGCCATGCGGTATCATAGGCCTTCTCAAGATCGAAAAACACCGTGGCGTAGTGCTGTCTACGAAGGAAGGACTCGCAGAAGGCATTTTTCAGTCGGATCAGAGCATCCGACGTGGAGTGGAACTTGCGGAAGCCGCACTGTGCGGAAGACAGATGGCCTCCGCTGTCCAGGAAAAAGGCTAATCTAACATTTACCAATTTCTCCATCAACTTGCACACGCAAGAGGTTAGAGAGATTAGGCGGAAACCGGTCGGAGTAGAGTGATCTCTCCCCGGTTTGCGAAAGGCGAGCACAGTAGCGATTCGCCAGGAATCTGGGAAGAGACCCTACACCCAGATCCTGTTGAACAAATCTAACAAAAAGGCCATGCCTCGCTCACCCAGGTGTCGAAGCATGGCGTACGGGACATCGTCCGGACCATGGCCGGTGTCCGCGCACGAAGCAAGAGCGGAACGCAACTCACTCACAGTAAACCTGTCGTTGAAGGGTTTTGCGCCTCTGGAGGTAAAGTCCAGCCGGCGGCCTTCCGCGACATCACGACGTGCATTGATTTTTTTTTTTTATGGGGCTAACTGGCCACTGCCCACTTAGGCATAAGTCGCAGTAAACAAACAGCCTAGTTCTAGGCTACTTTAAAAAAATTGAACAGAAAACAACAATAAAAAGAAATAACAATTAGGAAGCAATAACAATAACAGTAACAAAACAATAACAAAAACAACAACTAAACCTAGTTAAATGAAAGGGAGAAGGCCAGCCTTCCCCCAAAAGTCAATAAGTCCACCAGTCAAGGTGCACGCACTCGTCCTAAGTACAAAGGACAGGCGGTAGGGACCCCACCCATCCCGGTACCGGGACAGGTATCGTGCGCGAAGATCACCCAGACTGGGACATTCGACAAGAATGTGGCGAACAGTCTGGAGGACGACGCAGTCGTCAAAATAGGGCGCAGGCGAGCGCTCCATCAAATAGCAATGCGTCACACTAGTGTGTCAGATTCGGAGACGACAGAGAGCGACCTGAAGCCGTCGCAACATTGGGGGATATGTTCATGGGAACAGTCACGGCGCAATGGCACGCAACTTTAAGTTCCCTTCGACCGTCTCCCATCTTCTTTGCCAAGTAGTCTAAAGAGCTGCCCGTTTTCCTGCCATGTAGTCGGTGTGAGGAAGAGCGAAACGCTGGTCCGGTCGCAGAGTCCTCGCGGACTCTTTGGCACCCTCATCGGCGCGCTCATTCCCCGCAATTCCTACATGTCCAGGAACCCAGCAGAAGATAATCTCGACATCTGCCCGGCTCGCCAAAACCGTGGCGTCACGGATATCACGAACCAGGGGATGCGGAGATTCCAATGCCCCGAGAGCACTCAGGGCGCTTTGTGAGTCGCTATAGATCACAATCCGGTCTCCGAACCTAGCACGTCGCGTAATCTCCCGTACCGAGTGGTGTATTGCCACCATTTCGGTCGTGAAGACAGACGCAGCGCCTGGCAGAGCCCTGCTGACTTCAAACAGAGGAGATACGGCGTGGAAGCCGACCCCCTCTTCGGAGTTGGAGCCATCCGTATACACTGGCACGGTTCCAGCGTGACACGAGGTGTGCTCCAAAAAGGTCAAACGCAATATTCCAAGCCCGTATAAGCTTTGGGAGCAGAGGCGTGGCGACAAATAGCCAAATGTGGTACCCTCCAGGGTGTCGTCCTGGGCAGAACCAGGGACGCCACCGGCCCGAGAGCTATATCTAGCTCTCGAAGGAGTTTCCTGGCCCTAAACCCAAAGGGCTTAGGGTATGACTGGCGTCTCTCTGCGGCATAGGCACCATCGAGATCAGCTGCGGATGCAGTGAGAGCTGTTGGCGACTGAGGGAAGCGCCGGGCTCGCGCGTACAGGCAAATGATGCACTGCACGCGGCGCAGAGCGAGTGGCATCTCCCCACCATCGACCAACAGGCTCTCAATGGGGCAAGTGAGGAAGGCACCGGTCGCAAGGCAAAGGCCGGTGTGGTGGATCGAATCCACCTTCTGCAATAAACGCTCTGCTGCGGATGAATAAAACTCGCATCCGTAGTCGAGCTTCGAACGAACAAAGGATCGATAAAAAAGTAGGGCAGTAGCCCTATCAGCGCCCCAAGCGCTGAACGTCAGGGAACGGAGAATATCCATAGCGCGGGTACAAGAGACCCTAAGGCTGCGATTATGAGCCTCCCAGGTGAGGCGTCGGTCGAATACAAGACCAAGGAAACGGTGCGTCTCAACCACACCCAGGCGTACCCCATTAAGAAACAAATCTGGGTCGGGGTGGAGCCGTGGATGGCGGCAGAAGTGCACCACCTTAGCCTTGGCCTAGGAAATCCGAAACCTGTGCGCTTCGGCATAGCGAGAGACGCGGTTCAATGCCTGTTGGAGTCGACGCTCCAGAGTTGGCATCTGGGCCGGGCCAAAAGAGATCGAAAGGTCGTCAACGTAGAGCGTAGCGAGAACATCTTCTGGCAGCACCGAGGAGATGCCGTTGATGCTCAGGGCAAAGAGTGTGACACTGAGGACACTTCCCTGCGGGACACCCTCTTCCTGCTCCTTTGGGCCGAAGAGGGCTCCCCCCACCACCCGTACGCGGAATTGACGATCTCGCAAAAATTCAGATATAAACACTGGGAGGCGTCCCCTCGCCCCCATCGTGTGGAGAGTCTCCATGATACCGTATCGTCATGCAGTATCATAGGCCTTCTCCAGATCAAAAGAGACAATGGCGTAGTGCTGCCTACGGAGGAAAGCCACGCAGACGGCATTTTCCAGGCGAAGCAGAGCATCCGACGTGGAGTGGAACTTGCGGAAGCCGCACAGTGCAGAAGACAGATGGCCTCCGCTGTCCAGGAAAAAGGCTAGTCTAACATTTACAGATTCCTCCATCAACTTGCACACGCAAGAGGTTAGAGAGATTGGGCGGAAACCGGTCGAAGTAGAGTGATCTCTCCCCGGCTTGCGAAAGGCGAGCACAGTAGCGATTCGCCAGGAATCTGGGAGAAGACCTTCCACCCAGATCCTGTTGAACAAATCTAACAGAAAGGCCATGCCTCGCTCATCCAGGTGTCGAAGCATATCCTACGGGACATCGTCCGGACCATGGGCGGTGTCCGCGCACGAAGCAAGAGCGGAGCGCAACTCACTCACAGTAAACCTGTCGTTGAAGGATTCTCCGCCTCTAGAGGTAAAATCCAGCCGGCGTCCTTCGGCGACATCACGACGTGCATTGAATGCTGGCAGAGCAGCATCCCGGCTAGAGAATGCGGAGAAAGCAGGCGCGAAGGATTTCGCCACGGACGCGGGGTCCGAGATTGCGGTCCCATTCTCCTTTAGTACGGGAAGGGAGGCCTGCGAGAACTTGCCCCGAATCCTTTTGACTCGCTTCCACACCTCTGCTAAAGAGGTATTTCCGTTAAGTGAAGACACGTATGCCCGCCAAGAAGAGCAGCGGGCGTGCTTCGAAATATACCGGAACCTAGCCCTAGCCGGACGAAATTCTCCGACAGTGAAATCGTTCGGGCGGCGCTTATAGCGCATGTATGCATAACGCTTCGGTATGAGAGCCGTCTCACACTCGGCCGACCACCATGGAAGTGGTCCACGTGCAAAACGGCCAGAAGTTTTGGGAATAGTAGTCAGGCTCGCGGCGATGAGGTTACCGGAGAAAAACTCGACGGCCTCATCTACCGACCTAACTCCTCGACTGAGATAGAGAATTCAGTCATTTACTGAAATACAGGCTACCGCGCCCGCGCCAAGCACCACCGAGGTGGGCTCTCAGGCGGCAGTTGCCATGAAAATGATATTTGAATGGGAACGTGATCACTACCATGGAGTTCATCGCCTACCCCCCAATCAAAATCAGGCTGTGCATCCGAAGAGCACAAAGATAGATCAAGGCAAGAAAATGTAGCGGTTCTCGTGTAGTGATGCGTAAACTCATCCACATTTAGGATACCTATGTCAAGCTCTTTGATCAGATCGGCAAGGACTTGTCCCCCGGGTTTTATTGAGTAATCTCTTCAGAGAGGATGCCTGCCGTTCAGATCTCCAAGCAAGAGAAAGGGCCTCGGCAACCGTGCCACGACACGGCGGAAGTTCCCCGCGTCGAAGTCAGCTGACACTGGAATTTACGCAGAAATGATAGTATACCTCTTATCCAAGTGAAGTTGCACAGACACTGCCTGAAAGGAGGTATCTAAAGAGAAAGAAAGAACGGAGACATCATGCCGGGTGTAAACCACGCATCCCCCAGCCCGGCCCTCATCTCGTGGTGGTGTGGTCGCAAAACCCTTATAGCCCCTGAGAGCGGGCAGGGGGCACGCGCCTAGCATGATCTCCTCAAGAAAAATAACTAACGGGGAACGGGACGAGACGATCCTGAGCAGCTCCTCCCAGTTGGCCCGGAGTCCACGGCAATTATATTGAACGAATATGCCCTCCAGGCCTAGCTCGGAGGAGACGCAGGGGCCCTCTTCGAACAGAAGACCCTCACGGGAATGGCTGTATGCTTCTCGGAGGCAAAACTCCGGTCGCTCTTGGACGGACAAATCGCTGAAGGCGCTGTCGCCTTCGAGGACTTATTGGGGGAGGTTAGGCTCGCCATGCGAGTCTTATCTTGCCTCTGCCTCGAAACCTTAGGCGAGCGTTGCGGCTTCGGAGGTGGGGGGCCCTCTTTTCGATGATGCACCGTCTCCGAGCCACTCAGCCCACCACTAGGCGTGGGCGAAGGAGCCGAAGCTCCTTTTTTGCTGTCCTACTTTCGGGGGACAGCTTTAGGAACCCTAGAAGATGGCCTGGCGACCATCTTCAGGGGTGTTGCTTCCTGTGAGTCTAACGACTCGGTGGACGCGCGTGGCCGTTTCGCCTTACGGGAAACGTTCACGTTGTGGGAAGGGGGAGCCCTGATTTTAGCCGGGGTGGGGTGTGAACCCTTTGTGCCGCCAGCTTTACCAGGTAAGCGCCAGGTTGAGTAGAGCCCGCAGAAGGGCTCCGAATAGGCGCGGAAACAACCGTGCTCGTTGGCCTGGATGGGCCAGGAGCAGAGGGTGCC
Organism: Ceratothoa steindachneri; assembly: GCA_963969495.1. Classification (NCBI taxonomy): domain Eukaryota; kingdom Metazoa; phylum Arthropoda; class Malacostraca; order Isopoda; family Cymothoidae; genus Ceratothoa; species Ceratothoa steindachneri. The sequence goes on from OZ018329.1 coordinate 50,692,255, forward strand.
TTTCTAACTATTGAGGAATAAGACGTCCCAGGCAGAGCCGGGCGCGCCAGGACCAAGTCCTTAGCCTCGCGAAATGAGAGTCGATCCTGGGCCTGAACGGCCAGGATTTCTTTATCAAGAAGATATGCACCACATTGCTTCGAAGACGCGGGGTGCGGCTCTCCGCAATTGACACACTTGGCCACACACGATTTGGACTTATCGTGTGCGGCCTTTGAGCAATTTACACATTCTTCGGGTGACCCCGACTTTGCACGTCTACATGAGCGATTCGTATGGCCTAAGCGGTGACAGTAATATCACCACCGCGGCAGTGGTACGAATGCCTTCACGCGGTAGCGGTACCAACTGACACGCACCGACTCAGGGAGCTTGTCACAGTCGAACGTGACAAAGAGTGTATGGGTGGGTCTCGAGGCCCCTCCCTGTTTTCTCATCACATACTCGACTTTGACCGCCCCATGGTCGGCCAGCTCTAGAGTGAAATCTTCTATGGAGTAGTCCCCTAGTTCCCTCGCATAAACTACTCCTTTCACGAAGTTCCTGGTAGAGTGAGGCGTCACACTCCCCGGGATGCCATGAAGTGTCCAGAGAGCACTTATCTTGGCCGCCTCGGATGATTCGCCGCATTCGCCAGAAGGCTCCCGTCCGAGAAACGGGTCACCTTCGGCTCTCTACCAATTGCACTAGCTAATCCTCTCCTCTGATGGATCATGTTGCACTTGGCTAACATGCTGCCATCAGTGGAGCGGATAACGAGGAAGCGTTTAAAGCCAGCGGGCTCGAATACGCCAGGTAACCTCTGAATGAGGGGCCCCGATGTCATCGAGGCTCCGCACTGCGCCCTTTTCGTCTTAGTCAGGGGCTCAGCACGCGAAGGGGGGCAGAGGGGCCAGATGTGCCGATCATGGCTTGGTCGCTTACCGAAGCAGCATACCCATCCGTCAACGCAGGCCCAGCGGAAAGAGAGGAGCCCCGAGTCTTTTTAGTATTTTTTTCTTTTTATGAGAGGAGGACGGGGAATGAACCCGCTTCTCCCATCCGCCGGGAGGATCCACAGACCAGATGGACTAGCCTCAGCCATGTCCTTCTTCGAGAGGGAGAAGGTCCTGGTAGTCACAGGGGCATCGGTTGGAGTTGGAGGAGATCCCTCCCTTCCTTGTACTGCCTTGGAAACCCGGGCCGTTTGAGGAGAACCTTGCATAGGGGCGGATTCGGGTTCGGTGCTTGGCGCCGAGCCCGTATTCCCTCCCATGTAAGGCCCTACCGTCTGAGTTTGGGTTGTCTCAAGGACCATGTCTATCCTGGCTTCAGTTGGCCATCCACCCCCAGGACATCACAGGTCCCGTTGACAGAGCTGTCTCTAGTCACGTCTGGGGAGGCACAGGCCTTGACCCCGGCAAGGTTTAATATTCCTGCCAGCAGGTCTTTTGAGGGAAGCGACGGAAGGGGCCTGGCTTTCCTCTCCCCCCTAAGGGGATTTGCCCTACCGATCCGGTTTAATGGGGAGCGGTCGGCTATGGGCTGCCTGCTGGCTTTCTTGGCAGATCCCTTGGAAAGAAAAGGGGTGACTGCTTCTGGAAAGAGGGAGGTGCCCGAAAGCACCTCCAGAGAAGGGGGTAAGGAGGAGTCCCCTACACCCGTAGGCGAATGAAAGGAGTAAGCCTGTTCTCCGGTTACAGATTTTTGGAGGGCCCCCTGCGCAAGCATAGAGGGGGACCACCATTTTTTCTGTGGAGCTGCCCGAGGGCGGCTCCGTCGATGGAATATGGGGAATTAAGGGGGATTTTTTTATCTGACTCGTCAGTGGGCATGGTGACCCTATTTTTATTACGGGATGCATACGCTCATCACCCCTCGCAGTAGCCCGCTCTGCAAGGTGTGCATACAGGCCTGGCAGAGCCAGGTGCCGCCATTAAAGACCACCCCTCCCGCCTGGTGACCTGGCAGCCCTTCAGCATGGCGACTCCACCTTGTGCACGACGTAAAATTGATAGAGTGTGAAGAGAGAAGGAAAAGGGATGTGAGGAAAGTATGGGTGGGGATGAAGCAGGTTGCTAAAAAACCACCATCTCGAACCAGAGCTCAGGGGTGAGGGAACATTGCCCCCCCCCCCCAGCTCCAATCCGGGACAGTTGGCTGAGAAATTAGAGGATGACCAGAGAAAGTTGTTGGAAAGATTGTATGAAAAGCGAGGAAACAGCGGGGAAACATAAGTGTTTGAAGGAAGGAGAAGAGGCTAAGCTGGGGTCGGAAGGGGGGCTGAGTCCCGTCAGCACAGCGGCCAGGATAAGAAATCACCACGCCCCTTACGGGGTAGCACCAAAGGGCATCTCCAGGGAAGGGGTGAGTGCGACTCCCCTGCACCCGTAGGCAAAAGAGAAGAGTAAGCCTCCTCTCCGGTTGAACATTTTGAGGGTCTCCTGCGAAAGCACAAAGGACGGGGGGGACCTCCATTTTGTCAGTGAAGCTGCCCGAATGTGGCTCCGTCGTTGGTGAAGGGAGAGTTAATGTGGTTTTTGAAGACTCTTGGTCATTAGGCATGGTGACCCTGTTTTAAATACGGGATGCAAACGCTAATCACCCCCTGCAGTAGCCCACTCTGCGACGGTTGAGTACGGGGCCGGCAGAGCCAGCTTCAGCCATTTGGGGCCACTTCTCCCGCCTAGTGACCTGGCAGCCCATAGGAATGGCGGCTCCCCTTTGGGTACGGCGTAAAATGGATAGAGATTGAAGTGAGGAAGATGTGGATGGGTATGCAGCAGGTTATTAAAAACCCACCACCCCAGACCGGAGCTCAGGGGTGAGGGAACGTTGTCCCCCCACCCCTCAGGCCCGCTCCGGGATGGATGGGTTTTGAAGAAGCTGGTCGGCGTCTACCCTGTGAAACTAGGGGCCGACCAGAGAGAGTTGTGGGAGAGGTTGTAGGAAAAGAGAGGAAGTAGGGGAGAAACACAGGCTGTCTGAAAGAAGGAGAAGAGGCAAAGCTGGGGCCGGACGGGGCTCTGAGTCCAGTCAACAAGGTGGCCAGGAAGGCAAATCTGCCCCTTAAGGGGGCACAGACACTAAATGGAAGCCGGCACTACGGGGAGAAAGGGGGGAAAACTCAACGAGAACAGAAATGGCAACAGTGAGGGCATTTTACTCCAATAGCTATGAAGAACATTTTGAGGATGTTCAGGAACAAATCAAGACAAAAAGGATCAGTCTGTTCAATATATTAAATTTTGCCAATCAACCACCCACTTCCGATGGCAAATATGTTAAATATAAAAAAAAATAATCAATGGAAATTATATACATAAGTTTTGTTTCCTTCGTTTTACTAAGAAATGAATAAAATTCGACGAAGAATATTGCATTAGAGCATTATAACGTGGAAGAGGCACCACGCATAGGAAACGAAGGTCACACTATAATAAAATCAATACTCCAGAAAACAAGCGTCCTTGTTCAAATGACTGCCACACGTGACCATGAATGAGGTTATAAAAATACATATATGGCGAGGAATTGGGGAGATAAATAATGTATGGCTCCAAAGCGACACTGCTTCATCATACTAACCATTAAGATATATATATATATATATATATATATATATATATATATATATATATATATATATATATATATATATATATATATATATATGATTTTACAGTTCAAACAAAATGATATACATACGTTTCAGAAGTTTATTACATGTTTTTTTTCTCAGGTAAATCAATACAAAGTGTAGTGTGCCCAAGGGCAAATGACCGCACCAATGTAGGTTACTTAACATTGGACACATTCAGTAAGAGTTTAGCTTTGATGCGGGTAACAACATACAAAATTTCTTCGGAGAATATCAACTGAAAAAAAAACCCGGTACGCCATACTTGTGGCCCTTGAGGCGGAGAAAAGCGTGAAGTAGATGGTGAATTTGATTAAACTACCCGAGGATCTTCGTTTACAAAGTGAAACGGCCATATGACGAGGCTGAGAACGAAGAAGTGCCTACGGTCATGCATAGCAAACTTACAGGCTCTTGGAGGACATTTTATTTTCCTTATGGGCTTTGTTGCATTTACTGCTTATTCACACTACACTTTGCGAGTTTTACACGCACACACTATATATATATATATATATATATATATATATATATATATATATATATATATATATATATATATATATATATATATATATATATATATTTGTGTATACGTGTTATACACAAATATTTATACTTATCACGCATTACCTTTCGTGATTTTTACTCATATATATATATATATATATATATATATATATATATATATATATATATATATATATATATATATATATATATATATATATATATATATATATATATATATATATATATATATATATATATATATAAATATATATATATATATACAGTGGGTTCAACAAATATCCGATACATGGTCAAAAGTTTATTTACCATAGTTACACAACAGCAAAGTAATCGAAAATTGAAGAACATCTTATGTATTTTGTACGTTGAATACAATTGCTATCATATTACAAAAATAGTAAAACATTACTATGATTAGGACAAACATATCAAACGAACGTTTCAAAAAGTATCCGATACATCTATGAAAACCAATTAGTATTTGGTGATAGGACCTTTCGTCGCTAGTACAGCTTCCATCGTTTGGGATTTTACTTATGCGATTCTTACAAATATTTGTAGGTATCTTGGTCCATTCTTCTTGGCATATTCCTTTTAAATCTGTTCGATTTCTTGGGTCTCTTTTCTGAATCTTTAGTTTTAATTCTCGCCACAGGTTCTCGATAGGATTTAGGCCTGGCGACTGGCTTGGCCATCCCATAACCTTTATTTTCTTCTGCTGAAACCACGCTGCAGTGCCCTTGGCTGTATGTTTTGGATCATTGTCATTCTGGAATGTCCATCCTCTTGGCAACTTCGAGTCGTCTGTACTCTGTAAGAGAATATCATCCAGAATCCTGCGATACAGCTGAGTATTCATTTTCTCTTCAATAATATGGAGTCTTCCAGGACCTGCAGAGGAGAAGCAGCCACATACCATTATGCTGCCTCCTCTAAACTTCACTGTTGGGATTGTATTTTTAGCATCATGCGCTGAGACTTTCTGCCTCCAAACGTGACTAACTCTATTCCGCCAAAATAACTCAATCTTTGTCTCAACAGACCATAGTACAGCGTCCCCAAAACTTGCAGGCTTCTCTAAATGTTGAATTGGTTTCAACAAAGGTGTCTTTCTTGGTGTGCGAGAATGGAATCCCTCGTTCCTAAGAACTGCTCTAATTGTATTTTTCCATACATTTGTCCGGGCTGCTTCCACAACTTTCTGAAGTTCATTCAGATCGAGTCACTCGAGGATTCTTTACTTTACGGACTATATGTTTAGCCGCACGGTTTGAAATTTGAGATGGACGCCCTGAACGTGGTAGACTTGCAGTGGACAGATATAACGTGAACCGGCGAATCGTGTCACGAATGGTTGAGATTGGTATTTTTAGCATAGATTAAATTTTCCTATGGCCCAAACCACTTTTATGTAACTGAACAATTAGTCCTCTGCTCCGTTTTGGCAATTCTTTAGTCTTCGCCATATTAGAATTAGAGTGTTGAACGATGACCTTCTTCTCATGCAGCATTCCTGTCAGGTAAACCACTCTGGAATGTTCGAGAACTATTTATTATCGCTTTAAAATAAATTTTGTGGGTGTGTTGGATACTTTTTGAGACGATAATCTAACACTATTGTCGATATAATATCAATGATTTACTATTTGTGTATTCGAAAAACCGAATTTGTTTTCAACGTGCCAAATACATAAGATGTTCAATTCTCGATTACTTTGTTGTTGTGTAACTATGGTAAATAAACTTTTGACCATGTATCGGATATTTATTCCACCCACTGTATATATATGTGTGGAAAACTGACAAGTATCGCGTGAGTAAGCAATAAATGCAACAAAGCCCACAAGGAAAATTAATACGAGGATTCCAAGTACTTTCGAACTTTATTTCGAGTTCTTTATCAAGGAATAACACAAGTGTTGAAAATTGTAATATTTATAAAGATGATACAGAGGAGAGGGAACGCCCACAACAAAGCAAAAAAACAATCAGCAAAAAGAATTAATAGGAAATGGAAACCTTAGGAGGAGCGAAGATAAATACAAAATAAGATCATTAAATCAGGTAAATTCAAAAGACTAAAGGTTGACAAGAGGATTAAAATGCCGCCTAAGCAATTAGGAGGGCGAAAATCTTAACGAAAGATTAACCTCAGAGGTCAGGATCTAAAAACAAGGTAGAATAAGTACAAATGTTCTAAAGACTTCTCAATCGAAAATAAATACAGACATAAACATAAAGCTACATAGATGCACAAAAAATATAAAATTAAATAGTTTATTAAGATTAATATAAATATTTAGTCTCAAATTAAAAGTTTCGACAGTGCATTGTGATTATAATTTAAAAAATAACCAAGTTTATATAAGCCAGGACTTAAGTAAAATTTGGGAATTTACTAATAAAGGTCGATTCAATGATATTTCGAGAAATTGTATCGTTATTATGACAGATGATTTTAGCAGAATTCCAATCAATATTGTGATTAAGATATGACATATGAACATAAAATGAGCTGCTTTCTTCGCCAAGACGGACCTTATATTTATGCTGAGAAATTCGTTTTTTTAAACATTTACCTGATTGGCCAAAGTAATATTTAGAGCAATCGATACATTTTACGCAATATACATTACCAATACCGGAAGGGGCGTTCTTGACTAATAGTTTAGAGATAGTATTATTATATTTAAATACTACGCAAATACCTAGAGATTTTAAAATATGACGGAGAGAAGCAAAGGCTGGATTTAAAGGAAGTACAAGAGTATTCTTGTTATTAAAAGGCGCGCGGGGTTCAAAACTATAAAAAGACTTCTTAACTAACTGAAGGCATTTATCAAGGAAATGAAAAGGATAGCAAAGTTTATGGCCGGAGTCAAAAATTTTGGAAACTTCCGAGTCAAAGAATTCAGGACTAACCACACGAAGAGCGCAGAGAAACATTGAAATAAAAATTTATCTTTTGCCCTTAATATGGTGAGAGGAGTAAAAGTGAATATAAGAAGAAGAATTAGTTGGTTTCCGATAGACAGAAAATTTGAAACCAGAAGGCGTTTATTGTATTAATAAATCAAGGAAAGGAATACTTCCATTCTGTTCAATTTCAAGAGTAAATTCCCTTGTACCTTCCATCAAATTGAACAGAATGGAAGTATTCCTTTCCTTGATTTATTAATACACCGCACGCCTTCTGGTTTCAATTTCTCTGTCTATCTGAAACCAACTAATTCTTCTTCTTCTATTCACTTTTACTCCTCTCACCATATTAAGGGCAAAAGATCAATTTTTATTTCAATGTTTCTCTGCGCTCTTCGTGTGGTTAGTCCTGAATTCTTTGACTCGGAAGTTTCCAAAATTTTTGACATCGACCATTCAAGTATGGTCCTATTCAGGTATGTGGCCTCGGAAAGCGTGCATTGACAACTTTCGGGTGGAGACAGCAGTGTGTGTGTTCAGACGAACCCCTTAGACTTTCCTCGATGGCAAATACCGTGGCGAAATGGAGATGAAAATATCGCTTGAGACATTTTTTTTTCTTTCGCTATTGAAGTGAAAAGTCTTCACACAGTGATCCATCTCTGCACACCGACTTGTGCAACTTGCTGCCTCACAGAGACGCGTCTAGGACGGGTTTCTATGCTTAGAAAACCTTTCCCAAGACTTTCTAAGACTGCCGAAGTTTAGAGCCATTCGAAGAACGCTAAAAAGACCGCTTGAAAAGAGTGAAAGAGAAGGAAATAGGATGCGGGGGGGGAGGGAGACGTGTGTGGGCATCGGCGCAGAACCACCGCCGTCGTCGTCCTCGTAACGAATTTATTGTTTCGGCAACCAACTTTCCACTAATAGGGCCGAAATTTCGCTCCATGTAATGGACAAAGTTAGTTAGGAAAGGGCATAAAAAAGGGACAGATATTGGCGAACGCGGGAGCAGCCGGTTTTCCCAAATACACAAATCCAGACGAGTGTTTCTGTAGGTATCGCACCGAACGACGCCACAAATTCAATCAACGAACATTCAAATACATAAAATAGTGAAATATTTGGTATTAAAAGGTTAGGAACATATTTTCCCCTCAACAAAGTAGGCGATTGTCAAGCTTAGTGGCCAAAGAACTAAAGGGAAATGGGAGAGACCAGTTAATAGTGGATTTTAATTGAATTCTCAAAGAAGAGTTGTGTGGTAGACACATGAGAAAAGTTGGAATAACGAGCGCTGACTTTTCGATTGGAAACGGACAAAGAAAATTTTGGTGTGAACCGTCTTTAGGCGGCATTTCCCAAACAATTTTCAAAATATAACTACAACTTATACTTTTCAGGTGTTTATTTGTTTTGCAACGGTAAAACCAATACTAATATTTTAATAAATATTTGTTTGACCAAATTTCTTTAATATGGTCCAGCTTTCTTCATCATTATAGCCCCTTTAAAGGTCTAAAATTAAATAATAACAATGCTCCGAATACTACTACTAATAATACCAATGATAAAGATAAGACTACTACTACTACTAATAATATATGGTGTATTTCTAAGAAAGTTACAAAACATTATTATATTTTTTAACAGAGCGACTTGGCTAACAAAGTTTGACTCATATACTATTAATATTTGTATATAATTATAATTAATATTAATATACGGCTATTGTATTCCAGTGGTATACTATCACAGAGTATCGAGTGATATCGTTGAGTTGTACAATCTCACTAAGTAAGGAATTATAGATTTGTGGTACCGTCTGGTTCTGTCCCTAATAGGTCTGATAGTTCTTGAACCCCTCCTGGTATTCCGATGGTGTAATTGATGTAGGTTTGGTATAGCAGGTTCCTATGGCGTCCAGACCGCGAAGACACCCAGGTTAACTTAAGACACGAGATGCTCACGCCTTTCTTTTTAAGGGGCTATCTGGCGACTGCCCACTTGGGCATAAGTCGCCGCAAACAAACAGCCTAGTTCTAGGCTACTTTAAAATAAAATGTGATAACAAAACAACGATAAAAAGGGAAGATGACAATTAGGAAGCAAGCTCCGGCGTTGGGGAAAGGTCCCCCCACCCTCGCGTAGGAGCGTGCGACCTACAGAGAAAACAACAATAACAAAAAAAACCCTAGTTAAATAAAAGGGAGAAGGCCAGCCTCACCCCAAAAAGTCCATCAGTCAAGGTGCACGCACTCGTCCCGAGTACAAGGGAGGGGGGGTAGCGACCCCACCCATCCCGGTACCGGGACAGGTAACGTGCGCGAAGATCACCAAGACTGGGACATTCGATAAGAATGTGCCGAACAGTCTTGGGGACGACGCAGTCGTCACAATAGTGCGCAGGCGAGCGTTCCATCAAATTGCGATGCGTCACACGTGTGTCCGATTCGGAGTCAACAGAAAGCGACCTGAATCCGTCGCAGTATTGGGGGATAAGTCCATGGGAACAGTCGCGGCGAAATGGCACGCAACTTTAAGTTCCCTTCGACCGTCTCCCATCTTCTTTGCCAAGCAGTCCGAACAGCTGCCCGTATTCCTGCCATGTAGTCGGCGTGAGGAACGGGGAAACGCTGGTCCGGGCGCAGAGTCCTCGGGGACTCTTTGGCGCCCTCATTCCCCGCAATTCCTACATGTCCAGGAACCCAGCAGAAGATAATCTCGACATCCGCCCGGCTCGCCAAAGCCGTGGAGTCATGAATATCGTGAACCAGGAGATGCGGAGATTCCAATGCCCAGAGAGCACTCAGGGCGCTTTGTGAGTCGCTATAAATCACAATCCGGTATCCGAACCGGCCACGTCGCGTAATCTCCCGTACCGAGTGGTGTATTGCCACCATTTCGGCCGTGAAGACAGACGCAGCGCCTGGCAGAGCCCCGCTGACTTCAAACAGAGGGGATACGGCGTGGAAGCCGACCCCCTCTTCGGAGTTGGAGCCATCCGTATACACTGGCACGGTTCCAGCGTAACACGATGTGTGCTCCAAAAAGGTCGAACGCAATATTCCCGGCGCCGTACAAGCTTTGGGAGCAGAGGCGTGCGATAAATAGCCAAATGTGGTACCCTCCAGGGTGGCGTCCTGGAAAAAACATCGTGCGCCACCGGCCCGAGAGCTATACCTAGCTCTCGAAGGAGTTTCCTGGCCCTAAACCCAAAGGGCTTAGGGTATGACTGGCGTCTCTTAACGGCATAGGCACCTTCGAGATCAGCTGCGGATGCAGTGAGAGCTTTTGGCGACCGATGGAGGCGCCGTGCTCGCGCGTACAGGCGAGCGATGCACTGCACGCGGCGCAGAACGAGTGGCATCTCCCCAGCATCGACCAACAGGCTCTCAATGGGGGAAGTGAGGAAGGCACCAGTCGCAAGGCGGAGGCCGGTGTGGTGGATCGAATCCACCTTCCGCAATAAACGCTCTGCTGCGGATGCATAAAACTCGCATCCGTAGTCGAGCTTCGAACGAACAAAGGATCGATAAAAAAGTAGGGCAGTAGTCCTATCAGCGCTCCAAGCGCTGAACTTCACGGAACGGAGAATGTTCATGGCGCGGGTACAAGAGAACCTAAGGCTGCGAATATGAGCCTCCCAGGTGAGGCGTCGATCGAATACAAGACCAAGGAAACGGTGCGTCTCAACCACACCCAGGCGCACCTCATTAAGAAACAAATATGGGTCGGGGTGAAGCTGTGGATGGCGGCAGAAGTGCACCACCTTAGTCTTGGCCAAAGAAATCCGAAACCTGTGCGCTTCGGCATAGCGAGAGACGCGGTTCAATGCCTGTTGGAGTCAACGCTCCAGAGTTGGCATCTGGGCCACGCCAAAAGAGATCGAAAGGACGTCCACGTAGAGCGTAGCGAGAACATCTTCCGGCAGCACCGAGGTGATGCCGTTGATGCTCAGGGCAAAGAGTGTGACACTGAGGACACTTCCCTGCACGACACCCTCTTCCTGCTCCTTTAGGCCGGAGAGAGCTCCCCCCACCCGTACGCGGAATCGACGATCTCGCAAAAATTCAGATATAAACACTGGGAGGCGTCCCCTCGCCCCCATCGTGTGGAGAGTCTCCATGATACCGTATCGTCATGCGGTATCATAGGCCTTCTCCAGATCAAAAGAGACAATGGCGTAGTGCTGTCTACGGAGGAAGGCCTCGCAGACGGCATTTTCCAGTCGGAGCAGAGCATCCGACGTCGAGTGGAACTTGCGGCAGCCGCACTGTGCAGAAGACAGATGGCCTCCGCTGTCCAGGAAAAAAGGCTAGTCTAACATTTACAGATTTCTCCATCAACTTGCACACGCAAGAGGTTAGAGAGATTGGAGGGAAACCGGTCGGAGTAGAGTGATCTCTCCCCGGCTTGCGAAAGGCGAGCACAGTAGCGATTCGCAAGGAATCTGGGAGAAGACCCTACACCCAGATCCTGTAGAACAAATCTAACAGAAAGGCCATGCCTCGCTCACCTAGATGTCGAAGCATGGCGTACGGGACATTGTCTGGACCATGGGCGGTGTCCGCGCACGAAGCGAGAGCGCAGCGCAACCCGCTCCCAATAAACCTGTCGTTGAAGGGTTCTCCGCCTCTCGAGGTAAAGTCCAGCCGGCGGCCTTCCGCGACATCACGACGTGCATTGAATGCTGGCGGAGCAGCATCCCGGCTAGAGAATGCAGAAAAAGCGGTCGCGAAGGATTCCGCCATAAACGCGGGGTCCGAGATTGCGGTCTCATTCTCCTGGAGAACGGGAGGGGGGTCCTGCGAGAACTTGCCCCGAATCCTTTTGACTCACTTTCACACCTCAGCTAAAGGGGTCTTCCCGTCAAGTGAAGACACGTATGCCCGCCAAGAAGAGCGGCGTGCGTGCTTCGAAATATACCCGAACCTAGCCCGAGCCCGACGAAATTCAGCGACAGTCAAATCGTTCGGGCGGCGCTTATAGCGCATGTAGGCATCCGGTTCTGTTTGAGGGCCGTCTCCCACTCGGCCGACCACCATGGGAGTGGTCGGCGTGCAAAGCGGCCAGACGTCCTAGGAATAGTAGTCAGGCCCGCGGCGATGAGGTTGCCGGAGAAGAACTCAACGGCCTCATCTACCGACCTAAACTCCTCGACTGAGATAGAAAATTAAGTTATTTCCTGAAATGCAGGTCACCACGCCCGCGCCAAGCACCACCGAGGTGGGCTATCAGGCGGCAGTTGCCCTGAAAATGATATTTGAATGGGAACGTGATCACTACCATGGAGATCATCGACAACCCCCCAATCAAAATCAGGTTGTGCATCCGAAAAGCACAAAGATAGGTCAAGGCAAGAAAATGAAGCGGTTCTCGGAAAGCGATGCGTAAACTCATCCACCTTTAGGACACCCATCTCAAGCTCTTCGATCAGATCGGCAAGGACTTGTTCCCTGGGATTTATGGAGTAATCTCCCCAGAGAGGATGCCTGCTGTTCAAATCTCCAAGCAAGAGATAGGAACCGCGCCATGACGCGGCGGAAGTCCCCCGCGTCGAAGTCAGCTGACGGTGGAATGTACGCAAAATTATAGTATATCTCCTATCCAGGTGCAGCTGCACAGCCACTGCCTGAAAGGATGTATCTAAAGAGAAAGGAAGAACGGAGACATCATGCCGAGGGGAAACCGCGCATCTCCCATCCAGGCCATCCCGCGGTGGTGGAGTCGCAAGACCCTTATACCCCGGGAGGGCGGGCAGGGAGCACGCGCCTAGCATGGTCTATTGCAAAAAGATAGTTAGCGGGGAACGAGACGAGGCGACCCTCCGCAACTCCTCCCAGTTGGCCCGGAGTCCACGGCAATTCTATTGAAGGAATATGCCCCCCAGGCCTAGCTCGGAGGAGACGCTGGGGCCCTCATTGAACAGAAGCTCCTCACGGGAATGGACGTACCCTTTCCGGGGGCAGAACCCCGGGCGCTATTGGCTGGACAAAGCGCTGAAGGCGCTGTCGCTTTCGAGGACTTATTGGGGGAGGTTGAGCTGGCCATGCGAGTCTTTTCCTCCCTCCGCCTCGTAACCTTAGGCGGGCGTTGCGGCTTCGGAGGCGGGTAGGGGGCCTCTTTTCGAGGAACCACCGTCTCCAAGCCCCTCGCTCCACCACCAGGCGTGGGCGAAGGAGCCGAAGCTCCTTTGTTGCTGTCCTCCTTTCAGGGAACAGCTTTAGGAACGCAGGAAGATGGCCTAGCGACCATCTTCAGGGGTGTTGCCTCCTGTGAGTCTTACGACTCGGGGGAGACGCGTGGCCATTTCGCCTTACGGGAAACGGTCACGCTGGGGGTAGAGGGGGAAAGCCCTGGTTTTAGCCGGGGCTGAGTGTGAACCCTTTTTGCAGCCAGCTTTACCAGGGGAGCGCCCGGGTTGAGTAGAGCCCGCAGAAGGGCTCCGAATGGGCGCGGAAACAACCCTGCTCGTTGGCCTGGGTCGGCCAGGGGCAGAGGGTGCCTTTCTAACTATTGAGGCATATGACGTCCAAGGCAGAGCCGAGCGCGCCAGGAGCAAGTCCTTAGCCTCGCGGAATGAGAGTCGATCCTGGGCCTGAACAGCCAGGATTTCTTTCTCGAGTAGATATGCACCACATTGCTTCGAAGAAGCGGGGTGCGGCTCTCCGCAATTGACTTATCGTGTGTGGCCTTTGAGCAATTTACACAAACTTCGGGTGACCCCGACTTTGCACGTCTACAAGAACGATTCGTATGGCCGAAGCGGTGACAGTAATAGTACCGCCGCGGCAGTGGCACGAATGCCTTCACGCGGTAGCGGTACCACCAGCACGCACCGACTCAGGGAGCTTGTCTCAGTCGAACGTGACGAAGAGTGTAGGGGGGGGGGGTCTCGGGGCCCCTCCCTGTTTTCTCATCACACGTTCAACCTTGACCGCCCCATGGTCGGCCAGCTCTAGGGTGATGTCCTCAATGGAGTAGTCAACGAGTTCGCTCGAATAAACAACTCCTTTCACAAAGTTCATGGTAGAGTGCAGCGCCACACTCACCGGGGTGCCATGAAGTGTCCGAAGTGTCACCTTCGACTCTCTCCCAATTGCACTAGCTAATGCTCTCCTCTGATGGATCATGTTGCCCTTGGCCAACATGCTGCCATCAGTGGAGCGAATAACGAGGAAGCGTTTGAAGCCAGCGGGCTCGAAAACGCCAGGTAACCTCTAAATGAGGGTCCCAGATGTCATCGAGGCTCCGCCCTGTGCACTTTCAGTCTTAGTCATGGGCTCCACAACCGGGGGGGGGGGCAGAGGGGCCGGATGTGACGGTCTTGGCTTGGTCGATTGCCAAAGTGGCAGCAGACCCATCCGTCCCCACAGCCCCCGCGGATGGAGAGGAGACCCGAGTCTTCTTAGTCTTTTCGTTCTTTTTCGTCCTTTTCTTTTTTGGAGAGGAGGGCGGGGAATGAACCCGCTACTCACCTTCGCCGGTAGAAGCCCCTAGGCCAGATGGACCGGCCTCAGCCAGGTCCTTCTCCGAAATGGAGAAGGTCCTGGTCGTCGCAGGGGCATCATCCGGAGGAGATCTTACCCCTCCTTGTACTGCCTCAGAATCCCCAGCCGTTTGAGGAGGACCTTGCATAGGGGCGGATTCGGGTTCGGTGCTTGGCGCCGCCAAGCCCGGATTTCCCCCATGGAAGGCCCTACCGTCTGAGGCTGGGTTTCCTCAAGGACCATGTCTATCACAGGAGGGGCCTCCAGTTGGACAGCCCCTCCAAGGACATCGCAGGTCCCCTTGGCAGCGTCATGAGTCTTTTGTGGGGAGGCACAGGCCTTGACCCCGGTAAGGTTTAATATTCTTGCCAACAGGCCTTTTGAGGGAAGCGACCGAAGGGGCCTGGCTTCCCTTTCCCCCCTAAGGGGGTTTGCCCTACCGAGCCGCTTCGATGTGGAGCGGCTGGCTAAAGGCTGTCTGCTGGCTTTCTTAGCAGTCCCCTTGGAAAGAAGAGGGGACTGCCGTTGGAAAAAGGGAGGTGCCCGAAAGCACCTCCAGAGAAGGGGGTGAGGGGGAGTCCCCTACACCCGTAAGCGAAGGAGAGGAGTAAGCCTCCTCTCCGGTTAGAGATATATGGAGGTCCCCTGAGCAAGCACAGGGGGGGAACCTCCATTTTTTCGGTGGAGCTGCCCGAGGTCGGCTCCGTTGGTAACACAGGGAGAATTAAAGGGAGATTTTTTTGTTTCTCATCATTGGGCATGGTGACCCTCTATATTTCACGGGATGCAATCGCTCATCACCTCTTGCAGTTGCCCGCCATTTGGGACCACCCCTCCCGCCTGGTGGCCTGGCAGTCCATCGGCATGGCGGCTCCACCTTAGACGCGGCGTAAAAAGATAGATTGTGAAGAGGAGAGGAAAAGAGATGTGAGGAAGGTATGGGTGGGGATGAAGCAGGTTGTTAAAACCCCCCATCCCGAACCGGAGCTCAGGGGTTAGGGAACGTTATCATCTCCCCCCTCAGCCCCGATCCGGGACGGTTAGCTTGAGAAGAAGGTCAGCATCTACCCTGTGAAATTAGAGGGTGACCAGAGAAAATTGTGGGAGAGGTTGTATGAAAAGCAAGGAAACAAGTGTTTTGAAGGAAGGAGAAGAGGCTAAGCTGGGGTCGGACAGGGCGCTGGATCCCGTCAGCACGGCGGCCAGGATAGCAAATCGCCGCGCCCCTTACGGGGCAAATGTCAAAGGTTACCCAATGTCCTGAGAGAGGACCCGATCTGAACATGGATCTACAGAAGAACCACGAAACAATACTTGAAAACCAAACTTCCCTCAGAACTCCTCAGATCGAAAAGCATCAAATACGTATCAGGAATCTTATTGAACACCGTTTTTTGGCTCAATAATAATAAATAAAATACTGCAAACAGATTAAATACCAACAATAAATTCTTAGTGGCAGTTAATGAGAATGAAGACAAACAAAATGAGTGAATGGTCATCCTGTATGGAAGAAACTGGAGTCTGAGCTAAAAAGAACAAGTAAACACAAATATAAAACAACTAGTTAAAAGACTCAAGACAGAAGGGAACTGCGCTTGAAAACTCAAGACCGGAAGGGTGCTTTACTCGAAGTAACTAGTAAATTAGTTGGGTTTCGGTTACTGAGTTGATCTCTTTGAATATAGAAAATAAAGCTCAAATTGAAGTTAAAAAAAATGAAGTTTTGCATTTTGTTCAGCGTCGCTCTCCTGGTGTTTCCGAACAGGAACACAAAGGAAGAAGGGCGTAACCAATATCCGCCTTCCTTGTCGACGATTCTTGAGTAAAAAATTGCCAATTACGACTAATACTTATCTCTCCATAATCGTTAAGGAGGGTCTACTACTGATCTTGCCATAATCGTCAAGGAGGGTCTACTACTTATCTATCCATAATCATGAAAGTGGGTCTACCACTTATCTCTCCATAATCGTCAAGGAGGGTCTACCCCCTTATCTTGCCATAATCGTCAAGGAGGGTCTACCACTTATATCTCCATAATCGTCAAAGTGGGTCTACCACTTATCTCTCCATAATCGTCAAGGAGGGTCTACCACTTATCTCTCCATAATCGTCAAAGAGGGTCTACCACTTATCTTGCCATAATCGTCAAAAAGTGTCTAACACTTATCTCTCCATAATCGTCAAGGAGGATCTACCACTTATCTATCCATAATCGTCAAGGAGGGTCTTACACTTTACTCTCCATAATCGTCAAGGAGGGTCTACCACTTTACTCTCCATAATCGTCAAAGAGGGTCTACCACTTATCTCTACATAATCGTCAAGGAGGGTCTGCCACTTATCTCTCCATAATCGTCAAGGAGGGTCTGCCACTTATCTTGCCATAATCGTCAAGAAGGGTCTACCACGTATCTCTCCATAATCGTCAAGGAGGGTCTATCACGCATCTCGCCATAATCGTCAGAGAGGGTCTACCACTTATCTCTCCATAATCGTCAAGGAGGGTCTACCACTTATCTCTCCATAATCGTCAAGGAGGGTCTGCCACTTCTCTCGCCATAATCGTCAAGAAGGGTCTACCACGTATCTCTCCATAATCGTCAAGGCGGGTCTATCACGCATCTCGCCATAATCGTCAGAGAGGGTCTACCACTTATCTCTCCATAATCGTCAAGGAGGGTCTAGCACTTATCTCTCCATAATCGTCAAGGAGGGTCTGCCACTTATCTTGCCATAATCGTCAAGAAGGGTCTACCACGTATCTCTCCATAATCGTCAAGGAGGGTCTATCACGCATCTCGCCATAATCGTCAGAGAGGGTCTACCACTTATCTCTCCATAATCGTCAAGGAGGGTCTACCACTTATCTCTCCATAATCGTCAAGGAGGGTCTACCACTTATCTCTCCATAATCGTCAAGGAGGGTCTGCCACTTCTCTCGCCATAATCGTCAAGAAGGGTCTACCACGTATCTCTCCATAATCGTCAAGGCGGGTCTATCACGCATCTCGCCATAATCGTCAGAGAGGGTCTACCACTTATCTCTCCATAATCGTCAAGGAGGGTCTACCACTTATCTCTCCATAATCGTCAAGGAGGGTCTGCCACTTATCTTGCCATAATCGTCAAGAAGGGTCTACCACGTATCTCTCCATAATCGTCAAGGAGGGTCTATCACGCATCTCGCCATAATCGTCAGAGAGGGTCTACCACTTATCTCTCCATAATCGTCAAGGAGGGTCTACCACTTATCTCTCCATAATCGTCAAGGAGGGTCTACCACTTATCTCTCCATAATCGTCAAGGAGGGTCTGCCACTTATCTTGCCATAATCGTCAAGAAGGGTCTACCACGTATCTCTCCATAATCGTCAAGGAGGGTCTACCACTTATCTATCCATAATCGTCAAGGAGGGTCTTACACTTTACTCTCCATAATCGTCAAGGAGGGTCTACCACTTTACTCTCCATAATCGTCAAAGAGGGTCTAGCACGCATCTCGCCATAATCGTCAGAGAGGGTCTACCACTTATCTCTCCATAATCGTCAAGGAGGGTCTGCCACTTATCTCTCCATAATCGTCAAGGAGGGTCTGCCACTTATCTTGCCATAATCGTCAAGAAGGGTCTACCACGTATCTCTCCATAATCGTCAAGGAGGGTCTATCACGCATCTCGCCATAATCGTCAGAGAGGGTCTACCACTTATCTCTCAATAATCGTCAAGGAGGGTCTACCACTTATCTCTCCATAATCGTCAAGGAGGGTCTACCACTTATCTCTCCATAATCGTCAAGGAGGGTCTGCCACTTATCTTGCCATAATCGTCAAGAAGGGTCTACCACGTATCTCTCCATAATCGTCAAGGAGGGTCTATCACGCATCTCGCCATAATCGTCAGAGAGGGTCTACCACTTATCTCTCCATAATCGTCAAGGAGGGTCTACCACTTATCTCTCCATAATCGTCAAGGAGGGTCTGCCACTTCTCTCGCCATAATCGTCAAAGAGGGTCTGCCACTTATCTTGCCATAATCGTCAAGGAGGGTCTATCATTTATCTTGCCATAATCGTCAAGGAGGGTCTGCCACTTATCATGCCATAATCGTCAAGAAGGGTGTATCACTTCTCTCTCCATAATCGTCAAGGAGGGTCTGCCACTTATCATGCCATAATCGTCAAGAAGGGTGTATCACTTCTCTCTCCATAATCGTCAAGGAGGGTCTGCCACTTCTCTCTCCATAATCGTCAAGGAGGGTCTGCCACTTATCTTGCCATAATCGCCAAGGAGGGTCTATCATTTATCTTGCCATAATCGTCAGGAGGGTCTACCATTTATCTTGCCATAATCGTCAAGGAGGGTCTATCACTTATCTTGCCATAATCGCAAAGGAGGTTTCAGCTTCTGAATGTCAGTTTTTGTCTTTCTACGACATTATTTCAGAAGATTGTGAAGTTTAGTATCCGTCCCTATTGTTGTTTAAGATTTTCTTTTTCGAAACACTTTGGCTACGTCATTTTTGTTCATTCGAGTGATGAACACGGGTTGAAATGAAGATGTGCAGAAGTTTAAACGTTCATATTCATTCGTTGCTTCGTGAACAAAGATTTAGGAAGGGTTTTGCCGACATCTGCTGTGTGGGTTGCCAGTGGCTGACGAGGGAGGCTGATCCAGCCGCAGCAGTGCATGACAAACTCTCTTCTGGGTTTGGCGGTAAAGCCGCACCCAGTCTCTTCTCGAAACCCATCCTCTGTGCGTTCTCGATGTTGCTATTTGCAATGAATTAAAGTTTCTTATTAGTTATCGTTAGTTATTTTTATTCTTTCTAATTTGTATTAGCCTGTTTTTAGGGTAATGTCCTAAACATTTTTTTAAAAGTTTGCCGTGCATATCTCCTAATAATTTACTCTTGGTATATTTATTTTTAAATGTATGGTTATTTTCTAGGCCTACCCCCTCCCCCCCCCCGAAGTTTTATCGGGTCTTTTTAAATACGGAAAAAGCAATCCTCAGGATTCTTCTTTTTTTCTGCATTTAAATTTGCTCTAATAATTTCATTTTGCTTTATTCGTTTTTAGGGGCCAGTATCAATTTCCTCCTGATAAATATTAAAATTGAAAATCTATTTTAGAAATAACTTCGATAAAACTTTCGAATATAAGAGAAAAATAAAATAAAAAAGCAGCCATTCCTAATTCTTCTTTGTTTTAAAAAAATCCAAAACATTCGATACCTATATTTATTTATGAACTTCACCATTTTGTTTTTTCAAACTTTAAAGGAACTCTTTCAAATAAGTTGAATAAAAACATAAAATATACGTATGACACAGCTGAACTAAGAGAAAAAATCATCATCATCATCACTAACTATAATTTAAGGGGAATTTTTTTTTAGTATTTGAATAATAATTTTTTTCTTAGTTTGGTTATGACTTATGTTTTTTTATCAAAGTTATTTTTAAAACCCAAAGAATTACAAAGGGTGAACTTCAGAAAATTTATTTTTATATATCTTCTTCTATAACTATATTTTAGCAACGTGATATTTTGAAAGGGGAGAAATTTAGTTTAGAGTTCCTTTTTAAAATTATTATAATTGGCAAAGTTCAGAAAATTTATAAAAATTTAACCATAGCTGATTTTTTTAGATTTGAAATTTTAATCTTACTAATGAAGCGCAAGCTCCCCCTGTAGGGGAAAATGGCGAAGCCATTGCCTGGTCTTCTCTATTAGTTATTCAACCCCTCACCAAAATTCCGTTCTTAAAATATAATATTATGGATGAATTGCGAGAGAATTCTGCACATTTATTTCTGAATCTTGGAATAGGATATGAAAATACGAACTTATGTTGAATGTAACATGTTCTTGTTTAACCTATTATCTTCCACATTATTTAAGAGGATACGAGTTGTTTTATATGAGATGTAAGGATTTTTGAATGTCTTTCATTCTTTTGGCTGACGTATTAAAGGCGAGGAATTCTCATTTCGTTAGCCGGTCTTCTTCAAAGTTTTTCTCAAACTGCTGATATAAATTTAGGGGCCCAAAGTTAAATCCTTTCATTTCTTACATCTTTTTGAGGAAATGGAGCCTCGAATGAAATGTGTTCCGATTTAGAGTCGAGATCCAAAGAGATCAAAATATCTTTCCCTCCCTTTGACCGACCCTACACCAATTTACGAGTTACATCGAGGTGTCCTTTTGGTGTTCAATAGATGCCTTATTCTGTACGTTTTCATAAGATTTCTAAGGCGTAATTTACCCTAAGGGATTTAAATATGCAATTTATGCATGCCTGGGTTGTGCGCCAATCCGCTCCTGAACGCATTCTATCTTAGCGTTTCACTATTCCTTTTATTATATAATTTTACGTTCTTCTATTCCTTCTCACACTTCATTGACTGACTTGCACCAGTTTGTCCTCATTCTCATTAATTGCCACCACTAAAGAATTTATCGTTGGTGTTTAATCTGTTTGCAGTATTTTATTTATTATTATTTTATTTATTATTTTATTTATTATTATTATTATTGAGCCAAAAAACGGTATTTAACCAAGATTCCTGAGACGTATTTGATGCTTTTCGATCCGAGTCCGAGGAGTTCTGAGGCGAGTTTGGTTTTCAAGTATTGTGTCATGGTTCTTCTGTAGTTCCATGTTCAGATCGCTCTGGTTGATGGTAACTTATGGTAAGATCTTAGGATGGGCAAACATACAAATGGAAGTAAAAGGTGGATATATTTAAAGGTCAACAGACCTAAGTCACGTGGTCTCAATTATTCTGACTTATGACCTTCAAAACTTTAAATAAGTGGGGAAATCCCACCCATGGTTAGTTTTCTTTTAATAATTCCCGGACTAACCTTGGCAGGACCTTGGCAACTATGTGATTCGATAGAGAATGTAAAACAACATAACGTTTTCAAATTACGTTAGAATCTGCAGAATAGTTACGGTGTTCTTGGCAAAAAACTAATTGAAAATTAAAATGATTACCATCCGCCCACCGACCTATGGAATAACATAGTAACTTATAGAGTCGCGTCCACCCGACTAAAAAAAAAAGTGACCGTGGAAAGAAAAAGGCCCTCAAATACTGGGATCGGAGTATTAACCTCCGGGTGCTGGCTCCTAAAGAGCGCACACCCATCTAAAAGTACGCCACTCCTCTTGAGTCCGTATTCTATAACAGTTCGTCCAATCGATTTATTCAGGGAATTATTCTGATGGGGAAGAAAGCGGATCTGTAGTAACAAAACACAAGGGACCAAGAAATTAACTGTGATGAATGGGACCTGACACTGTGGTGGAGCGAAAGTGAGTGTGTGTGTGTGAAGGGCCATTCTCCCACCCCTTTCCCACTAACCTCTCCCTCCCTCTGTGCGAGCGTTGTGTGTCAATAACTGGCATTTAAATTTTGTTGTTGTTGTTTTTTTTCAATTTTTAGTGGTTTGTTTTCTCTTGTCAGAGAAAAGAGTTAAGAGGTAAAAATAAGTTGAAAGCCTAATCATATTTATGCACATTTCAAAAGAACGCTAGCGAGGAAGAGTGTTGTCAGATTAAAGAAGATTTACCGAGTTCGAGCATAGAGTGGAGACCGTGTGGACGCAACCGTGGGACAACGAAGTTCTAGCGGAAGTTGGAAAGAGGCCGAGAGTGCTTCTACCCCCCCCCCCCCCCGCCTTGATAGGAGGGTTTACACGTCCTCTCATTGGAAACCACGACCGCACGTAGTTTTCCCACCCCTCATCTTGAACCGAGAACTATACGGCCTTGGCTAACCTTGTTCTAACTCGTGAATGATCCCCTGTACCCCCCTTTTTGTTTTAAAAGCATCGTATGGTGTTGATTGAAGTATCTTGTACCGTTCAGTTTTTCTTTTCATTTTTTTGGCGCGCACATTGTTTGACTCACTACCAATCGTGTAATTGTAAAAAAAATTTCTCTTCGCCCGTCGTAGGTTTTTTGTATCTTGTTTTTTTATGGAGAAATTTAGCCTTGTTTTATTCATTGAATTTTTATATAAAAATTTAATTATCTCTTGTAAATATTATTGTGATTTATTTGTGAATACAGGACTGTGCATACAATCCGTTTCATTTCTCCTTCGATTTCTCACGACCAAATTAGTGAAGGAAGCGGGTTGGATCGAATGGGATTAGTCTAGATTTTCGGCCCACTACAACACGACCTGGTATTTACAAAAATAACAAACAGAAGCGAAAAAGGTATACAAAGGACACTAGCAATCTAAAGGATCAAGGATGTCAAAAAACGAAAAACCATTCAGCTCACGTCCAAACCTTGTGGTACACAATCCTCAGCAGGGGAAAGGTATGGATAGACCGAGGCGTCTTCCGAATCTGAGCCGCAACAGACATAGATAAACAAACAATCCAAAACATAACTTTCTTTTACCTCCGGATTTTCTGCTCCTCAACATACACCCACTGCACCTAACAACTAAAGCTTAAAAAAAAAAGTAGAGGCGTGAAAATAAACATTTTCATACGAACACATTTTAATCAATTGAACTGAATGAAATTCGGAGGGAGAATGATTTGGTTTGATATTGTATAAATTAGTATGGGATTTTAGACCGATGTGCACTCATTTGAAGTACATTTCGTTGGTCAATGGCGGGTGGACTGCAGTCTGACATGGGACCTACATCGTTTACATGAAAGTTGACAGTCATTTCTTATATGTTGGCCAAAAGGATACAGCTCTATCATCTACACGAAAATTTAGTCATTTCTTATACATTGGACAGAGAAACAGTTCGATCGTCTACATGAAAGTTAACAGTGACTTCTTATATATGTTTTCAATATTCTTAGTATAGTTTTGCAATTTTTTTCAATCCAGTCAACGACCGTATTTCTGCTAGTATTATATATATATATATATATATATATATATATATATATATATATATATATATCTTTCCTGAGCGCGAAAGAATGATGAAATGAATCCAGCATACGGCAAGAAACGGAAAAATAGGCTAATTTTTCTTCGGAAAGAGTTACTTCCTGATTCGAGAAATTTCGTATGCTGGATTCTTTTCATCATTCTTTCGCGCACATAAAAGATTTATACATTATATATTCACCACGTTTTTACCTCAATTTCTCCTTTCCCCTTTGAATTCCCAATTAATTTGTCTCCCTTTCATAATCCCGAACGACCTTGCGAAGCGTGCCTTAAAAGCTTGTTTATTCGGAAGATTTTTTTTGTCTTCCGTGCGGCAAAGTGGTTTAAGGGGCGGTTTAAAAGATATCAAAGCGGTTGCTCGCTGTTTCAGTGTGCTTGGTTCGAATCCGACCCCTCTACGGAATTTTTTGAATTAGGATATATATATATATATATATATATATATATATATATATATATATATATATATATATATATATATATATATATCCATATTCTCGATCAATCTTTTTCTTGGTTGGCCGGCTGGTCTTTTTCCTCGAGGTCTCCATAGGAGGGCTTCGTTGTATATCTCCCCTCATTCATATTCATATCCATGGCCATACCATCTCAATCCACACACCTATATATATATATATATATATATATATATATATATATATATATATATATATATTTATATATATATATATATATATATATATATATATATATATATATATATATATATATATACATATATATATACATATATATATATATATATATATATATACATATATATATACATATATATATATATATATATATATATATATATATATATATATATATATATATATATATATATATATATATATATATATATATCTGCAATTTCATTGAACTAAAATATCCAATTCACCTCATAAATAGATGCCATTCCAAAGCACGAAAAAACTTCTATGCCACCTCCATACCACGAAGGGATGATTTTAAAAATCGATTATTTTCCCATATGCTCCAGCCTTGGCTCCTCTAAAATCATATGCGAATGGAAATAACATAAATATTGCATTTAAATATTCTAATACCATTCGAAAATCCATGACTAGACTGCGCCCAATCAATGTCGATGCTGGCGTTTACAGTAAACCATGCTATAATTGCAAATTAACATACATCGGAGAGTCAGGCCACTTTAATAAGAGGATGAAAGAACATTTAGCTGATATCAGAAGGTGTAGGAATTCGCCAAGTCTCTTTACGCGCATGCAAACGCACGACCATAGAATTGATTTTAACCATGCAAAAATCATTTATAAATCAAACAATTATATTGAAAGGAGAATTACGGAATCCATCATCATCAACAAAGTTTATAATTTCAATTTATCTGAAGGGCAATACAAATTTAACAAATATATAACGAATAGAGTCGCCAATCATATTTATAAGCCCCCGGACGCAATGAGTCTTGGGGATTAGCAACTCTCCTGATTGTTTCCGGTTCCATTTCATTTTGTTTAGCTTGTCATTGACGCCAGATTCCCTCGAGTCTTTTTTTCAGATTGTTTCCTCCTGATTCATTTTGTTTAGGATGTGTCTTACCTTATATATTCTGTGCTCATTGCCTAGCGTCTTCATTATTAGTTGAAAATGGCATGTTGCCGAAACTAGTCCATTATATATATATATATATATATAAACTGCAAAGTGAACGCAACCCTTCTTTGTACAACAGAAAGCTATCGACCAGTTGCGGTTAGCGTGCAAACTACTAAGCATCTACCACTTTAGGCTTATGCTGCCTGATAAAGAAAATGTGTGCCAAAGGTTACACAACAACAGGAGATCAGAGATCTTACAGGAGACGACCAGAGAAAAGCCACGAGGCCAAAACACATCGCAGCGGCAAGGACTGGAACTTCAGACCTCGAGTTATCTAGACCAGTGCTCTACCGTTGAGCTAATGAAACATAATTCGCCCAAGTTAACTTTTCCGCTCGTATCTTTAAAGAACACCGCCCGAATGAAAACTGTGCTTGCAGTATGGTATATCGGAAACTACAAAGTGAACGCATTCCTTCTTTGTATGTATGTATATATATATATATATATATATATATATATGGGCTTATGTACGTGTCCGGTCTCAACTTTTTGTTTATCCGGCCGTGTAGGTTGTCAAAACTTCTCGTCTTGATGGGTTCATTAACAAAAAGAAACTTTTCTCGCAGCAACAAGTTTGTGATAATTAGTCTTCAGTCTGGATCACCTAATTAGTCGTTAGTCTGTGTCGCTTCCTGATTGAAATTGATTTGGAAGTCTGAATGAAGTGAATTGAAGAAGGGTGTAGCGTGGGTGACGGTGATCGAAGTGCGATCGCATTTTGCCTTAAAAGAGTCTTGCACCCCTGCGCGGGGGGGAGGGGGGAGGATTGTAAATGAATGACGCGGACAACTAATGGCAAAAGGACGCATGGAATAAATCTGAACGACCCGATCGTCGTCTTCCTATGATGCTTTTCAATGAGTATCCATCATGCATTAAATCGGGGGTTTCTGGAGTCATTATCTACAAAGCTTCCTGTGGGGTGGTTGGGGCCGCAGCACCACCCCAAGAAATCTCCACTGACGTTTCCCGATATGTTCCACAGCCTCCTGAGGAGGTCCAATGGATGGAGCTGGGGGAGTCCTGTCGAGCTGAATAGATTCTCCATTTAAGGGTAGCTTCAAATGGCCCTCATTTAGGGTTCAAGGGGCGAGAGTGTCTTCAAGGAATGGGGAAATGGTCCCGATGGCAAAGGAGAACGCATACCAAGAATTTGAGGTTGTTATGGTAACGGGTAAAGCATTACAGATAAAAGGGTTGAAGCGACCAGGGTCACACACACATTGGGCGGGGGGGGGGGGGCTGGGTGAATGAGTGATCGGAGCGGGACTCCATTTTGATTTAGACCCAGTTGTGCCCGGATGATTGTGAGTAAGTTAATTAACGAGTCCCTGTAAAAATGGGAATGGTAGAAGGATTTTTGATACCGTTCGAAAAGGAAGTTGGGAAATCTTTCGACTTAGGAGGACGATCAAGATCTAAACCCGCTTGTTCACGGATAAAGTCCGCGAACAACATTTGTGACGTAATCTCTGACGAATTCAGGGATACTAAAAATAATCAAAACTTCCCTATGAATCTGGTCGGATAGATCCCACACATATTATGTTGACAGTATAAGATTCTTGATTCTCATAAATTGCTTTAGGGAGAGAACATTCAGTGTAACACCCTGTTTTCCACGCTATTGCTTTAATAAACAAGGTCAACAGACCAAAGTCGCGTGCTCTCAATTATTCTGACTTATGACCTTACGACCTTCAAAACTTTCAATAATTCCCGGACTAACATTGGGAGGACCTTGGCAATTGTATCATTCAAAAGAGAATGTAAAACATCATAAGAGTTTCAAATTTCGTTAGAATCGGCCGAATAGTTACAATGTTATTGTCAAATAACTCATTGAAAAGTAAAATGGTTACCATCCAACCGAACGACCTACCTACGAACCGACATAGTCCTTATAGAATCGCGTGCACACGACTAAAAATTATAAACCTTAATGGGAATTTATAGCCAGCTGCGTGTTATGAGAGATCCTGAAAATCCCATCCATAAATGTAAAAAAATCAGTCTTTCCAGAAAGAGAAATTAAAATATGTTTCTTTCACCTATGTCAAAACATCTAGAGAAAAATACAGGATGCAGGACTTTCCTAGAAAAACACAGGATGCAAGACCTTCCTAGAAAAACAC
The DNA here is from genome assembly GCA_963969495.1 of Ceratothoa steindachneri. Classification (NCBI taxonomy): domain Eukaryota; kingdom Metazoa; phylum Arthropoda; class Malacostraca; order Isopoda; family Cymothoidae; genus Ceratothoa; species Ceratothoa steindachneri. Next base: position 50,719,555 of record OZ018329.1, read on the forward strand.
AGGATGCGGGACCTTCCTAGAAAAACACAGGATGCGGGACTTTCCTAGAAAAACACAGGATGCAGGACTTTCCTAGAAAAAAACACAGAATGCAGGACTATCCTAGAAAAACAAAGGATGCAGGACTTTCCTAGAAAAACACAAGATGAAATACTTTCCTAGAAAAAAATACAGGATGCCGGACTTTCCTAGAAAAACAGGATGAAGGACCTTCCTAGAAAAAATACAGGATGTGGGACTTTCCTAGAAAGACACAGGATGCAGGACTTTCCTAGAAAAACACAGGAGGCAGGACTTTCCTAGAAAAACACAGGATGCATTACTTTCCTAGAAAAACACAGGATGCAGGACTTTCCTAGAAAAACACAGAATGCACAACTTTCCTAGAAAAAAAACAGAATGCAGGACTATCCTAGAAAAAAACAGGATGAAGGACTTTCCTAGAAAAACACAGGATGAAAGACTTTCCTAGAAAAACAAAGGATGCCGGACTTTCCTAGAAAAACAGGATGAAGGACTTTCCTAGAAAACACAGTATGCAAGACTTTCATAGAAAAACACAGGATGAAGGACTTTCCTAGAAAAACACAGGATGAAGGACTTTCCTAGAAAAAAAAGGATGCGGGACTTTCCTAGAAAAACACAGGATGCAGGACTTTCGTAAAAAAACACAGGATGCAGGACTTTCCTAGAAAAAACAGGATGAAGGACTTTCCTAGAAAAACACAGGATGAAGGACTTTCCTAGAAAAACGCAGGATGCAGGACTTTCCTAGAAAAGCACAGGATAAAGGACTTTCCTAGAAAAAAACAGGATGCAGGACTTTCCTAGAAAAGCACAGGATGAAGGACTTTCCTAGAAAAACACAGGATGAAGGACTTTCCTAGAAAAACACAGGATGAAGGACTTTCCAAGAAAAAAAACAGGATGCGGGACTTTCCTAGCAAAACACAGGATGCAGGACTTTCCTTAAAAAACACAGGATGCAGGACTTTCCTAGAAAAACACAGGATGAAGGACTTTCCTAGAAAAATACAGGATCCGGGACTTTCCTAGAAAAACACAGGATGCAGGACTTTCCTAAAAAAACACAGGATGCAGGACTTTCCTAGAAAAGCACAGGATGAAGGACTTTCCTAGAAAAACGTAGAATGCAGGACTTTCCTAGAAAAGCACAGGATGAGACTTTCCTAGAAAAACACAGGATGAAGGACTTTCCTAGAAAAAAAATACAGGATGCAGGACTTTCCTAGAAAAACACAGGATGAAGGACTTTCCTAAAAAAAACACAGGATGGAGGACTTTCCTAGAAAAATATACAGGATGCCGGACTTTCCTAGAAAAACAGGATAAAGGACTTTCCTAAAAAAACACAGGATGCAAGACTTTCCTATAAAAACACAGGATGAAGGACTTTCCTAGAAAAACACAGGATGAAGGACTTTCCTAGAAAAAATACAGGATGCGGGACTTTCCTAGAAAAACACAGGATGCAGGACTTTCCTAAAAAAAACACAGGATGCAGGACTTTCCTAGAAAAGCACAGGATGAAGGACTTTCCTAGAAAAACGCAGGATGAAGGACTTTCCTAGAAAAGCACAGGATGAAAGACTTTCCTAGAAAAACACAGGATGAAGGACTTCCCTAGAAAAACACAGGATGAAGGACTTTCCTAGAAAAACACAGGATGAAGGACTTTCCTAGAAAAAATACAGGATGCAGGATTTTCCTAGAAAAACACAGGATGAAGGACTTTCCTCAAAAAACACAGGATGGAGGACTTGCCTAGAAAAATATACAGGATGCCGGACTTTCCTAAAAAAAACAGGATGAAGGACTTTCCTAAAAAACACAGGATGCAAGACTTTGCTAGAAAAACACAGGATGAAGGACTTTCCTAGAAAAACACAGGATGAAGGACTTTCCTAGAAAAAATACAGGATGCGGGACTTTCCTAAAAAAACACAGGATGAAGGACTTTCCTAAAAAAACACAGGATGGAGGACTTTCCTAGAAAAATATACAGGATGCCGGACTTTCCTAGAAAAACAGGATAAAGGACTTTCCTAAAAAAACACAGGATGCAAGACTTTCCTATAAAAACACAGGATGCAGGACTTTCCTAGAAAAACACAGGATGCAGGACTTTCCTAGAAAAAATACAGGATGCGGGACTTTCCTAGAAAAACACAGGATGCAGGACTTTCCTAAAAAAACACAGGATGCAGGACTTTCCTAGAAAAGCACAGGATGAAGGACTTTCCTAGAAAAACGCAGGATGAAGGACTTTCCTAGAAAAGCACAGGATGAAAGACTTTCCTAGAAAAACACAGGATGAAGGACTTTCCTAGAAAAACACAGGATGAAGAACTTTCCTAGAAAAACACAGGATGAAGGACTTTCCTAGAAAAAAATACAGGATGCAGGACTTTCCTAGAAAAACACAGGATGAAGGACTTTCCTAAAAAACACAGGATGGAGGACTTTCCTAGAAAAATATGCAGGATGCCGGACTTTCCTAGAAAAACAGGATGAAGGACTTTCCTAAAAAAACACAGCATGCAAGACTTTGCTAGAAAAACACAGAATGAAGGACTTTCCTAGAAAAACACAGGATGAAGGACTTTCCTAGAAAAAATACAGGATGCGGGACTTTCCTAAAAAAACACAGGATGCAGGACTTTCCTAGAAAAGCACAGGATGAAGGACTTTCCTAGAAAAACGCAGGATGCAGGACTTTCCTAGAAAAGCACAGGATGAAGGACTTTTCCGATGAGATTAAACCTGATTTTTGTGTAAGAATGCGCATAATTTCCGCTCTCGCTTTTTGTCGGACATAATATTTAGCTACGGCTTTAAAAATCCCGCTGAAGATTTCCCTCAGGATGTAAATTCCTCTTGGATTAGTTGAAAGGATACCCACGTTGGGAGACCAAAGGGAAGGGGCAGGATACTTCCCGTATTTGGCACGTCGACTTATGCGCTTGGCGGCAGTCGCCAGATAGGCACTTATAAAAAAATACCATCCGTATTTTACATCAACATATGGAAGATCTATATGAGAGCTCCAAGTGCCACACCCCCGAAGACCAACAATGCCATGGAAATAATGGCACTGGCGGCACTAAATTAGATGCCATTAGGTCCTAATTACTTTGACTTTGATTAAGCTCCGAAACCAGCGAGGTTATTGACTCCTCGGAATTAATTGGGAGTGTTTGGGGGGGTTAAGGATAGGATAAGGGTGATATCAAGGTTCGTCCTATTATCCTTTAACAAGCGCCAAGTTTTAAGATTTTAGGATGTATGGTCAATGATAGTGGTATATAGGAACCAAATTGCGACCACAAGGTTTCAAATGGTAGGCAAATGACCGTGGCAATCAACAGACCAGCATGAATGCATGCTGGTACCGACCTTGATATATGGGAGAGTGACTATGGTATTGAATGGAAAGATCTCGAGTAAGAACACTGCAAAAATGCAATTTGGGAGAGATGTAAGCGGGGATCAGCACCCTTAATAAGGTTCCACGCATGGCCTCATCAAACATGTGGGGAGACAAAATGCAGATATTACGATTTAGTCCCCACTGCCTAGTTGCGCACGACGGTCTCAATGCGTCCATACGCTTGGCTTTGTCACCCAAGCTTAAGACGACGACGCATATCAAAATGCTTCGTATAGAACGACTACCTCATATGACGCTGACGATCTCAGACAATCTTCAACTTCACCGGCTCGCGAGCATCCCTCTCCCCGAGTCCTCAGGACATCGCTCCCTCTACGAGTAAATTCGTTCCTCTTCAGAACCCGAAGGAATATCTAAGCCAGTCACGTAGTCCTCTCCTTAAGTTCCAATCTCTCAGCGCCATCCTTGACTCCTGGTTCCGAAGCCAAAGTAACTCGCCAGCTCCTCGACTCCGAAAGCTCCTCAATGAGACGATAGTGACGGAAATTTCCTCAACCGTGTCGCGCAACAACTCTCTAATCAGTCTCCTCTCTGCACTTCTTGGCATAACAACTGCTCGTGTTCTCTCAACTATAATTTATTACTTCCCGGTGAATCAATCAAAGTTCATTTACATCAATTAATATAGTCAATTCAATCTGGCGCAACGGAACTCAATTTAGCTTTCAATTAATCTAATTTCAGCGAAGTTAATAGGAAGCAGTTTTTTTTTTTAACCTTTTGACATTTTCTATTTCACGTCTAAATAATTCAATGTTGATCCATAATATACTACCTTGTAATATAAAAAAATCAATGTTTATAGCTAAACCATTCCATCTACATGATCGGAGTAATTCCATTAACGTCCTTAATTCAATCATAGTGGCAATTTACAGCTATAAAAATGGTGCCAGAAAAGGCTCCACAAAAATGGTGTCACAATCATTACAGATGCTTGGAGTGTGAATGGTAGAGTGAGGAACGACATGGTAACAGATATTTATGGTGTGGAGGAAAAAAAGACTTATAAAGAGAATGAGTACCAGGGGTACGAAGGGGTTGGAAGAAAGGCAAGTTGATGATGTAAATGAGAGAGAGAGAGAGAAACGGGTAATCGAGAAGTGGATGGTATTATGAAAGGTGTGCAAGAAGGGGATTTAGAGAGGGCGTTTTAGGGGGCCTTCTGCAAAGGGATGTACCTTCGCTATCAAAGGCCATTCGTCATGAACAAAACGATGGGTGTAGTTGGGGATGATAGCGAGAAAAGGGACAAAAGGGGCAGCAATCTTTAACATCGTGGATGTGCGTCAATCTCTTTCCTTTGGCGAGGTTTTCCGAGCGGCAATCCCGTTGGTCCCCTGGACAGGTCCTCATTTATGGCGACAGGGGGTATATGAAGAAGAGCAGTATTGCCTGAGCCACTCGTAACGCGCCAAGCGTGCGTGAATTGTATTTGGTATACGAGTGATGCGTTGTGTGCGCGAAGAAATAAAGGGAAAGACAGCGGTGTTTTGATTAACTATGCGTGTGATGATGTACATACACCCTTGGCCTAAAGTAAAAAGCACTCTATGGAATCATTTATATAATATAATTAGACAATTGTGGTAAATGAACGCAGTATTTACTTAGATTATATATATATATTTTTAATTATTTTAATACTTAATTACAAGGAATAGTAGTACTTCAGAAGACTACAATGGCCATACTGAAGAGGTACTCTTTTTGAAGACCCTATCTCATAGCTTTAGAGAAAGTAGAGAAAAGTTGAAGGCCCTCCCTACCCATCTCTCCCTCCCGAATCATTCGGGCATGGAAAAATGGAAAAGACAGCTCGTGTGTGGAATCAAAGTACTGAGTCACGACTCTTTATAGAAAAGATGAACCTCTCTCTATATTAACTTTCACCTTAATTTTACATATTTTTTTTAGATTTAGCAACAAGTATTATTTTTAACAATTAATATTCCTTATAACTTTATCTAACCTATTTTTGAATCTGTTAACTGTGGGACTTGAGACAATCTCTTCCGACAACAGATTCCATACATTCACAATTTTAAATGAAAAAAAGTTTCCCCATACATTGGGTCTGTATTTTTTCGGAACGAGTTCCATGCTATTATTACGTGTAATGTTTCTATTGAATTCGAAACAGATGGAGTAGTCCACATTTCCGATTCCATTTAAGATTTTACATACCTCTATTAGTTGACCTCGTATACGTCTTGTTTCTAGTTTCAAAAGGTTTAACTTTTGCAGCCGTGTTTCATAACTGTACTTTCTTAATGAAGGGATCATTTTTGTAGCCCTAGCTTGTACTTTTTCTAATCTTTCTACAGTGGCGGCAACAAAAAAAGTGACATGTGACAATTCAGAGAAAATGCAACAGAAAAATGTAACTTACATATTTTATTATGAATATTTCATGAAAGTTAATACTTGGTCATGTTGCCCTTGCACTTGATGATCATCCTGAGTCGATTGGGCATTGATTCAGTAAGGTTTGCGAAGTAGGTGGGGTCGATCGTAACCCAGATCTTCTTCAGTGATTCTATCAGATCCTTGATGCTGCCGAGTGCTGGCTCTTGAACTTTGGTTTTCATCAGATTCCAAGCATTCTCAATAGGATTTAGGTCCGGGGAATTACCAGGCCACTCCAAAACACCAATATTATTATCATTGAAGAACCTTTTCACTAACTGGGACCTGTGAGCAGGGGCACCATCATGCATGAAAAATTCACACTGATGAATTTTCCAAAATGGCAGCATGTGCTGCCTCAAAACTTCCAGATAGTTAGTCCCCCTCATGGTTACATTCTTGGGAAGGAAGTACAGACCCCTCTGCCCTTGTTTCCACTAAAGGCACCACACACCATCACACTATCAGGGTGCTTCACAGTTTTCACGGTATATTTTGGTTTATACCGAGACACATTGCTGGGACGACGCACGATCTTTGACTCTCCTCTGACCAGCCTAAAGGTGTTTTAATCACTGAACATAACCTTCTTCCAATGGGCAGCTGTCCAATGTTTATAGGTCTTGCACAAATTGAGCCTTTTCATCTTCATAATCTTGGTAAGAAGTGGCTTCTTGGCAGCGCGGCGAGCCGGTAGGCATAAGTCCTTCTGTAAGCAATGACGGATGGTCCTGAGGGCGACGTTCTGGAGGAGGTCTGGGTGTTTTTTCTTGATTGAAGCGGAGGTTACAGAAGGGTCTGACATCACTTCACGCCTTAGGATATTATCAGTCCTTGGAGATGTCTTCCTAGCTGCACCAATGCCCTCCTTCATCTTTGGTATGGTACCTGGTGGCAAAAACTCAGCTGCCCGTTTTAGGCGATGAATCGTATTTTTTGAGGTTCCTAAATCTGCTGCTACATCAATAAAAGACTTTCCCTGCTCTAATAGGGTCAAGGCACGGCTTTTCTCTGTCATAGAAAGCTTTTTCCGCCCCATTGTATCCATTTGCACAGAAGTTATAGCACGTCAAATGTAGGCACGAATGCAGGAAATCAGCACGCTGGAGTGCCATACACTAAAGCCTAACTGTACGAGCTCAAACGAGACACTGAGTTCCAGTAAAGCACAGTTCTCTTGTCTTAGCTCAGGAGAGTCGTCCACTTGCGGCATAAGCCCCGCACCTTTTCATTGGCTAGTTGGCAAGTAAAATCGTGAAAACGATTTTGTGTATGGATTTCTGTTGCCAATATTAAATGTCACTTTTTTTGTTGCCGCCACTGTATATCTTTTCTGTGGGACGGCGACCATACCTGTGCACAGTATTCTAGTTGTGGTTTTACTAGAGCATTGTACAGGTTTACTAATCCCGTTTCGCTGTTATAGCTAATTTGTCGCATAATATAACCGAGTAACTTTAGCGCCTTCTTTTCTACTTCAACACAGTGCTGTGTGAACTTGAGATTATTTGACACACAGATACCGAGATCCTTTTCGTTTTCTGATTCTGCTCTTGTTTTCTCAAGGAGTTTGTATTCTGCTTTTGGATTTTTATGGCCAACGGGCATCACTTTGAATTTTTTCTAAGTTCAGTGGAAGTTTCCATTTTTCAGACCATTTGGCTATGTGGTCAATGTCTTTTTGAAAATCTATTATATCTTGCTCGGTAATTATACTTTTACCCAGTTTACAATCATCAGTGAATTTGAAGATTTTTGAGATCAATCCCAAGTCTATGTCGTTTACATAAATAATAAAGAGCAAGGGTCCCAGGACAAAGCCCTGAGGAACACCAGTACTCACTAATTGAACCCCTTTTTCTTTCATTACAGCCCTAATTCTTCATGGCTTTGATTTCACCAAATTTTCACATTTCTGACGCTATCTTTCCCCACTCGGTTTTGTAATTTTTCATGCAGTTATGTTTCATTTGTGGTACTTCTTATTGCTTTTCGAACCACTCCCTAGCAGTCTTCTATAGGATTTAAGTCTGGGCTTTGTGGTAGCCACTCCATAAGGGTGATGCCCATTTCCCAACACCAATTTTCCGTGTGGTTGGATGTTTGGCATTGGGCATTGTCCTGCTTAAATAAAACTTCCTTTCATGGTGTTGTGAGGTGCAATTTCTGGATAGATGGCTGTAAAACATTTGACAAAATGAGGGTATAAGTTGTGGAGTACATTCTTCCCTGTCATAAACACCTCCCCTGGCACCGATGGAGACACACAGGGTGAAATACCTTTATAATCCTTCGTCACACACATATAGCTCTAGAAGTATTCTTCCAAATTGTTACAAAAAAGATAGATTTTTAAATAATTTTCTTCCAAGTTATATTTAAATGGAATTACCTGCAAAACCCCAATACAATAGTGTTTCTTCCATCTCTGATAATTACTTTCATCTGACCAGATAACTTTAGAGTCACGAACAATGAATGGCCTAAAGTTTAGACCATTCATTGTTCGTGTGTCATATTTTTGATATATTTTACCCACTGGAGACGTGTTTTTTTTTCTGTTGACTTCAGCTATCCCTGGCTTCTTTCTCGCCTTGAATTCTTTTAGCCCTTGATCTTTAGTTCTCTCTCGTAACTGTTTTGGGTGCTATTTAGGAACTTGAAGCTTCATTGAACTCCCCAGCAAGTTCAGATGTTTTTCTGCGATTCTGTAGTAAAGCCCGAATGATAAATCTGTCTTCTCTAGGTATTGTAAGACGTTTTCTGCCATTTCTCTTTCTCGATATGCAGCTTTTGGTCTTTTAATATTGTTTTATCATGGTTTGGTCAGAATATCTTGAACATTTTATTTTTTTAACAATTTATACTTTTAGCCAAGGGTATAGTAGGATAGAGCTGTCTATGTGAAAGCCCCTAACTCAACGCACAGCCGTAAATGGGCGGGAGAGCCCTACGACCTTCGAATTTACTGTGTGCGCTCTTGCTGGAATCAAACTCGGTACTTAGGCCAGGCAATCAAGGGGATTATCCAGTACGCCATGAGAGCTCTATTTTTAAAGGGTTGTACTTCTTGACGAGCTTGTTTTGGACACTTTCTAGCCTCCCCCATCCCATCATATTATTTAAGAGTTAACGAAAATAGTTCACACTTAGTCCTTTCCTTAAAACTTCCTTAAAATTGTATATTCCTTCCTGTATTATTTCACTGAGTGAAAATACTTTCCTTTATCAGCGTCACTAATAACCTTTTTTCTCGGTAATTTTTAAGATAGCGGCGCACGATATTTTATCAGGGGGTTTGGGGGCTATATTTTAACCGTTTTTAACTTTTAAGTTAGTTTCTAGGTTAAGTTAGTTTGTATAAGTTTAATATAATTACCTGAGTCAATAGCATTAAAAACCTATAAACAGCTAAAATCTAGCATAAAAAAACGCGCAGCTCTCCTTGAAAATTACCCCACGAAACCTTTCGCCATTACAAAGTCTTTGTAGTCTTCGGAGACCGCGGTATCCCTGGACGTCCTCTCTCGAATGCGAGGCGATGATCCGTGTTTCCATTCATTCAGTCTCCCCAGTTTTCTCTTTGGTGCCTCCTGGCACCACTTCGTAACACGCGAAGCCTCAGGCGCCCCACCAAAACCTTAATAAATCCAACGTCTGCATTAATTAACTCTATTGCACATTTATGCTCAATCATCCCATTCGGGGTTCTTTTCCCCGAACATCCTTCACTACCAGAACTCCACCCATCCCTTGGGAAAGACACCCCTTTTCATTTACTCTAACTCGAGAGAAGTTCAGCATTCTGAGCCTCATCTCATCTCCCTTCATCCTGTTAATGAAGGACGGGTGCAGATGACTTGCCTGCTGAAGCCTTCGCGATACCCGCCAGTATAATTCAAGTTGGGTTTTTTTTCTCGTCTCCTCCTCCGAAGAATATTTTTTCAAGGGAAACAGAGTCTCTCGCTTTGAGACGGGATGGTGAGAGGCTGTAAATCTTCGAGTGTTACTTTTAAATTCCCATTACATACACCGGTCAATTCAACAACCCCATCAAAAACATCCGTCGAAAAGCGAAGAAACACCACCGATTTTGAGACTCCCTAACCTTTGCACCGAATCGAATACCACCGTTATCGCCCCTTCAAATTAGGCCGTCAGATACTGACTGTTCTCTCATAACACAATCAAATATGACGCAAGTCCAAGCCCATCGCCATGGCCAGGGAGCCACACACCGGCGGAGTGTATGCGAGAAGTAATATTTTCCAATGCCGTCCTAATAAAACGGCGGTGAGGGACGAAGGGGATTTCTTAAACGGCTAAAAGAGATAATCCGGTGGGGGGGATACTTCCCCTCCACTTTTTCTAGGAATGAATGAAGAAATCAGCGAAGGGGCGGGGGGGGGGGGTCAATTTCAAAAAGGAAATAGCCGTCGATCAGGGGCATGGTTAACGGTGAGGGAGGGTAGAAGTTGTGCGAGGGGAAAAATAAAGAAAATAGTAATTAAAAAAAAGAAAGAGGAGGATAAATTTAAAAAAAACGGGGGGGGGGTGCATCAGAGACCCCCAAAGCAAGAACTGCACCCCCGCCATTTAAAATGTGAATCATTATTATTTTCTTTTTAAGTGTAAACCAATCAGCGCATCTCCGCTAGAAAAAAATAAATTGATAATGACTGTTAAAGTTAGGAGAAGTGAAAAGGTGTTGAAGAGACCTATCCGGAGTAGCCAAACGAACCCACTTAGAGAATTAGGGATGGTGCGCAATTCTCCTCAGCCTCCAACACCACCGGAGGTTCCCCTGTGGGCAAACGAGGGTGAAATCGAGGGGGAAAGGCGTTGAAATTAAAGGCTTAGGGAAGAAACTTGTGTGGGAGCGAAGCAATTTGAGTTCTCTAAAAGTTTGTGTTTTTAGAAAAAAAACTTTAGATAAACAAAAACGCGACAAAAAAGGTTCAAAGAAGTTTGCTTGATTGGTTTTACTCTGATGAAAAAAAGAGCGCGAGGACAAAGGGTAATCTCACGGATCTTTTTGTTATCGCCCGAATAGGGGCGCAGTTTCCACTTGGCTACGTCGGAATAAAATAGGATAAAAATTTTTACCCGTAAAAAGTGAAAATGGGATAAAGACTTTTACCCGTAAAAAAAAATGAAAATAAAATATAAACTGGTAAAAGAAAAAAATAGTATAAACTCTTTTTACCCGTAAAAAAAAGTGAAAATAGGATAAAGACTTTTACCCATAAAAGAAAATGAAAATAGGATAAAGACTTTTACCCATTAAAGAAAGTGAAAATAAGATTAACTCTTTTACCCGTAAAATAGTATAAACTCTATTATTCGTAAAAGAAAGAAAAAAAATAGTATAAACTCTTTTACTCGTAAAAGAAAGTGAAAATAGTATACTCTTTTAGCCGTAAAAGAAAGTGAAAATAGTATACTCTTTTAGCCGTAAAAGAAAGTGAAAATAATATACTCTTTTACCCGTGAAAATGGGATAAACTCTTTTACCGGTAAAAGAAAAAAAAATAGTATAAACTCTTTCACCCGTAAATGAAAGTGAAAACATGGGGTTGTAGCATACCTAGTAGCACAATGGCAAGAAAATAGAAAGGTTCGATGATTCGAACCCCAGCTATCGTTCACTTTCATTAACTAATAAAAAGAATTTATATTATTTTATACCGTTTGATCTTTCTCTCTCTCTCTCTCTCTCTCTTCGTTCGTTTGGTCTTAAAAAAAAAAAACGAAAGCGATTCTGAAGTCTTTCCTTATTCCTATGTAGTTTTCCATCAGACAAACCACCAAAGGATAATCGAATTAAACAGTATCGATATATTTGCAGGACTGCGCCAACGTCTAATGCTCTTTTTATCCAACGTTAATCTAAAATTAATTGGACTAACACAAAAACGTTTATTTGCCAATCGCTATTGAGTTTTAGTTGTCTGTTATAATAAACGTCTCGTAAGAAACAAGTCTTAATTTAAGCCTAGGTTTATACAAATTAAATATCTTCATAATTAATCAAATTTGCACTCGATATAAATTTAATTTATTGAGTTAATTTTACTTATTGTATTTGTGTGTGTGTGAGGGAATGCTCTCGAAGGACCAGCGTGAGGGAAAGCCACCCTCGGAATATCCCTTTCAGCCCCTTCGCTCTAAACCACGTGCTCCTTGTCGGGGTAAGTTTAGAATCTTCGAGAAGGAAGCAGTCCCGCGCCGAGTCACCCGACCCAGCTGTACTTGCTTTCGGACTCTCCTCGCTCCTCCCTCCCCAGCGATAACGCAGAGCTCTCGCCCCCATGCTTCCCAGACATGTACATTCCCCCACGAGCGCAGCCGTACTAACTCTACCCCCATATCATGAGGCAAACTTCGCTGGCCGATCCGACTCGTTATCTCGGAGTAAGTTTACATAGACTGACGTCGATAATCCTCTAGGGACGGCCATGCCCTGGGCCTATTTATCGGAGAAGCCACCTGACTATTTAACCCTGAGTCCGCCATTCTTCGAGGAGATTGAGAGTCTGCCAGTCCCTCTGTTCAGACCGTTTTGTCTGTTTCACCGCGAAGTCCCGCAACCCCTGTTCGAGTCGTACCCCGTCGTTAAGATCTCACCAGCAGATCTCCCTCCGTAAAGCTTTGACCCCTGTTCATAGGAAAGCTATCGAGCCACCTTCTTCCCGGAGAACTGTGCCCCCCCCCCATCTCGGACCCCATTCAAGAGTCACGTTCTTTCGTGTCTGAGACTCTCTGCCGAGCCGCAGAACCATCTAGGGTTTGAGATTCCATCTCTCTGGAGCAGATAAAATCTTGTTCTTCAACAAGAAGTACTCAAAACCCCATCTGCAAGTCCTCCTCGTTAGGACTCCCTGAAATATTTTCTCGAAGACCACTGCCTTTGATCCCCCCCCCCTCCTTCAGATCACCATCACGCTTCAAGGTAAAGCGATCTTGTGTTGTAATCCCCTGATTACACCCCGTCAATCGTCACCTGCTTCCACTTTTGAATTGACTTCCCGCTCAATCGCTGAGGGGGACCTCCCCCGCTGCCGGAGATTGCTTCCGAATTGTTAAGTTTTTCTCATTTTTATCAGTTATGTTTTCATATTTTTATTTTAAAGTAGCCTAGTTCTAGGCTGTGTCATGTTTCCGGTGACTTATGCCCAAGTGGGCAGTTGCCAGATGCGCTCTATAAAAAAATAAAAAAATAAAACCCCGCTCAATCGTAATTAATATCGAGTCAACGTTAATTTTGCTTCTCCCGCTTAACTCTGTCATATCCTAAATTGTCATAATCCAATTAACTATCTTTATCGAGTAATTTGTTCGCCCCTTTTTGTGTGTATATATATATTGCCCCATTTATTATATATATATATATATATTAAAATTATATTTGGGGGTCTTGTTCTTTATATATCCTTTGAACTGCAACTTGGCAAGCCATTAGATAAATCGCGGTAAACCGTAAATCGCACTCTGTGTAAAAAATCAAGGAGGCGCCCCCCCCCCCACTCCTTTAATTGCCCCAAAGCATATCGCAGGCGGCCTCGGGTCGGCTATCTATCTGCCCGTGCTTGTGTATACGCCCTTGCGCCGAGCGAGTCTCAGTCATACCTCGACAGCGTGTATTAGTTTGTTTGTTTTCGATTTTTTCTTTGTACCTAATGCGTTTGTTCGTCAGTTTGAGTTTCGTCATAACTTTTCCCGTAATACTTTGTTTTTCTTTCAATTATGTATTCTCTCTTTGCCTCTGAATATGTACACACGACCCCCCCCCCCCCCCCACACACACACAATCGACACAATTCTATTTCCATTTCCTCTTTTAAATCAATCCAAATCCACAAAATCTTTGGAACGAGATCCGAACAATTTTGTGAAGTCAAGAGATGTCAAAATATAGAGTATACACAGGGGCTCTTCTTGAAATAGACCTCGATAGGGCTACATACATAGATGCCCCCAAAGACCTTGCGAATCCCCATTAAAGCTGAAAGATGGGGGGGGGGAGTACAAGGGGCAGACATTTAGCCAAAGGCAGTTAACATTTTTGGGGGGAGAGCCGATCGGGCGACTGTCTATTCGGGAAAAAGTCGCCGTACTTACGCTAGAGCCTACTAGTAGGCTAGATTAAAAAAAAAAACAAATAACGGCGGAGGAACATGCGACCTACAACAAAGAGTCAAATAAAGATGAGGAGGCCAGCCTCCTCCAAAAAGTCGTATAGTCCACAAGTCTGTGTGCACCAACCCTTCCCAAGTACAGAGACATAGGCAGTTAACAACATACATTCCGATCCGTAGAGGGGCGGATAAACGACCCTGTCAGAACCCCAACCAAAAGGACCACCGGTTCAAGACCTCCCCTACCCCCCCTCCGCCGAATTACAGACGAAGCAAATGCAGATCAACGGCGGCATGCCAGTGGGGGGGGGGAGAGAATGGGGGAAAGTGAACCTGCGTCGAAGTCGGCTAGCTAAGTTCCCTGGATTCTCAAATAGACGTCTCCGCAATGGGAAGACAAAGAGAGAGAGAGAGAGAGCAAGAGAGAGGCAAGGGAAAGGCACGGGAGCAAGGGAAATGCAGAGGAGCAAGGAAGAGACAGGGGGACAAGGGAGAGGCTGTGGAACAAGGGGGAGCTTGGGGAGCAAGGGAGATGCAGGGGAGTAATGGAGAGGCAGAGAACAAATGAGATACAGGGGAACAAGGGAGAGGCAGGCGATCAAGGGAGAGGCTGGGGAACAAGGCAGAGGAACAAGGGGGAGGCTGGGAAGCAAGGGAGATGCAGGGGGCCAGGGAAATAGAGGGGAGCAAGGGAGAGGCGACGCCTTGGTAATTTGCTGCCCGCGGCCGAAAATCGTCCACCTCTCTTCAATTGCCATGACGTCGCGCGCCGGAGAATCGCTTCTTCATGCACAAAATTCCCGGCTTAATTAAAGGCGGAAGCAGCGCTGCTAGTTTATTGTAAGGCGTTATGGAGATCGGGTAGGAGAAGGCCTTCAATTAAGTCTAGGGCGAACCATTTTCTCGGCGGAGGTCCGATCCCAGTTAACCCGGGGAGCGCCATCTTTCCGACTCAAATAGAAGCTGACGCTTTATTCTGCAATTGGCATGACAATATTTCGCACAGCAGCGCGGATAATGTACGCTGGGGCTTACCCGCGGGAAAGGAGAGAGAATTTGCCCATAGTCCCGGGATATAGCGATTATCGTGACAGGGGACAGAAAAATTTCCAGCGCCAACGGAATGGTTTTAATATTTCCATTTTGGGGCTCAAGTTAAAACACGATCGCACTATTGACGATGTCGAGAGGAACAGAGTAAAAGACTCGAAAGATTAAGAGGTAACCGATTAACTAATGGTCTCGTGTGGCCTGAAAGAAAATGGCTAACGCAATGACCATCAAATACTTTGATAATCGCCGCGGCTGAATAGAGACGGCAAATTTCAGAGAACAAGCTCGTCCTCACACTGTAGTGTAAGAAGGCAGGTTACGTTGTGGGCCTAGCAATGATTACCACGTTTCATATTGAACATGAGTGGGGGAGGGTACTGCTCATCCGCGTCTGGCAAGTGTCTGCATAGATAGACCAATCTAACAATCTCCAGAAATACTCGGATACATTGTAAGGGTGACTCAACGTTGCCATGGGAGCAGAACTGTTCCGGTCTAAGAGGAGAAACAAAGGAATTTCTATGCATTTAAATTTTAGAAACTACAAATTTTCTCCTCCGGCAGCAATTTGGGGAGGGGTTTATATAAACAGAGCTGATATCAGAGGAAGGTGAAAATGTAAGGAGGGTAGCTAGAGTAAGCAACATTTTTTTTTTATTTTAAGAGCTCATCTGGCGACTGCCTACTTGGGCATAAGTCGCCGTAGTCACCACTGCCTAGTACTAGTCTACTTTAAAATAACATGCAAAAAAAACAACAAAAAATTAAAAAAGGAACAAGGCAAGAGGCAGGAAGCAAGTTTCAGCGTCGGGGGGAGGTCTTCCAGCGCAGGAACGTGCGACCTACGAAAATAACAAAAAAAAACAACTAGTTAAATAAAGGCGAGAAGGCCAGCCTCTCCCCAAAGGTCGATAAGTCTAACAGTTAATGTGCACGAACTTGTCTCGAGTACATGAGACAGGCTGTAGAGACCCCGTCCATCCCGGTACCGGGACAGGTAACGTGCGCGAAGATCACCCAGACTGGGACAGTCAACAAGAATGTGCTGAATAGTCTGAGGAACAACGCAGTCTTCACAGTAGGGTGCAGGCGAGCGATCCATCAAATGGCGGTGCGTCCCACGAGTGTGTCCAATTCGTAGACGACATTAAGCATTGTGGGGTAGGTCCATGAGAACAGTCGCGGAGCAATGGCACGCAACTTTAAGTTCCCTTCGACCGTTTCCCATATTCTTTGCCAAGCAGCCCGGATAGCTGCCCGTATTCCTGCCATGTAGTCGGTGTGAGGAAGCGCGAAACGCTGGTCCGGTCGCCCAAGCCTCGCGGACAATTTGGTGCCCTCATCGGCGCGCTCATTCCTCGCAATTCCTAATGTCTTGGAACCTAGCAGAAGATAATCTCAACATCCGACCGGCTCGCCCAAACCGTAGCGTCACGGATATCGTGAACAAGGAAATGCGGAGATTCCAATGCCCAGAGAGCACTCAGGGCGCTTTGTGAGTCGCTATAAATCGGCCACGTCGCGAAGGCTCCCATACCGAGTAGTGTATTGCCACCAGCTCAGCCGTGAAGAGAGAAGCAGAGCCCCATTGACTCCGAAAAGAGGCGGTACGGCGTGGAAACCGACCCCTTATTGGGACTTGAAGCCATCCGTATACACTGGCACTGTTCCAGAGTGACACGAAGTGTGCTCCAAAAGGCCGAACGCAATACTCCCGGCGCTGTACAGTCTTTGGGAGCAGAGGCGTGGCGACAAATAGCCAAAGGTGGTACCCTAGAGGGTGGCGTGCTGGGCAAAACCAAGGAGGCTAACGGCCCGAGAGCACTTGGAGTTTCCTGGCCCTAAAGCCGAGAGGCTTCGGGTATTATTGCGTCTCTCGGCGGCATAGGCACCGTCGAGAATAGCTGCGAATACAGTTGTTAAATTCACGATAGACCCCTCCACCCTCGCAAAAAAGCAAACACATTCTCAGCCATACACAGACAACTTGCTTGCTTCGACCTTTGGATTTGCGCGAAAATGTCGAATTTGGGGGCAAATTAACGGTCATCGAAGACACGGTTTATCTCCCTCAGACAGTCCCATGAGACTCCCGAGTGAGGCTTTTAGCTTCGTGAGAGGTCGACCAGCGCTGACACCGTGCTCGGGGATAAGGTGCATGAAAGGTCAAACTGAGTCATCCGCCACCCCTGTCTCAATGGGAAGACTCTTGGAGTCAGTTGTGGTAGAAGTCAGGAGAGCGAGACTAGCCAAAGATTAAACTCAGACAGATAGATCCCGACCTCGCTCTAAATAACATATCCCTCCTAGCTAGCTATACCTAAGTGACCTTTACAAGAACAGTAAGTGTTTTCGTTTTCAGAGGTAAGATGCGGCAGCAAGCAGGCGAAAAACTCATCGTTTTTTATCTGCTGATTTAATAGTCTAGGGCCTAAGCGTTAATAAGTGCCCCACGGTTGCGTAAACAAAGTGTTTAACAAAATAAGTTTGAGAGAACGTAACTAACAAACAAATAACTTGAAACGTTAAGCGAACTATAATATAACCTTGTCATTTATCCTAACTCGACGCATTTCCCCCTCTTTTATTATCATATTAACGAGGAAATTTTTTGACGTAATTAGTCTAAAAAATTTTACTATTTATTTCTCTGTGAATTAGTTAATGCCTCCCCTCTCCCATTTTCTGATACTCCTAAAACTTGGCCTCGCTTATTGAATCCATAGGTTAGTGCCAACATAGTGATTACATAGGAAAATAATTTTGAACATAATTTCTGACTTCTATTTTTAAATTGATATAGACTAAAATTGGCATACTGATTTCAAAACTATATGTAATTTTCTTCTATCACGTCAAGTTGTGTTTGTGCAGCTTACTTGCAGAATAAGTACAATTGTATTGTTTATTCATAATTAATACGACTGGCCAGTTGATTGCTCTTACTATTTTATTATCTAATTAGTGCTAATTATAAATATTGGAAGGAAAAAGCTTGATTAGCTATTTTATTGATAATTCTTTTTAACACTTTGACTGCGACTCGTAGAAGAGGGACTATTAGAAAACGGCGACAGCTTGTAAGTTGTTTCTTCAGTTACAAGTGAGAGTGTGGTCAGATGTTGTGCCACTCGAAATAGGTGATTACTATGTATTTTGCCGACAATACATAAAATTCTGTCCAACCTAAAACATGGTGTTTCCAACATTCTACACGAGTCACTTGTCGACAGAAAGAAAATTATATTCCCACTTCTGTATATAAAAGGATTGCCAACTGAATGCAACTGTTTCAAGTACCTCCTTTTGCATTTTTTGGCCTATGAATTGAAAAAAATCAAGGCTGATTATGTTTGATGGTCCACAAATTCGACAGCTTATCGAAGATGAACATTTCATCGGGACAATATCAGAAATCGAATAGAATGTTTGGTTATCATTCAAAGACACTGTCTAGAACTTTCTTGGAAATACAGGATCAAAGAATCACCGAAATTGCCCAGAAACTATTGAAGAACTACAAAACGCTCGGTTGCATTTTCTGCATGGCCATCTTGCTAACCTAGCAGAAGACCTTGGTGAAGAAGTCAGCTCTGAGCAAGGTGAACAATTCAACCAAGATTGGAAGGTCATGGAGTAACGGTATTAGGATAGATGAGATGTAAAAATGTTGGTTGACTACTGTTGGAGTATAAAGCGAAATTGTGCACAAATTGAAAACTCCAAGAAAATAGATAAGGTAAATTTCTACCTTACCTACTTGCACACAATTTCACTTACACTAACAAAATCTATTGAATTAACAAAATAAATTCGTCTAAACTTTAGTAAAGTAATGTTTTATTATTTTTAAGTATATGTAAATTGTTAAAGCATTGTATAAAATAAGCATGAATTTGTTAGTTGTGGTATTTTGATGAGTTTTTTTTGTACAAACCGAAGGTATCTTTGCAGCTAAACAGATTGGTGTGATACAGAAAAAAGGGTTCATTTTTAGATTCAAATGCCAAAAGTTATTCAAAAACAAGTATCAGATCTCAACGAAAACTGTGTTCTCCACTTATATAGGAAAGGTATTAGAAAATTAAACAGTAAGTCCCAGAAACTAAAACGAGTGAGCTAATAAATTGTGACCAAACGGTTCATTGACCAAATTCAAATTGCATCAATTAAAATAATGCATCTCTCTCCCATTTTGGTGTTCAACACTTATGACCTTACGACCTACAAAACTTTCAATAATTCAAAGACTAACATTAGGAGGACCTTGAAAGTTATATCATACGAAAGAGAATGTAAAACAACATAAGGATTTCAATTTTCGTTAGAATCGGACGAATAGTTACAATGTTATTACAAAGGCAAAAGAAAAGGAAAATGGGGACCGACCGAGCGACATAGTGAGTGAGATGTAGAGTCGCTCGCGACTAGACTCGCACGTGACTAAAACCAATAGACACCTCCTTCCTATCCACCATTAGAGATAGAACAGACGTCCCTAGTTACAGAGCACCGATACCCAATAACATCACCCAGGGCAGAGAGGCCTCCTCTCTCTCTCTTGGGCAAATGATTCTGAAGCAAGAAATGGAATTTTTAAGATCATCGAAGCAGACACACACGAGCTAAATAAACCCCAAGAGAGGAAATGGACGAGCTTCTTCATCATGTCCTTGCCATAAGTCAGGGGTGACGAACGACATTAACTAGGCGTGCCAACATGGGATCTTTATTCAACTACTACTGTGTTTGACCAGGCGTGTCAACATCGGATATTAGTTTAACTTCGCCTGTGTTTGACCAGGCGTATCAACATCGGATGTGGTCACATACTGCAAAGACCAGGCTTTATGCGGAGCCCATCGAGTCACAAGGCCCCCCCTCGTTGGTTGCCACACTTGGAGCATTGAGAAACAAATTAATTTTACTTGGTCACTTTCGTCTTTCCTCCAATATTCACATCATATCCTCATTTTTAAACAGGCGGTTGCACCCCCGTTGGAATGCCCCAGTTTTCACCTCTCCCCCCCATAAAAAATAAAGGCATCTGCGAAAGAAAGAAAATGAGTCCCCTCCCCCCATAGGAGTCTAAGATATATTGAGTAAGGGCGAGGTACTAACTAACATGAAACTACCCATTTCTCCAAAACGACGAGGTTTTGACTCCTATTTTTTTTTATGTTCAACATCCTCCCACTTATCTTCGGCGATGCTCCCAGAACTCGCCCTATGGCGACGTCCCGCGGACTCGCATTTACAACAAACGAGATATGCCTTAATCCCCTCGATCGATGCCAGGCAATTAAGGGCACAATGACCCGCTGGTACCAACGACCTCAACCCCCGTGGCAGAGTAAAGCTCAATTTCTTGCACCATAGAGGCCAAACTCGGCTGATGCAAATGGGGTCACGAAGCCCTTAATCCGTGCCTGCCAACCACCATAAAAGAGGATAATCGCCCTGCGACGCCAAGATCATATTTGAAGGGATATTTATTACGCATTTTGGCGTTGGGATAGGTAACAGCCTCTAGCAGGGGTATGGGCGATAATAAGGTAGGATATGGGTAAAGTAAGGGAAAGAAATTCCGAGAAGAAAAGTTGAATCCCGACGAATTACAAGTGAAATTGAATAAAAAGATGGAAATTGTCCTAGGGATCGTAGCGCCATTGAATTACCGTTAAAAAGGGGAGGGGCGGACGTAGGATAACATGAATTGCATTGTGGGAAAGTTGAACACTCTTGCAGATATTCTTTCGAAAGAAAAGGAAAATTGAAGCAACAAACGAGGGCATTTTGACTCAAGGGAAGACTGAAGGTAGGGATGAACAAAGGAATAGAAAATATGAATATCAGGAATAGGGAAAAGGGTTAACACTGAAAACCGAGTACAATACAAAGGCCCGTCGCCTCTAAATCAATGGGGCCAGGAGGGCGTGTTAAAAACCTACAATAAAATGTTCGTTAAATACGGACACGTTCTCGAAACTACAAACTTGAGCTCCCTTGTGGAGGCCCCTAGCGGACAAGACGAAGAAGCAGAGACGAAACTATAAATCTGATTCCTCTTTTGAGATGGACGACATTGCAGTGCCAATTGGAAAAGGGGGACGCAGCTTCTGCAAGGAGAGCTCGAATGCGGAAATAGCTGGACTCAAGCGTTGCGTTACCGCATCCTTGGAATCCTATTCCTCCCTCCCTGCGCCTATTGGAATCGATCTCGTAAAATAACTTTGCCACCAAAAGGAAACGCGACACGAGTTAAACCATCATTCCTCCGGCCCCTATGGACACTAAAAACAGCATCACTCCCCCCTCTCGAAGCTCCGCGGACACGTTGCCGCATTAACGAAGTAACGAGGCATCCATTACTGAGTGCGGCCACCAATGAAACCTCATTTAGGAGGAATCTCCTAACATCAACCTCATAGTGACTTGGCTATGAATAGCCATTTTTCGAGTATCAATCATAATAAAAGGGTCGCTCTTCAAAGTTCTGTTGACAAGATGCAAGATCCATTAAGGTTGACCCTTTGCAGAGTACATGCATCAAAACAATCTGAATGCTAACTTGAATTTGGACATATGCACGAGAAATTCTCGGTTCTCTTTCACCAATCTATGTTCATAGAAGTTGTAAAATTCACCAAAAGGGTACTAACATTTAATGTAGTTTGCTGGAAGAAACTTGTTACGCTTGTCTTCGTTATTAGTGTCCTTTCTACTTATACCTTTTATACTACCATCTCTCATGGTATTATGTCCACATCAGGTTGCCATTCTCCTGGTGGTGACCATTAGTTTTCTTGGTGCGCACCAACGGCTAACTCGAGTCAAAGGACTCAGCTGCCCACTTGAGTCATCATCTCTCCCGGGGTAATTCCATTCGCCGAGGGATTATAATAAAGCAGCTCTGGTCTCCGCAGTTCAAGTTGTTTTTTTTTAAGTAAAAACGAGCACAATGTTTACCTGCGTGAATTTTCCCCTCAACCAACAATTCTTTATCATTCCTTTCAAGATGAGTCGAGCCCCTATAAAGTTAGGAGGGCGTCCATCCATGTTATATGGGTACAAGAATACAGAGGTGAGGAGGTCAAGACAAAGCCAACATCCCTGGCTCACGATTGTTTCAATCAGGGGGTCACATTTGAGGGGAGACTTGGGAAAATGAATGATATTAATCTCTCGACTGGTCCCTCACAGGAAGGTTCAATCTCTTCCTTTTGAGTCAACCGCTATGTCTACGAACTTGTTCTTGTTATTTGCAAAATTGTAACCAGAATAGGAATCCGACGTTGGCCGGGATAAAATGTCGTCTCAAATAAATCCAGATGCAATGTTTGAAATTCTTATATTGTGTGGCACAAAAATATCTTTACTTGCTGATTATTTTTATTATTTATGGAGTGAAAGCAGATTCAGGATAGTTGCGCACGCTCCATATGATATATTAGATACTATAATTTAATATATATTATATAATATACTTACAATAAGAAAAGGTTTAACATCGTGCGCCCGGCAGTTTAAACGCGCGCCTTAATGACATGCCGCAATAACAGATCGACCGTCTTATAGATACAGAAGATGGCCTCTCGCCTACAATAGGATATACTCGTATAATAAAGGTTTCAATTTGTGTTACACTTTCTACGTACTTAAAAATTGTTAGAATTCTGCTAAGCGTTCATTTTATCAATCTAATCGTAACGTCCCTAAATTTCATGCCAAAAATGTATTAGTTTTACCTTTTAACCAAATTTTCATTAAATTACCTCGTTTACTAAAACCTTTACACATAAATGTTATTTTTAAATATGAAAACACTATCCATCGCTTTCTCGTAAAAAATTCACCCCCTAAACCAGGCATTATATATTCTATTGGTTGCAATAATTGTGAAAAATGCTCTTATGGACAGACAGGTAAAGAATTGAATGTTAAGAGTTAAACACCACTAAACTAATGTTCGTAATTTTTGTCAACAATCTGCATTATTTTTACATAGCTATAGTCAGGATCATACTATTAATTGGAATAGTGTTATTAAATGTACAAACTACATTTCAAGAAATATTTTGGAATGTATCTCTATTAATACTTTCCCAAATTTTAATATTAGCCCTGGATTGTTTAGCCTAGATCCTATCATATCTAATTATATTAAATCACAAATTACGGTGTTTAAAGAATTTGTACCCCCTAGTTAGGGTTTTGATGCAGGTAGCCGTTTTAATCCCCCACTCCTTACTATTTTAGACATTGTCTGTCCTGACCTACGTTATTCCATGAAGAGGTCTTTTAGAATACAGACGAAAGCGCTCGGAATCGTTTTTTCATTTTCCTTGTGGGTGTTATCGTAATTTTGACTCACGCGCAAGTTGTGAGTTTCTTTTCATATATATATATATATATATATATATATATATATATATATATATATATATATATTAATATCGTGTAACAACATACTCATAGACTATATCAAATTTACAATCTATATTCTGTAACGTTAAAATTTACCACAATCTATATAACATTCAATTATTACCACTTTACTAAGCCATTCGAATTATATGTAATAATTCAATCCCTGCATATCAATTAATACCCCAATCGTAAATTCTGTATTCATTCAATCAAATCAATTAATTCATTTATAATCATTCCTAATTCATTTACTCCAACTGTGTGTTTCCATTTTCCTCCTTACTCTTTGTTATCCTGATATTGTTTCATTATTAAGTTTTAGAAATAACCTTTGTAAAAATTACAGTCAAATTATTAAAACTACCCGGTTACTTTAGTCACGCCCTTACCTCGTTGTCTCTGCTCTAACGCGTTCTCATCCATTCCTTCATTTAAAGCAAGGTTAATAACTGCTATCTAGGCTAGCTTAGTCATTAACCAAACCCCAGCATATGCTTTAATGGTTTGGGGAAAGACGGGATTACAATGCCTGGAGAAGATAATGGTATCTCGAATGGTCGATAAAATACATCATTAATTCTAAGCGCGATCAACTAATGCATTAAATTTGAAATATTAATTAAGGAATTTTGGCCAATTGGTAAAATTCTGTGTTATGATTTTCTAATGTGCCCATCACCGAGGGGACAGTTGATTAAATGAGACGTGGCAAAATGTGGTGTCCTGGCCAGAACGAGTTACATCGAGCTCTCTAAGGAGTTTCCTAGTCCCCAAACCCTTATAGCCCGGTCGGATGGGCAGGGGTACACGCCCAGCATTGTCTCCTGGAGACAGGTAACAGGAGACTAGCATCTTCAGCTCCTCCAAGTTGGCCCGGAGGCCACAGCAATAGCATTGAAGTAATATGCCCTCTCAGAGGTGAAGACCCTCATGGCAATAGCCGCAGAATTCCTGGAGGCACAACTCCGGGAGCTGTTGGCCGAACAAACGCCATTGGCTTTGGAGATTTATCGGGGGAAGGGGGCCTCACCACGGGAATCTTTTCATCACTCCACCCGAAACCTTGGAGGGAAGGGGGCACTTTTGTAAGGTCCCGCGTATTCGAGTCGCTTGGCCCTACGAACACTTTCGTGTGGGGGGGGGGGGGGATAATGGGTCTAAAGACCAGGTGGAGGCGGGCGGCAATTTCGCCTTGTAGGAAACGGTCCAGCGGCGAGAGCCCTGGTTTTAGCCGAGGTTGGGTGTGACCCCTTTGAACCGCCAGCAACATCAGATCCAGTTGAACAAATCTAAGAGAAAGGAAATGCCTCACTCACCCAGGTGTTGATGCATAACATACGGACAACGTCGGGACCATGGGCGGTGTTCGCGCACGAGACGAGAGCGGGACGCAACTCACTCAATGTAAACCTGCCGTTGAAAGTTCTCCGCGTCTGGAGGTAAAGTCCAGTCGGCGGACTTCAGCGACATCACGAAGTGCATTGAATGCTGGCGGAGCCGCATTCCGGCTAGAGAATGCGGAGAAAGCGTTCCCAAAAGACTCGTCGACGGAAGCAGGGTCCGAGATTGTGGTCCCATTCTCCTGGAGAAGGGTAGGGGGTCCAGCGAGAACTTCTTCCCGTTAAGTGCCTGAAAGGAGTTATTTAAAGCAAAGGGAAGAACAGAGACATTATGACGGGTGTAAATGGCGCATCCTCTTGCTCGGCCCCCATTATGAGGTAGTGGGAAGACAAATCCCTTTTACGCCGGGAGGATGGGCAGGGCGCACGCGCCCCAGCATAGTCTCCTGCGAAAAAATTGCTAACGGAGAACGGGAGGAGACGAGCCTCTGCATCTCCTCCCAGTTAGCCTGGAGTTCGCGGCAATTCCATTGAATATATCCTCAGGCCTAACTCGAACTCCGGCGCTGTTTGTCAAACGAGGCACTGCAGGTGCTGTCGCTTTCGAGGACTATCGATGGAAGTTGGGCTCGCTATGCGTGTTTTTCATCCCTCCGCCTCGAAAACCTCGGCGGGTCGGAGTTTCCCCTTTGCAGGATCCACTGTCTCTGAGCCACCCAGCCAAGCCTTGGATTGGGGACGTAGGAGCGGAAGCGCCTTTGTGATGTTCTCCTTTTCAGCTGAAGCTTTAGGAATCCCAGAAGACAGCCTCACGACCACCTTCAGGGGTGATGCCTCCTGAGTCTAACCACTCTGTGTAGGCGCGGAGCCGTTTGCCTTAAGGGAAACGTTTACCCTGGGGGAGAGGGGGAGCCCTAGTTTACCCGAAGATGGTTGTGAATTATTTGTGCCGACAACTTTATCAGGAAAGCGTCCGGGATGAGTAGAACCTGCAAAGGGATTCTGAAAGGATGCACGGAAATGACCGTGCTCGGAGGCCTAGGGTGGCCAGGAGCAGAGGCTGCCTTTTTTAAAAAATTGAAGCATAAGACTCCCTGAGAGCGCCGGGCACGCCAGGACCAATTCCTTAGCCTCGCGAAATGAAAGAGGATTCGTAGGCTGAATGGCCAGGATTTCCTTCTCCAGGAGATAAGCAGTACATTGCTTCGAAGAAGCGGGGTGCGGCTCTCCGAAATTGACACACTTGGAAATAAACGATAAGGACTTAAGAGTGTATGGCTTTGGAGCAACTTAGACTTCGGGTGAACCCGACTTTGCCCATCTACATGAGCGATTCTTATACCCGAAGCGGTGGCAGTAGTAGTACCTCCGCGACAGTGGCACGAATGCTTCCACACGGTAGCGATACTAACCGGCACACACCGACTCAGGAAGCATGTCACGGTCGAATGAGACGAAGTGTCTAAGTGTGGGTGTCGAGGTCCCTTCCTGTTTTCTCATTACCTTAGTTTGACCTAAGGTGATGTCTTCTATGTAGTCCACGAGTTTCCTGGCGTAAACCACTCCTTTCACGAAGTTCATGGTAGAGTGCGGCGTCACACTCACCGGCGAGCCATTGATTGTCCGAAGGGCGCTAATCTAGACCGCCTAAGAGGGATCCAAGGCATTCGCCAGAAGTCTTCCGTTCGAGAAACGAATCGCCTTCGGCTCTCTACCAATCAAGCTGGATAATGATCTCCTCCGATGGACCATACTACGCTTTGCTAACATGCTACCATCAGTGGAACGAATAACCAGAAAGCGTTTGAAGCCAGGGAACTTGAAAACGCCAGGTAGTTGCTCGATGAGGGACCCCGACGTAATCGAGTCTCCGTTCAGCGCACATGCGACTTGGATCTTTGTCTCCCACCCATCACCCCAAGGGCGCCTCGGGGCCGGAGGTGTCAACCTTGGCCTGCTCGTTTGCCGAAACGGCAGCGGACCCGCCAATACCAAGAGCTCCCGCTGAGGAAGAGGAACCCTTAGTCCTCTGTCTTTCTCTTCTTTCTTTTTAGGAGAAGAGGGTGAGGAATGATCTCGGATACTCTCGACTGCCGAAAGGAGTCCTAAGGCTAGACGGACCAACCTTAGCAAGATCCTTCTTCGAAATAGATAAGGTCTTGGCTGACAAAGGGGCACCACTTGAGGGAGGAGGTCCCTCCATTCTTTATGATTCCCAGAGACACGTGAAGGAAAGCTTGCACGTGGGCGGATTCAGGTTTCCTTGTTTGACACCGAGCGCAGGTTCGCCATGTTAGATCCTATCATATGTGGCTAGGTCACCTCCGGGATCATGTCTAGCTTAGGGAAGTGCTTTAATGTGCCCCCCCCCAACATCACGGATCCCATTCAAGATGCCTTCAATCGGAGTAAAGTTTCTTGCCGTTAGAAGAGTTTGGTGGGACCCCTGAGAAAGCCGAAGGGGGCGGGGGCACCTTCTTTTCAGAGGGTACGTAATAAAGAGAATAATAAGAGAGAGAGAGGCGAGTCCCCTAACGAGTAGGGTGGGGGATCAACTATTATTATCATTTTGTGTTAGGTGGTGCAAGAATGAGGTGCAGTCCACAAAGGCACCATAGGTACCGGACCGAACTCTGTACAGGTGGAAACACTCCTCCTCCTGCAAAGTGCGGGGAGAAAAAAGTTGAGGGGGCTAGCTGTAATAATTATAATAAATAACGATAATAATAAATGATAATAATAATAATAAAATACACGATAATAATACTAATACAACAATTTTAAGACTAATCAAATTCATAAATACTACTAATAAATTATAATACTAATAAGTAACAAAACTAAATAAGTAATAATAAGAATATAATAATAATAATAACTACTACTACTACTAGTAGTAATAATAATAATAAAGTAAAGTAGTGCTGAGAGGGACAGAGGGAAAAGCGCACCAACAACTCTCTAAAGACCCATTAAAGAGTTTAGGTCAACCCAGTGAGAGGGATTCCCTAATTTGCACTCAGGATGGGAGGATGTGCAGCCCCTCCTGATACCCTGTGGAACAGGGCCCCGAGTGGCCCTAGGCAGGATCCGCCGTATTCAGCAGAAGGGTCGCTTATGAGAAACGGGGAACCTTCGGTTCTCTACCAATGACTTTAGCTAAAAGCATTTCTAATGGAACGTGTGATCTTTGGCCAACAAACTGCGATCAGTGGACTTGAGAACCAGGGGGAGATTAAGACCACCGGACTCAAAAACGCCGGGTAGGCTTCCCAGACTTCATCGAGGTTCCACTCACTTAACCTGCAATTTTCGTGTTCCTATCCGCCCGTTGGAGACTGGGATCCGGACGCGAGCAGCGGATATTTGTTCTGGGCTGTCTCCAATTGGGTCTTTGTTCGCTTCCAGGGAAGACTTTACCACCTAGGAGAGGGAGCCTCTGGGTCTATTTCCAGCTCACGAGGGACCTTCAAATGGCCACCTCAAGGGGTCGGTGATCTCAAAGAGGACTCAATAGGCCTAAAGCCTCTAATAGACGTCAATGGGGCCGGCCTCCATTGAGAAAAAGTGGCGGAGCAGGCATACTGGTCTAGAAAAAGGTCACGAATTCCACTCAATGAGGTAAGGGGTCAAGGCCCAGGGGACAACTGCACCACTTACCCGTAAAGGGGGTTCAACTGGTCCGCTTGCCTCCATCGGGGCTAGGAACCGAGGCGGTGTCGCATCTGTCGCACCCTGTACTTGGCGGACCCATGAGAAAGCAAAAGTAGAGCCGCCGGGAGGCAATTTTGAAAAGGTGAGTAAGGAGGAAACCCCTGGAACCGGAGAACATATGAGGCGGGGAAAACTCCCTTTCCCCTTGATTCCTCTAGGGAGAGGGGGCATCTTCAATCTCAGAGGTGCCGCTACCCAGAGGCAACGTGCACACTTAGTACTTAATACCTCCGATAATCAGCGTGCTTTCGGCCCTCGCGGTATAACCTACCCCTCGGCTAGGTTATGGTAGGAGTACCAAAGTGCGCCGAACCACAAGAACCTCTTTGGATAGCGAAAGTTGGAACAGGGTAGACAAAGGTATGTAATGAAAAAAAAATAAAGATAGGCGAGTCCACTAAGGAGTAGGGTCGTCAGCTTCCCAAGTCCCAGTCAGAGTTGAGTCGCTCCAGTCCCCCCCTCCCCCCTGTGGGCATTCAGACCGGGGGACTGTTCTTGTCCTCCAATTTTTAGTTGCAGGGCTGTTACCCCCTGAAAAGAGGGTTTTAAATAAAGTGGTGAAATTGGAGTTCCTGCAACTGTAGGACAGGTACATGGTCGCGAAACTCCCTTGAATTAAAGGGCGAACAGGGGAGAGAGGTGCCTTCCAGGCGCCCGAGGAGGGGAGAGCACACACGCGTTGGCACGACGACGGGGCATCTGATATGCTTCCACTCTCCGATGAGCGAACGTGACCGGCCTCTGGAAGGAGAAATCCGACACATGGGAACCCGGTCAGGGCGCAACGCCGGGATGAATGCAATGGTAGTGTGTGGCCTCACTCTTCGCAGATTTTTTTTTATTTTATTCTGAAGCTTTACTGCTTACACATAAATATGATCGTGCAATTGCAAATAATTCTCGATTTATAAAGCCGAGCTAGAATGGATTAAATAAATTTTCCATTCTCTTTGAAAGCAGAGGGATAACGATTGGAATAGCCGATTGATAGGTAAATTTTTTGGTTTGCGTTAGAAAGGCTGTGGCTTATGAGATATCCTCTTGTGACTGTAAAAAGAGCTCCTTCCGAGGGCTTGATGAAGAGCTTAGTTAGCTACAACAATGTCTTTTCAAAAGCATAATTATAATTAAACCATTGCAAATAATTTTCGATATAGATACACAGTTCTATTCTGAAGAAGACAATAGTGAGTGCACCGAGAACTATAAAAAATCGGTAATGAGCTCATACATAAGAAGAGCCATCAAGAACTGCTCAGCGTGGACCGCACTTGATCAAGAATTTAGATCAAAACAGATCCTGATCAATAATGGCTACTCAAACAGAGAATTCGACAAGTTACAAAAGATAATTCCCAACTCCAAGTTTGAGGTAAAGGAGGGAAGAGAAAAAGAAACTAATACCACTACTACAAGAACCAAATAACGGATGCTTATAAAACAGACGAAAGAACACTACAAGATATGATAAAAAATAACACTATCAAAGAAAATAACAAGTTATCCTTACGAATTTATTATAAAAACACAAAAGTAAGCAATTTATTAATGAAAAACAACCTTCGCGAAAAGCAATCGATCTTAAAGGCTACAAATATGCTATACAAATTTCAATGCCCCCATGAGGACTGCAAACCTCATCCACATAATCAATATATAGGTATGACCACTACTACAATCAGCCGGCGCCTAACGATGCATTTGCAAGGAGGAATAAAAACACATTACAAAGAAAAGCATAACGCAAAAATTACAAGAGCAACTCTGGTCAAAAACCCTACCATACTCAGAAGAAACCTTGACCTCCGCCGTCTAAAGATTCTGGAGGTTCTCCTCATTAAAGAGATGTGCCCCAAACTTAACACCCAATGCACCAGTTCCGAGCGAGTACTTCACCTTTTCTGCTAAAGGAACAAGGTACTCCGACTTTGACCTATAAAGGTACCAAAGAACGAAAATCAATTTCATTCTTCGCTGCTCACGACTAGCAATGAGCTACCTCACCGGTAAAGGAGGCAAAACCAAAGTAAACACAAAATCAACGCAGCATCAAGAATAACTAAAGCTTCCGTCTGAGGATGCCTTAAGAAAGGCGAAAGTTCACGGCCAAAACTCAAATAAGTTGTAAAAAAATAAAATGGATCTTCCTCAATTGATCTTTAATCTCCAACCAGATACAAAAAACTGCATTCGCCAGTTGGAACGTTCCAAAATAAAATTGATAAAATCATATATATATATATATACTGTATGTATATATATATATATATATATATATATATATATATATATATATATATATATATATATATATATATATATATATATATATATTAAGCAAAACTGCAATGGCACAACCATGGAATCCGGTTACAAAAGCAATGCTAATTCTCCTCGACTTAGATCGGGCAAGTCTGGGTTGATGCCCCTCCTCCACGTCAAACAATTGACCGTCTCCAATAGGCCAGTCTAATGACGGTTTCATTGGCCTATTTTAACATTCACTCTTGTCGTCACAGGACACGGGATCGTTTTCGCCCTCCCGTGGTGCTCCAATGGATACAGTCATTACGACCACAGCTTGGCGTGGCTGATGACGGTGCTCGATGCACTTTCTTTCTTTCTTTTTAGCGCCGAAGGATGAAGCCAACACAAACAGTAAAATAAAATGTTGGGGGCCAATCTCCTCCAAAACGTCTAGTAGTCCACTGTCAAGAGTGCACGAACACTTCCCGAGTACAAGGGACAAGCGGTATCGGTCCCGTTCGTCCTGCGACAGGTAACGTAGGCGAAGATCCCCCAGGCTAGAACCCTCAACAAAGCGTAAAGGAGGCTTACCATTGCTGCTTTAAGAGGAGGACACGAGGGAACATCAGTGGCCTCGACGGCGTAAGAAAGAAACAAGTGAAAAGCGGGGACACAAATCTATTCATAACTCTAATTATAGGTTGTTGTTGTTGTTATTATGTCCCCAGGGGCAGATGACCCCTGTTCCATCCAACCGCTTGGGAGATACAGGGAGAAAGCCTTTGATCCTACAGCCTGTGCTGTAGGCCATCGACAATGTTACCAGAATTTGGTGGGACGGCGCCTTCTTTGAGACTGTCTTCCGGGAGCAGGGTAGAGTGGAGGGAGGTGGAGGCATGGTGGGGGAATTTTATAACACCTCCTTGTGCTAGCGACCCAAGCAACAGCTGGGAAGGGGGAGTTCTATTACAACTTAACCTCACGCAGAATACATCCAAGTGGGGTGGTATAAACATAATGATTACATCCAAGTGGGGTGGTCCCACTCCAGAAGGGGTGGTA
The DNA here is from genome assembly GCA_963969495.1 of Ceratothoa steindachneri. Taxonomy (NCBI): domain Eukaryota; kingdom Metazoa; phylum Arthropoda; class Malacostraca; order Isopoda; family Cymothoidae; genus Ceratothoa; species Ceratothoa steindachneri. The sequence continues at coordinate 50,751,420 of OZ018329.1, forward strand.
GGATCATTTCCCCCTTAAAAATGGTTGACCACTCACCAAACTTTTTCTCTTGTCCTACAGGGGGAGGCTAGGGCTTAAAAAAACACAGCCTTTCCTACTGGGCCTGCTGTCCGCCATAAACAGTCCAGCCTTATCCACCCTGAGAAAGGCGGCAAGGAGGTGGTCAACGAATTATACGCAGAGAAGGGATTATTGGATCAAAACCGATCTTCCCATTAATCGCGCCCCAAGTTCTGGTCACTTGCGACCTGCTAGCGTTAAAAGGCATTGGTTAGGTGTGTCCTAAAGCCTCTTTTTTGACACGGCTTGAGCTAGCTGGCATGTTCTTAAGCCTAAACAAAGGGTTTAGGGGATAGGGTAGCCCCCCCCCCCTTCAAGTAATCAAAATCTACACAACTACAACATTTCACATATAAGAGGTTGAGGACTTCTAAGCAACTTCTGCCGCACAGGTAGCGGCCACGGAGCTAGAAACAAGAGAGACAAACTCACGACCAACAGAACAAAGCCACTGAATCTTCACAGAGAGAAAAATAATCGTTCATATGGCACTATCAAACATGTTTAGTGAACTTCATGACCACGTGGCAGAAACCGCATAAAAAAAACCGCAACAATAATATTGTAAACTATTTTAAAATAGACAACTTTGGCGGATATCAATGAGAGAAGGCATTTAACACAAGAACAGGCGAGGCTACAAAAAGCTTTAGAACAAAGAGAAAGAGGGAAGGAGCAATTAGAGAAAGAACCGAATGTACCAACCTCAACAAGCCTATTACAAAAACAACCCAAGGTAAAACAAACAATAATACAAAATTGGTGAACATAGAAATAGAAAATAAATCACTAAAACAGAAACATAACCTGACAAGTTGAAGAATTCTAATAATAACTAAATGATAGCAACTACTCAACAAATCAGGAGTCAGTTGTGCCAGTAAAGGAGGACGAAATTTGCACGCACTTAAAAGCAGGAAAAATGGTAAAGCGCCTGGAGAGCATGACGTGAGAATCGATCCTTTGAAGGTTAGGGGGTTAACGTCTTGGAGACTTACTAAGAGGTAGTCTATTTGCAAAATATTTAAGGGAACGTATGCTTTCAATCGTATGGTCGGACGCCTCCATTGTACTTTATAAACGATAAACAAAGTAACAAGTGAGAGTTAAAGAACTACAGGCTCCAACTCCTTCCATGAAATTCTTTATAAACAGGTAAGATTAAAGAACTAGAAGCTAATTACTCTCTCGTCAGCAAAGTATCATAACAAACAGACTAAGACAAACACTCGAATGCAAGCAGGCCACCGAAACAGGCAGGTTTCAAAAGCACCGATGATCATCAGCAAGCTGCTTAACATTATTGCAGAAAGCAAATGAATACGAAATACTTCTCTGCGCGGCATTCGAAAATAGTACTATGAAAAAGCCTTCGACTCAGTTACACATGGACTGTGGTAAAAGAGCAATAGAAGGAAACGGAATTAACAAAAATCCATACTCACATACTCTCTTACATATATATAGCCATGCAACATAGTGATTTAGGGTGTACTCTGTAATAAGAAAGCTCAAATTAAAGAGGGGGTGAGACAGTAGAATCCCATATACCCCAAATGCATGGCTATACGAGTCCTTAATGAGATTTTCAGGACTATCGAGCGGAAACAAAATGGAATCAGAATTAAAATGGGATGGCGGTATATTATTTCCCTCAAATCTAGAAAGATTAGAGTCAATGATAACAGAATTATCGCCAACTAGCCTCGCAGCTGGATTCAAAATTAACTTTACAAAGATGAAAGCCATGATCAATAGCTTTAGAGGAATTAGAATTGACAATTATTTTTATAGCAGGTACAAAACGTATACTTAAGACAGTTGACTCCTGATGGAAACAAGGAAAAGGAAATCAAGAGAACAGTTATGGTGAGAGTAGTCGGAAAGCTTAGTTACATCTCTAGAAACGACATTCCTTTATGCTTAAAACGTGATTTAAGCAATGCACAATACCACTTTTGACTTATGGTAGTGAAACTTGGACGCACCACAAAAAGCACTCGGGAACTGAGCAAACCTTTTTATTTTAGCACCAAACTAGCGACTGCTACTAAGTGCATTAAAACCACAACATGCAAAAAAAAACCCAACAAAAAAAGCCAAAAACTTTTTCTTCTTCCTTTATTAAGAGCTCATCGGCGACTGCCTACTTGGGCATTAGTCGCCATATTCAACACTGCCTAATACTAGGCTACTTTAAAATAAGATAAAAAAAAACAACAATAAAAAATTTAAAATAAGGAAAAGGGCAACAAGCAGTAAGCAAGCTCCGGCGTCGGGGGAAGGTGCCCCCCCAGCGCAGGAACGTGCGCCCTACTAAACCCCCCCCCCCAAAAAAAAAACGAACTATTTAAATAAAGGGGAGAAGGTCAGCTTCCGCCCAAAAGTCTATAAGTCCACCAGTCAATGTGCACGAACCCCCAAAACACTAAACAAAAACAAAACAAAGCAAGAATAAGGCAAACTCCGGCGTCAGCGTATGCAAGCTTCTCCCAGGGACTGGAGATGGAACGATACGTGTTAGGAATAACCGGAATAGATCATAAAAGAATTTTTTTTTATTATTATTTTAGGAGCCTATCTGGAGACTACCCACTTGGGCACAAGTCGCCGCACTCACGACAGCTGAGCACTAGGCTACTTTAAAATATGAATATGAAAAACAACAACAATAAAAATAGAAAATGGCAACAAGGAGGAAGCAAGCTCCGGCGTCGGGGGGGTTCCCCCCCCCCCGGCGCAGGAACGTGTGACCTACGAAGAAAAAACAAAACAAAACTAGTTAAATAAAGGGGAGAAGGCCGGCCTCCCCCCCAAAAGTCTATAAGTCCACCAGTCAACGTGCACGAACCCGTCCCGAGTACAAGGGACAGGCGGGAGCGACCCCGCCCATCCCGGTACCGACACAGGTAACGTGCACGGAGATCGCCCAGACTGGGCCATTCGACAAGAGTGTGCCGAACAGTCTGGGGGACACGCAGTCTTCACTATCCTAAAAGAAATACATGGACAAAAACACAAAGACGGGTGACACATAGTAAAAAAGAATAAGGGTTATGAGGTGAAAATGAGCAAGTAGCATTGGTAGAAATCCGAAACCGAGTCCTTTTATACATAAACAAACCCTGACAACGACCTCGCACAAGGTGGTAGGATGGAGTTTAACAAATGGAGGGAATAACGTGATGGATTTGTACACTGGACAGTGATAAGGGAAAAGGCCTCCGCCTAAAGCTCCCACTTATCACGATCCACAGTTACACTTTCACGTCAGTCACGTCACTGTGCGAATTGCCATACTAAAGGCGACTCTATTAGGACACCTTGTCGGCCGTAAACACAGGGGGACAAGAAGACCAACTATAAGATTTCAGGAGTAAGATCGTAAAAACAAGCCGTAGGCTTTAGAAGCCTACGACCTCTATCTATTCCTTAGCGCTAACGGAGAAGATAGCAGAAGCAATCCAAATGGAGCGGTTGGTCACCCAAAAGGAAAAGAGTGGGTGGGCGAACAGAAAATGAATAATAAACAGAATGAGATGATGAAGGACCAAAAATACAAAAATAGTATTTTTTTTAACATTCGGAGTTTGCCATATTACTGGGTTAAGTTTGGTTATTTGGCTTCTTTTTTTTTATTATTACGCAGGAAGTTGGTAACAATAACTATCAAAGTTGAAAACACAATTGACTCACAACGCTATCCTGAAATGAGCGGCGAGTTTACTCATTCAAAGATGGTGATCCCGTGATGCAAGATAAATTGAAATCGTCCCTCTTTAGTCACCTCACGAATAACAGGTTAGGTTAGGTTAACTGACCCGCCCTAATGTTTCTAGCCTGTTTTGCTATGTTTTTAACATGTGGTGAGAGTCGTTTGTTATGCACATTTGAAAAAAAACAAAACTTTGAAAAAATTATAAGTGTGATACGAATTTTCTAAAAAGCAAACAAACAACCATGACCACATGGAAAAGCATGGCAAATCAGGCCAGAAACAGTAGGGGTCGTCACTGAAACGAGACCAGCCGTGGCTCTATTAAGCATCCAGGAGCAAGATCGTACACAAGCCGTAGGCTTTAGTAGCCTACGAGCTCTAACACTCTTACTGGTAATGGATTTCAAGCTGATACATCATCGTTTCTCAACTGGGGTCCCGCTAGATTATTTTTTTTAGCCATTTGTTTAAATTAATATTCGAGATTTTATTATACACCTATGTCCTATTCTTTAAAACATCTTGGTTATCAAAATAATGGCTTCATCCCGTTATATAATTTAAATAATTGAAATTAAAAGTAATTTATACTTAATTTTTGTGTTTCTAGTTATGGTTTATGCGAAATGTGTGAATGAACACCTTCATATGAGGTCTTATATACAGGCAATTTGATGTTATTTTTTTTTTTGCTTCGTTAAACTTGGAAAAAGGTTTTATTGTGAATTTAAAAGTTGTATATTGATGTATCGGATTATATTACCGTTCCCTTATTATCTTGAAGATTAAGAAAAAAGAAAAAGGTAAATTTTGATATGATAATTTTTAGATAGGAATTCTGCGATTTATTTCAAGGTTTCCGATAAGGTAAAAACGTTGAGAAACGCCTATCACACTAGCGTGTTTGTTACCTTCACGCGTTATTGTACGCTGCATGCTGTCTCATCGACATGAATGATTTTTATTTTTACCTTGATTTGAAGTTAAGTTGATTTTATTTACACTAAAATGCATTATGAAAAAAAATAAGTATACTGAAGTATAAAAATCGCATTAATGTCAAATCGGAGTCAAAAATTTAAAAGTACGAGAACAATCTTCGCATATCAACAAAAAGACGGAATAAACAGCTGTAAAATGCCATAATTTAATTTAATAGGGTAATAATGTGATAGGGTAGGAGAAAAATTATTATTTATTTAGATAACTGATAAAGAAAGGGTGGGAATTGAGAATTCCGTCTCCTCAAAGGTAAAGGGTAATTTATCTTGTAAGACTAAAAAAAGAGAAAAAAGAAGACTAGTTTTCGTTGCGGAATATCGCATTGAGCCTTCGCAGGACGCCCTTCCATCAACCATAAAAAGGGGAGCGCTTTCAAAACCCGCTTGAAAGCGCTGGGCGAGGAAGAGGGGGTGTATGCCGCAGGCAAATCATTCAACAGCTCCAGAGAAGGCCCGGAACTTTAAAAACTAATTAAAAAATTAATGGGCAGGAAGTACGACTCGCGGAGCAGAGGTGTAGTGCGAGGGAACCGTCCTCGACGTAGGAGAACTCGAGTCACAAAGTTCTGGACAAGTTGAAGGGGGAGGAATAATGCCGACGTAAAACTCGCGCTCACGTGACGGAACTAGTTCAAGGTTCAGACAATAAAGTGTATACGAGTATATAGGTTGTTCGTTATTAACCTGAACATCTAAAACGGGAAATTATTGGCATTGGCAACATTTATTTGAAGCCTTTGAACCCAATGAAAGGGAACTTGTTCAGGGTTAGTAGCATAAATTAGCGTTCAAAGGAAGAATTCAAAAGAGCAATTATATTATTATAAAAAGTTGTTAGGTTGGGTTAGTTTTTACCTTGTGGTGGCATTATCCGTCTGTAGAATTATCACTCTCTCTCTCTGTGACACCACACCACGGTGTTGCGGAACCAATACAAACGGACCTACAAGTGCTAAAAAACTAGAGCCATCTTTACCATAAACAAATCGGCGTTTTTTCAATTTGATTTTGTTTTTATAATTAAATTATAATCATTGCGGTAATTATAGTATCACTCACTTCCATTTTATCTCGGATTTTCACTCCGATATTTTTGAAACTTAAAAAATGAATATGAAAACCAGGCAATGGTTTCGCAGGGGAGAAGCTTGCGCTTCGCTACTAAGATTAAAAGTTAAAATCTAAAAAAAACAGCCATGGTTAAATTTGTATAAATTTTCTGAACTTCGCCAATTATAATAATTTTAAAAAGGAACTCTAAACTAAATTTCCCCACTTTCAAAATATCACGTTGCTAAAATACTTATAGAACAAGATATATAAAAATAAATTTTCTGAACTTCACCATTTATAATTCTTTGGGTTTTAAAAAATTCACAAAATTTCGATACTTATATTTATTTTTGAACTTCACCATTTTGTTTTTTGATATTATAAAAGAATTATTAGAAATAACTGATAAAAAAATAAGACATAACCAAACTAAAATGAAATTATTATTCAAATACTTAAAAAATCCCCTTCTTAAATTATAGATTTAGTGATGATGATGATTAATTAAACGGGATTTTCAGTTTAAGGACTTTCTGACTTCTATTTTAAATTACTGAATTATAAATTAAGTTTCGTCTTTCAGGGAGATTAAAAGTAAAGGGGGGGGAGGGGTCATAGATGGGAATATGGGCCTCTATGAAGGTTGAAGTATGTAGTGTTGTGGCCCTTTGCACTTTGAGATTTATCTCGCAAGGCTCGACTGTACTTTCTCGTCATCATTTTAATTGACATTCGAATGTAAAAGATAATTTATATCAAAAATCCCGTTTTATTTAAAGGATTATTTGTCAACAAATTGTCGACATAATAATTCATTATAAGAACGTCACCTGTGTATGTCTTAGTAATCACGACTCAACATTTTAAGTCGTTGTTACAACTAGCTGTACTAAAAAAAAACCCTATTAATATTGGTCTCAGCAACCTTTGCGAATACTTCCTCGTGTCATCACGAGAAAACTTGACTTAGCAAAACGTCCTGCCGAATTCAGACCTAGTTGCAATCGACGCTATGTGGATGACACGTTTGCGATGACGAGAACAGGGAAACCCATTTCTCACTTACACAAATTCACGACACTCCAAAATAAAATAATAGTAGACTCACTTTCCTAGATATTGATATACATCGAGGTCCAACAGGCTTTCAATAAGTCAATATAATAAAGAAACCAACCTTTACAGATTTGGACACTAACTTCTTTAGCTTCATCCTCGAGTGTTTTATTTTTTCATCCTTACAAACTCATAGCCACCAAGCCTACCACATATGTTCCATATAAAAATTGCTTGAATCGCAATTTCCCCATATATAGAAAAATAACGCTTACCCTGTTTCATTGGTGGACAAACATATCAATAGGCATCTTAATTGTATTTACAAGAAAAAAAAACAAGTACAGTTGAAAATTGCCTCGCTACATTATTCTCCCAATATTTCAAAGAGAGCACATTTACTGCTCTTGAAAAGGGCACTTAGGTATAGCTAGCTCGAAGGGAGATGTTATTTGGAATAGAACAAAGTCGGGTTCTATCTGCGTGACTTCAAAAAGGCACTAAATAAATTAAAGCCACACCTTGACCTCAAATTTGCACTTAAGAAAATATACAATAGTATCCTATTTAGATCATAAGGATTGAATCTCATTCCCATGCTATTTCTAAACACACTTGCGAATTGTACGAGTCCTCTCTCATATATTGGATCGACCGTAAGATCGAGCCATTGACGTATACAAGCATCTGAGACAATCGATCCCTACAGGGCTCATCCCAAACAAGCCGCAATAATTGCCCGTTGTTTTTTGCAATGTCTCAATTATAACGCAACTTGGCAATGTTGCAGCTAAACTCTCCATCGACCCCTTGGAAGAAGCACCTCTTACAACTACGAGAGGGTAACTGCGTTTCTAAAGCAAAGGGCAAAGAAGCCCCAAATGTCACCCACAAATAACACTTGCAACCATGTTCTGCAACCAATGTAAGGAGTCGAGTCCATACGGGGTAAAACAGAAGCTAACACCGAAACGATACAACACGCCATTGAAGAGAAACCAAGTTTTTTTTTAAACACAATTTCACCCCCCTCCAATTTAAAGCGGAATAGCAACGCGGCCGTAGCACGAAGGTTTCTAAGGAGATACGAGGGGTGGTCAATAAGTTTTGAGAATCGGTAGGGCAAAACAGAGGAAGGGGGATGGCTGTTTGTGGGGGTGTTACGACAAGTTATTACAAGTCAGGACCTGCAGCCGCCCCGCTCCTGCCTCGTCTATTTAAGAAGCAATAGCTGATCGCAGATCGTCAGTCACAAATTTTCAACAATGGAGAAGGTTGAGCAACGCGCACTAATCAAATTTTTGACTAAGGAAGGCAAGAATGCAAAAGAGATCCATGAACGAATGGTTGCCGTGTACACCGACACCGCCCCTTCCTATGAAACCATTGTTCGCTGGAATAGGGAGTTCCGCCATGATCGTGAGCCCCTTGAAGATGACCCACGTCCAGGACGCCCGTTAGAAGTGACCAACGAGGACAATGTGGCCCGTGTGGAGAGGAGGATCCTCGAAAATCGACGGGTGAAGGTCGAAGAAATCGAGCGGGAACTTAGAATATCACATGGAAGTGTTATGAACATCATCCACGCGAATTTGGCCATGACCAAGGTCTCTGCCCGTTGGGTCCCTAGAAACCTCACGCCCCATGAGCGACTTAAACGTCGTCAAAGTTCACAATGCCAGAGTTGCACAAACTGCCCTGCACGAGTGCGGATTCGAGGAGTTCAACCATCCCCCTACAGTCCAGATCTAGACCCTAGCGACTACTTTTTATTCCGCCAGCTCAAGGCTGCACGGCGTCGACGCCGGTTTGGGGACGATGAAGATATCCAGCTCGCCGTCCAGGAGTGGATTGAACAGCAGTCGGGAGATTTTTGGTTGTCGGGAATTCGAAGCCTCAGGGACAAGTGGCGCAAGTGCATTGAAGTCGAAGGTAGTTATATTGAAAAATAATAAAACACTTTTCCTCATATCTCGTTTACTTATATCCGAATTGCAAAATTTATTGACCGCCCCTCGTATGTGTAAAGAAAGTGGTGAAGTTGGAGGAAGCAAAATGTGTCGTATGCAACCGTAGTTACTTCTCCAGGTCTTGGTCTCCTGGAGGCAAACTGCTTATGGTGGGAACTGGAGGGCACATAAGCACCCATAATTCACCTGGCATTCCCTTGCGAATCGGTAAAAGGATATCTAAAAATAGGGGGGGGGGGGTAGGAAGAACGCAGGCGTACCACCACCCCCTAATCGTAACCAACGAAGGATTAATGGACGAAGGCTGCTTGGAGACTAGCCTGCGACAATAAGCTTGTAAAGTGGCGAAAAAATGAATTAAATTCTAGTAGTTTCAATCTAGTTTGAGAGAGCAGGGGGCACTGGAGCCTGGAGGGAGCCCCTTGCGGGTATCTATAAAAAACAACAACATTTAGTTAAGACAAATACACCTAGTGGTGAATAAATAAAAAATAAGCCCCAAAAAACAGAAGCGGTGAAAATATTAATGATAAAAATACCAATAACTTTATTAATCAAATTCCAGGACGAGGGGGAATGGGCAATCAAAACCCTTAAAAGAGAATAAAAGAACAAAATTGAACCCTACTGTAGGGGCAAGAAGATATAAAACAAGACTATAACACGTTTTGGGGCGACGAGGCAAACTAACCCTTCAGCTCTGCACAACAGTATCCTAATCGGGAATACTGTATCTCTACCCCCCTGGATTCAACCCATGACAACCGGAGCACAGCATCCTTAACCATTTTGATCCTCTCTATATAATTATCAGATGAGTCAATTAAGGTTTGTGAGCGAGCGAGCGACCCTTTGGCCTATTTCCTTCGCCACACCACACACACACACACCACCGACCATTAAATATGAGAACGAGAATTGGGGAACGATGGGTGACTCATGAGAATTGACTTCTAAATCGTCGGCAGTGTTCATTAACCCATTAATGGAGAAAGTTGGCAACCTCGTCTTTCATGAAAGCTTCCTTGTTCATCGATAATGGAGCACTGCCTGGGGGTAGAGGGCGATTGGTCGCCGGCGTCGCACAAGCAGGAATTCGTGATCATCCCCGCAGGCAACGTCTCGCGCGTCTCCAATCTATTTATTTGGACGCAAACTGCTCGGACTTTAATTCGTCCTTTTCAGTCCCTTTGCATCTTCGGTTGTAATTCTTCTTGTTTTTTTAAACCCCTTAGTTCCAATTTAAAATAAAATATTCTTCTCTATATTTGTCTCTGTTATTTCCAAACATGAATACAGAAGAGTGGATTTTTGTTGTGATAGCTCGTATCAGAGGAGGGAAATTTAATGAAGTACAAGAAAAGTTCGAGAGAAAGCTTAGTAGAAAAGCTGAACCTACAGACAACGATATCGGTTCCCTTGTGAACAAATTTTAAAAAACCGGATCCGTACATGATGAGAAAGGAAGAGGACGGAAAAAGATTGCCCCCAACAAAACTGAACAAATTCAACAATTGTTTGAAAATGAACCAAAAACTTCATTATGAAAGGGTTCTGAAAAGGATTGAAAAACAAATTAAAATTTTGGGACTCCCTGTACATGTAACACTACAATTTTGTGCAGAGCACAATTTGAACATATGAACATAATTCAACAAGAACTTTTCTTAGAAGTTTTCAATTTCATCAATTTGGGGACACACGATATATCTAACCTGAAACTAACAATTTATTCAATGCAATTTCCATTATTTGCAATGACGGCCTCGAAAATCTGCAATCTCTGGACCATAATATAATCGGACTTGGCCTACTAGTCCGTGAAGGTAGCTAGATGTGAAGGCGTCGAGCTTAGGGTGCGGTCCGAAGAAGACTAGCTAAGTTGGCATGACGAAACACCTGCACATTTTCGCCCGTGGGGTATATCTGGTTACCACACGTGATTGCCGTCCGGCTACTCCGCATTGAGCCACGGCAAACCATGGCACACCAGGACCGTGACGAAGGCCTCAGAATCCATCTTTTTCATCCTGGCTCGAAGTTGGTTTATTTTTAAATTTTTATGACGCCTACTTGAGGCTGCCAGCGTGAACATACTCGCCCAAAATATAAAAAGCCTACTAAGAGGCTAATTTAAAACATTATTAAAAGAAAGAACGGTAAAAAGCAAAAATAGATAAAAAAAGGCACGCTCAGGTGTTCCAGGGAAAGAAAATTCAATGAAGGAAGGGGCCAGACTTACAAGGCGAGCAGGGACCGGACCCTGGCACCAGGGACAAGCAGAAATCACCCCGCTCATCTCGGCACCAGGAAAGGGAAAACACAAGAAGTTATCCGCAGACTGGGACATTCGACCAGAATGTGGCGAACAGCGTCACTGAAAGGGAAAAGAGGGGCACTCTATCCGATAGGACTGGCCCCTATGAGTGTGTACGTGTGTCCGATTCGGAGGCGACAGAATATGACCTGATACCGTCGCGAAAATGCTAGCGGGCGGGTCTAGGACAATGGAACGCAACTTTAGATGCTTGTCCGCCGTTTCCCATCTTCTTTGCCATATACCACAAACGGCTCTCGTGATTCCTACCATGTAGTAAGAGCAAGGAAGTATAAGACGTCAGCCCAGTCTGAACCGGCAGCATGGCACCCTCGTCAACGTGCTTCTTTTTTTTTTTATATCGCCCATCTGTCGACGGCCATCAAGGGCCTAAGTCGCCGTAATCACTTTTTAAAAACAATACAAATCAATAAATACTAAACAAAACAAACAAAAGTAAAGCCAAAGACAACAAAAAAAAGTGGAGGCCCGCCATGCCCGAGGTGGGAGCATGCGACTAGCAACAAAAAGTCAAATAAAATGGAGGCCAGCCTCCTCCAAGAAGTCCACAAGTCTGTGTGCACGAAGTCGATCACAGGTACAAGGGAGAAGCGGTAACGACCCCACTCTCCCGGGGTAATGTGCGCGAAGATCTTCAGGACTAGGATATTCAACAAGAATGTGCCGAACAGTATGGAGGACAACGGAGTCGTCAGGGTAAGGTGCAGGGAAAAGATCTATCAGATGGCGGTAGATCGCGCGAGTTTGTCCGGTTCGAAGAGAACAAAAAGCAGTTTAAAGCCGTCGCGCATTGGGAAGTAAGTCCACGGGAACAGACCCGGCACAATGGCACGTCACTTTAAGATCCCTTCGGCCGTTTCTAATTTTCATAGTCAGGTAACCCGCAGGGTTGACCTGATTCCTGTCATGTAGTCAGTGTAAAGAGCGAATAGTGCTATGCTCGCCGAATCCTCACGGACTCTTTGGCGCCCTCATGGGTGCGCTGAATCCCCGCAATTTCCACATGTTCTGGAACCCACCCTAAGAAAATCTCGACATCCGCCTGGGTCGCGGCAAGCGTGGCGTCACGGATAGCGCTAACCAGGCTTGGTGTAGATTCCAATCCCGAGATCACTCAGGGCGCTTTGTGAGTCGCTAAAGATCACGCAGATGCAGTGAGAGAAGTTGGCGACTGAGGTATACGCCGGGCACGCGCGTAGAAGCGAGAGATGCGGCCCGATGCTTTTTTTAGGTCGACGTTCCAAAAGAGATTGAAAGGTCATCTACGCAGAAAGTAGCAAGAACATCTTTCGGGAGCACCGAAGTAATACCGTTGATGTTCGGTGCAAAGAGTGTGATACTGAGGACACTTCCCTGAGGGACACCCTCTTCTTGCTCCAGTCAGGCGGAGGGGGCTCCCCCTCCCCACCTACGCGGAATCGGCGATCTCGTAAAACTCAGAAATAAAGATCGGGAGGCGTCCCCTCGCCCCCATCGTGTGGAGAGTCTCCATGATACCGTATCGCCATGCGGTATCATAGGCCTTCTCAAGATAAAAAAAAAACACCGTGACGTAGTGCTGTCTACGAAGGAAGGCCTCGAAGACGGCATTTTCCAGTCAGAGCAGAGCATCCGACGTAATTTGTAACTTACTGAAGCCACACTGTGCAAAAGACAGGGGGCCTCCGCTGTCCAGGAAAAAGGCTAATCTAACATTTACCAATTTCTCCATCAATTTGCACACGCAGAAGGTTAAAGGGATTGGGCGGAAACCGCTAGGGGTAGAGTGATCTCTCCCCGGTTTGCAAAAAAGCGAGCACCTTAATCATTCAATAGGAGTCCGGAAGGATACCCTTTACCCAGATCCTGTTGAACAAATCTAACAGAAAGGACAAGCATCACGGCTACAGAATGTGGAGAAAGCGGTTGAGAAAGAGTCCGCCGCGAGCCCGGAGTCCTCCGAGAACTTGCGATCCTTTTGACTCGCTTCCACACAAGAGGAGTCCTTTCCATTAAGCGAAGACACGCATACCCGAAAAGAAGAGCGACGGGCGTGCTTAAAAACATACTGGAACCTAGACCTAATTCGACGAAATTTCACTGCAGGTGAAGTCGTTGTGGCGATGCTAATAGCGCATGTTGGCACGTGGATCCGCAAGCTCTAAAGGTTGACCACCCAGTGTATGTTGAGCCAGCATATCGGTTCCGAATGGGCAAGAGGCAAGAATGCGAGCATGATCGTATCACTGGATGGGCCAGGATGGGCATAGCATTTCCAGGTCACGACAGGACCGAGTCCTTAATCTTGCGAAACCAGGGTCGGTTCGCAGCTACGACCTCCTTTACTAAAGATACAGGCTAATTCTTTCGAAGAAGCAGGGTGGGGTCTCGACAAAATTCATACATTTAGCAATGCATTATGCGGAGTCATCCTGCAATGCATTTGAGCAATTTTCGCAGATTTCACGTCGACCAAAAATGGCACATATGCAGGTCAAATTGTATGGCCGAAGCGGTGGCGATAGTCAAACATCTGCAGCAGAGGCAGGAATGCCTTAGGCAGTAGCTGTACCAACCGGCACTCCTCATCTCAGGGAACCTATCACGATCGAAAGTGATGAAGAGTGTAGGGGTGGGTTTCGAGCGCCCCACCTTCGACAATGACCGTTCCTTGTCGGCCATATCTTTGCTGATGTCTCATAAGTAGTAGTCCACAAGTTCCCTTGCATAAACAACCCCATTCACAAATTCATGGTATGCGTTGTCACCTGCACAGGCAAGGTATCAGGTATCCGGAAAGCACTCACCATGGCCGCCGCATTCACCATAAGGACCCCCTCCGAGAAACGCGAGCCTTCGGTTCTCCACCTAGGACCCTAAGTAAAGCCTGACGCTGATGCAGCATGTGTCCCTTGGGCAACATGCTCTCATCAGTAGAACGAACAGTCAAGAAACGTTTGAAGCTAGCAGGCTCAAAGACGTGGGCAGCCTCTCGATGAGGAGCCCTACATTATCAAGACCATTTGCAACTTCTTATTTTGTCATAGTGTGTGTGGGGGGGGGGGGGTCTCTGCGCACGCGGACCTTGTGGGATGGGAAGTGTCACTCGTGGCATGGTCCTTTTAGGAGTGGGGCAGATAGTGAGCCCGCTTTTCTCCACAAACGGAAGGGGCCTCAAGACCGGACGAGCCAGCCTCAGCCATGTCCTTCTCCGAAATGAAGAAGTACATGGCTCACTGGAGGGCACCAACCGGCGGAGGACGTAACTCCTCTCTTCACGAGTCCGCATGGGCAAATGTCTGTCACCCCAGAAGGATCTTGCATAGGGGCCGACTTACTCTGTGGGAGACGCTCGCGTTTCATTGCACGCACGCTTGGTGGACCTTATCATCTGGGAAGGTGGCACCTCGGGACCATTTACATTTCAGGAGGGGTCAGTCTACAAGTGTAATATCACCCCCAATCCACCCCCATTGAATCCCGACAGGATAATTTCTAGGCCTATGGTCATAATTAACGTCAGTGGGTCCGCCGAGCCAACTTTAATCCAATCGCCGAGAAGGTCACGACTTATGTTTTCAAGAGTGGCGGGCGGGCACGGACCGACGGGCCTCGCCTCCCCTAGTGCGCCTAAGGAGATTTACGCTATCGATCCGTTCCCACCGGGAGCGGTCGAGTTGTCATATTGGCGGGCATTTGGGAGAGGAAAGAGGGGCCTTAGCTGGTCGAGAAATGAAGTCGTCCGAAGACAAGACAAAAGAAATGGCTGAGGGAAATACTGTTTCACCCGCAGTCATGGAAAGGCGAAAACCATCTCCGTGCTTGAAGAACTTTAAAGAGGCCCCTAATAAGGTACAGGACGGGGTTTTTTTTATTTAATTTTAGGAGCCTATTTGGCGACTGCTTACTAAGGAGGAAATCGCCGTACTCATATCACAGCCTATTACTAGGCTATATTAAAAAAAACAACAACTATGTAATTAACAAATAACAACAATAACAATGTAAGGTTAAAAAAAAGGACAAAAAAAAATTAACGAGAAGGAAGCGTGCTCCGGCGTCAGGGGTAGGCCCGTCTCCACCCAGCGCAGAAACATGCGATATAATAAAAACGCACAAAAAGGGTCAAATAAAGTAGAGGAGGCCAGCCTCCTCTAAAAAGGCGTTAAGTCCACAGGTCGGTGTGCAAGAACCCGTCAGGAATACAAGGGAGAAGCAGTAATGACCCCGTTCGGGACAGGTAACGTGCGCGAAAATCACCCAGACTGAGACATTCAACAAGAATGTGCCGAACAGTCTGGGGGAAAACGCAGTCGTCACAGTATGGCGCAGGCGAGCGCTACATCAAATGGCGGTGCGTCCAGCGAGTGTGTCCGATTCGGAGACGACAGAAAGCAACCCGAAGTCCTCGCGGCATCGGGGGTTAGGTACATATGAAGAGTCGCGGCGCAATGAGACGCAACTTTAAGTTTCCCTCGACCGTCCCCCATCTTCTTTGCCAAGCAATCCGGAGAGCTGCCCGTATTCCTGCCGTGCAATCAGTGAGAGGAAGAGTAAAAGGATGATGGTCTGGTCACCTAGATCTGACGGACTTTTTGGCGCCCTCATTCCCTAAAAAGGCTGAACGAAATAATCCCGCCGCTGTAGAAGCTTTGGAAGCAGAGGCGTGGAAACAAATATTCAAAGTTGGTACTCTCCAGGGTGGCGTCAGGGCAGAACCAGGGGCGCCATCGGCCCAGGAGCAATGACTAGTTCTCGAAGGAGTTTTTTTAGCCCTAAAGCCAAAGGGCTTAGGGTATGACTGGGGTCTATCGGCTGCATAGGCACAGGCAAGATCAGCGGTCCCATTCTCCTGGAGAGGGATGAAGGGCCTGCGTGAACTTGCCCCGAATCCTTTTGAGTCACTTCCACACCCCTGCTAAAGGGGTCTTCCAGGTAAGTGAAGACACGTATGCCCGCCAAGAAGAGCGGCGGGCGTGCTTCCAAATATACCGGAACCTAGCCCTAGCCCGACGGAAGTCAGCGACAGTGAAATCGTTCGGGCGGCGCTTATAGCGCATGTAGGCATAACGCTTCTGTTTCATGGCAGTGCCGCACTCGGCTCACCATGATGGGAGCGGTCGGCGTGCAAAACGGCCAGACGTTCTAGGAATAGTAGCTAGGCCCACGGCGACGAGGTTGTCGGAGAACTCAATGACCTCATCTACCGACCTAAACTCCTCGACTGAGATAGAGAAATCAGTCATTTCCTGAAATGCGGAGCACCGCGCCAGCGCAGAGCACCACCAGGGCAGGGTCTCGGGCGGTAGCGGCCCAGAAAATGATATTTGAATTTTTTAGGGGGCATTTTTTTGGAGCCGATCTGGCGACGCCTGTTTAGGCCTTAGTAGCCGTACACGACACAGCCTACTAGTAGGCTATATTAAGAAACGAGTAACAAAAAACAAGAAAACATAAAACAGTATGTAAATAACAAATAACACTAAGCAACAAAGCAACAAGGCGGCGCGCTCGGGCGTCTCGGGGGTAGCCCCCCCCCCCCGACGCAGGAACATGCAACTAGAAAAAAACAACAGTCAAATAAAGGGGAGGAGGCCGGCCTCCTCCAAAAAGTCGTAAATTCAACAAGTGTGCACGAACTCGTCCCGAGTACAAGGGACAAGCGGTAGCGACCCCGCTAGGTAACGTGCGCGAAGATCGCCCAGAACGGGACATTCAACAAGAATGTGCCGAACAGTCTGGGGGACAACGCAGTCTTCACAGAAGGGCGCAGGCAAGCGCCCTATCAAATGGCGGTGCGTCCCGCGAGTGTGCCCTCTTCGGAGACGACAGAAAGCAACCTGAACCCGTCGCGGCATTGGTGGGTAGGTCCATGGGAACAGTCGCGGCGCTGGTCCGGTCGCCCAGTACCTCGCGAACTCTTTCGCGCCCTTATTCCACGCCATTCGTACAAGTCCAGGAACCCAGCAGAAGATAATCTCGACATCCGCCCGGCTCGCCAAAACCGTAACGTCACGGATATCGCGAACCAGGGGATGCGGAGATTCCAATG
This sequence comes from Ceratothoa steindachneri, assembly GCA_963969495.1. NCBI lineage: Eukaryota > Metazoa > Arthropoda > Malacostraca > Isopoda > Cymothoidae > Ceratothoa > Ceratothoa steindachneri. Next base: position 50,768,647 of record OZ018329.1, read on the forward strand.
CCCCGAGAGCACTCAGGGCGCTTTGTGAGTCGCTATAAATCACAATCCGGTCTCCGAACCGGGCACGTCGCGTTATTTCCCTTACCGAGCGATGTATTGCAACCAGCTCGGCTGTGAAGAAAGACGCATCGCCTGTCAGAGCCGCGCTGAATTCCAACAGAGGGGATAAAGCGTGGAAATCGACCTCCTCTTGGCACTTGGAGCCATCATTATTTTACTGGTAAGGTTCAAGAGTGACACGAAGTGAGCTTCAAAGAGGTCGAACGCAATACTCCCGGCCCTGTAGAAGATTTGGGAGCAGAAGCGTGGCGACAAATAGCCAATGGTGGTACCCACCAGGGTGGCGTCCTGGGCTATATCTAGCTCTCAAAGGAGTTTCCTAGCCCCTGACCACCACGGAAGTGGTTGGGCTTTCGGGCGTAAGCGGTCCAGAAAATGATATTTGAATGGGAAAGTGATCACTACCATAGAGGTCATCGACTACCCCAAACCAAAATCAGGCTGTGCATCCGGAAAGCACAAAGATAGATCGATACAGGAAAATGAATCGGTTCTCGGGATGTGATGCTTAAACTCATCCACATTTAGGATACCTATCTTTAGCTCGTCGATCAGGTCGGCAACGGCTTGACCACTAGGATCAATCGAGTAGTCTCCGCAGAGGAGGTGTCTACCGTTTAGATCTCTGAGCAAGAGAAATGGCCTCGGCAACCGTGCCACGACGCGGCGGAAGTCCCCCGCGCCGAAGTCGGCTGACGGTGAAATGTACGCAGAAATAACAATATACCTCCTATTCAGGTACAGCTGCAGAGCTAATGCCTGAAAGAAGATATAAAAAACAAAGAGAAGAACAGAGATATCATTCCAGGTGTAAATCACGTATCATCTTGCCCAGCCCCCGTCCCGTGGTGGTGGGGTCGCAGAAACCTTATACACCGGGAGGGTGGGCAGGGGGCACGCGCCCAGCATGGTCTCCTGCAAAATGATAGCTCAGGGGGATGGGAGTATTTTTTTTTTAAGAGCTCATCTGGAGACTGCCTACTTTGGCATTAGTCGCCGTATTAAAAACTGCCTAGTACTAGGCTACTTTAAAATTGAATGCATTAACACAAAAACACCCCAAAAAACAACCCAAACACAACACCAAAAATTAAAAAACGGGAAAAGGAAACGAGTAGTAAGCAAGCTCCTGCGTAAAGGGGGAGGTCCCCCCCGGCGCAGGAGCGTGCAACCTATAAAGAAAAAAAAACAAAAGAAAAAAAAACCTGGTTAAATAATAGGGAGAAGGCCGGCCTCCACGGGCATGGGAGTAGACGAGCAAACGAAGCTCCTCCCAGCTGGCTCGGAGTCCGAGGCAATTCCATTGAAGGAATATGCCCTCTAGGCCTAGCTCGGAAGAGATGCGGAGTCCCTCTTCGAAGAGAAGACCCTCCAAGAAATGGCCATACGCTTTCCGGAGGCAGAACTGCAGGCGCTGGTAGCCGGACAATGCGCTGAAGACACTGTCGCATTCGAGGACATATCGGGGGAGGTAAAGCTCGCCATGCGAGTCTTTTCCTCCCTCAGCCTCGAAACCTTGGGCGAGCGGGTCGGCTTTGGAGGATCCACCGTCTCCGAGCTAACCAGCCTACCACAGGGTGGTAGGCTGCTTGTGCTGGTAGCGCTGTCCTCATTTCGGGGTGTAACTTTAGGAACCCCTAAAGATGGCCACACGACCCTATTCAGGGGTGTTGCCTCCTGTGAGTCTAACGACTCGGTGGAGGCGCACGGTCGTTTCGCCTTACGCGAAACGGTCACGCTGGGGGAAGGGAGGGAGCCATGGTTTTCGCCTGGGGTGAGTGTAAACCCTTTGTTCGGAAAGCTTTACGAGGGGAGAGCCCGGGGTGGGTAGAACCTGCAAAAGAGTTCCGAATGGGCGCGGAAACGACAGTGTTCATAGGCCTGGAGGGGCCAGGAGGAGAGGGTGTCTTTCTCAACATCGAGTCATAGTAGGTCTCAAGCAGCGCCGTCGCGCCAGGCCTTAGTCCTTAGCCTCGCGAAATGCATTTACGCTATAATGATACCAACCGGCACGAACCGACTCAGGGAGCTTGTCACAGTCCAACGTGACGAAGAGTGTAGGGGTGGGTCTCGAGGCCCCTCCCTCTTTTCTCATCACACGTTGGACCTTGACCGCCCCATGGTCGGCCAGCTCTAAGGTGGTCATTTATAGAGTAGTCCACGAGTTCTCTCGCATAAACTACTCCTTTCACGAAGTTCATAGTAGAGTGCAGCGTCACACTCATAGGCGTACCATCAAGTGTCCGAAGGACACTAATCATGGCCGCCTCGGAAGGATTCGACGCATTCGCCAAAAGGCTCCAGTCCGAGAAACTGGTCATCTTCGGCTCTCTACAAATCACACTAGCTAGAGCTCTCCTCTTATGGATCATGTTGCCCTTAGCCAACAGGCTGCCATCAGTGTAGCGAATATCAGGGAAGCGTTTGAAGTTAACGGGCTCGAAAACGCCAGGTAGCCTCTGAATGAGGGGCCCCTAAGTAATCGAGGCTCCGCTCTGCGCAGTTCTCGTCTGCGACTGGGACTCGCCAACCGAGGGAGAAACGGGGCCGGACGTGCCGATCTTAGCTTGGTTGCTTGCTAAAGCGGCAGCAACCCCGTCCGTCCCAGTGACTCCCGCGGATGGAGAGGAGCCCCGCGTCTTCGTCTTTTTTTTTAGGAGAGAAAGGTGGGGAATGAACCCGCTTTTCCCCTCCGCCGGCAGGAGCCCTCAGGCCAGATGGGCCGTCTTCAGCAAGATTTTTCTCCGAAATGGAGAAGGTATTGTCTGTCACAGCGACACCAGCCGTATAAGGAGATCTCTCCTCTCCTTGTAAAACTTTGGATACCCGAGCCGTCCGAGGAGGACCTTGCACAAGGGCAGACTCGGGTTTGGTGCTTGGCACCGAGCCCATGCAATGTCCTACCGTCTGGGGCTGGGTTGCCTCAGGAACCAAGTCGATCTCAGGGGGGTCCTCCATGTGGCCATCCCCCCAGGACATCACAGGTACCATTGGTCACATATTCTTTTGTCGGGGCAGAGAGGGGGGCGCGTACGGTGACCCCTCTAAGCTCAATATGCGAGCCCGCAGATCTTCAGAGGGAAGAGGCCGACGGGGCCTGTCTTCCCTCCTACTCCTAAGGAGTTTGGCCCTATCGTGCCATTCCACCAAGAGCGGTCAATTATGGGCCGTCTGCTTTTCTTGGCAGTCCCCTTAGAAAGTAATAAAGGGAGGGGGGGGACTATCGCTGGAAAGATGGAGACACCCGAGGGCACCTCCACTGCACCCGTAGGCAAAGGAGAGGAGTAAGCCTCCTCTCCGGTGGTAGTATTCTGGAGGGTCCCCTACGAAAACACGGGGGGGACCTCGATTTTTTTTCCGTGGAGCTCCCCGAGGGCAGCTCCGTCGCTGGAGAAGGGGAAAGGAAGAGGGTTTTTATTTTATTCTCATAATCGGGCATGGTGATCCTAGTAGTGATACGGAAAGAAACGCTAATCCCCCCTCCCCCAGTAGCCCGCTCTGCGAGGGGTGAATAAGGGGCCGGCGGAACCAGCTGCCGCCATTTGATGCCACTCATCCCACCTAGTAGCCTGGCAGCCCATCGGCATGGCGGCTCCACTTTGGGATTGGCGTAAAATGGATAAATAGTGAAAGGAGAGCGAAAGGGGATGTGAGGAAGGTGTAGGACGGGATGAGACAAGTTGTTAAAAAAAACCCCAGATCAGAGCTCAGGTGTGAGGGAACGTTGTTCCTTCCCCCCTCAGCCCCGATCCGGGATAGTTGGGTGAGAGGAAGCTGGTGGGCATCTATCCTGTGAAATTAGACGCCGATCAGAGAAAGTTGTGGGAGAGGTTGTAGGGAAAGTGAGGAAGTAGGATAGAAAACACAGGCTGTCAGGAAGAAGGAGAAGAGGCTAAGTTGGGGCCGGACGATGCGCTGAGTCTCGTCAGCCTGCCCTGCGGGTAGAGTGAGGGATGAGGGGATAGCATATAATGGGGTGTAAGAGGGGCCAGGAGGGAGCGCCCCAACTTCCCCAGGCCTCCTCAGTCTACGAGCCACCCAAGTGAGTGGGAGCTTCCCTATTTGCCAGCCGGGAGGGTGGGCTCTTCCTCCGGGTACCAAATGTAACAGTCTGCACTGCCCCTCTCCCCTGCATGGTGCGGATATAGGTTACGGAGGGCACAAAATCCTGCAGATGTCAGCCGCAGCAAGCTTGTAAGTACATCACGCGACGTCCCCTCGCGCCCGGGTAGGGACAGATGAGAGGGAACGAAGATTTTAGCAGAACAGGTGGCTCAAGAAAGGTGGAATGGCCTCTCTGAACACCAGGACAAAGAGCACGTAAATATCGCAGTGACTAAAATGCATTTCAAAAGGGTCTGTGACAGCCCATTTCAAACATCGCCGACCCCTTTAACGGCAAATCTACAGGCGAAATGTTAGTTCCGAATAAAACGCCTCAAAAGGGGAATTCAATTTGGGGAATTTCTCGAGCTGTCAAGGAAGAAAACGGGTAAAAAAAGTAGAAAATTTCCATCAACATAATGCAAGGTTTGGGATCAAGCTGGGGTTTAGTGGCTTAATACAATACTACATGTCCTTAATGTTTTATGGCACAATTTCCTTATCATTTTCTGAGTGTGCAGCCAACAGAACGATAATTATGAAGTCACGGGTACGGGTTTGTTTGGTTTTTGTTATTTCGTGAAGTATTTCTAGCGGCATCTGGCAACTTTAATAGTCTATGTTTCCAATGATTAATTCCAGATATCATAACAATTTCAAGATAATACTCGAATGAACAGGAAAGCTAATAATAATAATAAAACAAACCACAATCACACATATCTCTGTCTATCAAACAGCTTCATCTTATTTCAAAGATGAACTCTGCGCCTCAACCCAACGGGCTATTTCAGGCTCTCCAAATTTTCTTCATTCACCTCAATTTTATTATAGGTCAAGCGGATGAGAAACGAGGAGCTACAAGATTCCGGGTAGGGGTGATAAAGGAAGATAACGACAATCACGTTGCGCACTTTGGACTAGAGAGGCGAGGAGAAAGACGTTTTAAAAAGTATAAATTGAATATAACGCCAGTGGAATAAAGGAATATCTCAATTTTTTATCCAAAAAATATATAGCAGGTTTGAAAGGGAACAGCTTACTAACACTAATACAGAATTAGATTTGGGAAGTATACTCGAATTTTTATGATTGGGAGGAAGGGAGGTAGAAGAGACGCCGATCATTTTTTTTCCTATAGCGCCCATCTGGCTATTTTGTTTAACAACAAAAAAACTACAGCAAACTTAAACAAAATCAATTAAAACTAAAGCAAACAGTAAAAAGAGCTAACAGAAAAAAGCTTTAGGGTCGGAGGTAGGCTCGCCTCCCCTCGGCGCCCGAGCATGCCAGCCTCAAATTTATCGAGGAGGAAGCTCCTATTGTCCCGAAACCGGGACAAATAGCGTGCGAGAAGATCCCCTGACTGGGACACTTAGCAAGAATGTAACGAGCAGTCTGGGCACCACAAAGTTTCCGCAGTAGGGTGCAGAGGAGAGAAGATAATCTCGACATTTGCTTGGCTCACTGAATCCGGGGCGTCATTAGTACTGCAAACCAGTGGCTGCGGCGATTCCAATGCCCCGAGAGCCCTCAAGGCACTTTATAAATCGCTCTAGATCACGATCCGAACTACGAACAGGCTACGACTCCAGTATCTCCAGTATCGAGTGGAGTATTTTAATTAACTCAACCGCGAAGATATGCGCAGCGCTTGGTAGAGACCGATCAACTTCAAATAAGGGTGATATGGCGATGGAGGCCGACCCTATTCAGATTTAGAGCCATCTGTTTACACTGGCATGGACTCAGCGTTAAACAAAGGGTGCAGCAAAAAGAGTCGAACGTAATACTCTGGGCGCTGTGGATGCTTTAGGAACAGAGGCTTGGTGACAAATAGTCACGGTAGTACCCTCCAGGATGGAGTCATGTAAAGAACCAGAGGGGCCATCGGCACAATATCTATGTTGGGCTCCCGAGTGAGTTTCCTGTTACTAAACCTGAGGGTCTTCGCCTGCGAAATATGGGCATTCAAGGTGAGGCGCCGGTCGAAACTAAGACTAAGGAAACAGTGCGGACCTACCCCATCTGGCGAACACGGTTTAATAAAAGGCCCGTGTCGAGGGAGAGCTGTGGAAGGCGACAGAAGTGCACCACTGTAGTCATGGCCAAGGAAAATTGAAACGTGCGCGCTTTGGCATAGTGCGAGATGCGGTTTATTGAAGTTGACGCTCTAGAATTGGCATCTGGGTAGAAACCAAAAAGAATCTAAAGATCGTAGATGAAGAGCGTAACGAGAACATCTTTAAGTCAGCACTGAGGGGATAGCGTTGATGCTCAAGGTAGGGTGACAATAAGGAAACTTACTTGCGGGACGCCCTCTTCCTGCCTTATTGAGCCGAAGACTCTTCCTCCCACCCGTACGCAGAATCGTCGATCTCATAAGAAATCCGATCTGAAGAATGGTAGGCGTTACCCTTTTTCCCATGGTGTGGAGAGTCTCCCTGATATAGCACCGAGGGAGAGTCAGGAAACTGGCTAGGGCAGTAAGCTTTATCCGGTTTATGAAAAGCGAACACAGAGGTCATTCGTCACGTCTCTAGAAGGACTTACTCAGTCCAGAACCTCTTGAATAAATCTAACAAAAAGGCCACGCCTCGTTCACACAGGTGTCAAAACATGACATGCAAGATATCGTCCCGACCAGGGAGGGGGGAGGGAGTCTGTGCATAAAACGAGAGCGGAACGCAACTCAACGTAATTATGTCGTGGAAGGGTTCTCGGCATCTGGAGGTAGAGTATAGGCAACAACCTTAACGAGATCGGATGCTTTAAATGCTGGCGGATCAGCATCCTGGATATAGAATGTGGAGAAAGCGGTGACGGCGAAAAGACGCCACGGACGCAGGGCCCTAGACTGCAGTCCCGTCTCCTGGAGGACAAGAAGGGTGTCTTGAGAGATTTTGCCAAGAATCCTTTTGACTCGCTTCCACACCTCTGTTAGCGGTCTTCCCGTTAAGCAATGACACGTACGATCGCCAAGAAGAGCGCCCGGTGTTTTTTAAAACGGGAAAATTTAGCCATAGCTCCACAAAATTCACCGAATGGTCGTACACTTTCTGGCGGTAGAACGCAGAGAGTTGTTGGCAATATAAAGCGCTGATGGCGGAATCGCCTTCAGGGGTTATAGATGGAGTCTTTTCCTCCACACGCCCGGTTTCGTAGCCGGGCGTCTATCATCTCCGAGTGCAGTCTTGGGCAGGGGCATGGGAGTAGGGCTAACTTGGTGCTGTGCTCATTTCGGGGAACACCTCCTAAGAAGGTCTCACAACCACCTTCTGGTGGTTTGCCTCATGTGAGTCTAACGACTGGTTGTAAGTGCATGGCGGCTTCGTCGCACTGGAAACGATCATGGGGAGGGAGAGCGTGAGCCCTTAGACCCACCAGCTGTACTAGGGAAGCGCCTGGGGATTGGAAAGAGACGGAGAAGCGTTGGTTTCCGAATAGGCGTGAAAGATCCTGTGCTCGTATGCCTGAAAGCCCCTAAACAGACAATGCTTTTTATACCTGCGAGGAGGAGGCGGTCCAAAGTTTTACAGGGAAAGACAGAACCAAATCCTTGGCTTCTCGTAAAGAGATTCAGTCCGCTGCTTGATCGGTCAGGACCTCTTACTCTGAGAGATACACATCAAATTGCTTTGCGTAAACAAGATATGGCTCTCTGCAATTCACACACTTGACCGTACACGATAAAGTCTTAGCGTGTACGATCTTGGAGCAATGGGCGAAGATTTCGAGTAAAACCGACATTGCACATCTTCAAGAGCAATTCGTGTCTCCGACGCGGTGTGAGTGTTAGCGCCTCCGCCGCAAAAATACGAATGCCTTGAGTCAAATTGCGCGTCAGTCACGATCGTACGTGACGAAAAGTCTAGGGTTGGGTCTTGAGACCCCTCGAGGCCGCTCATTGGTTGGCTTGCTAGCTGTTCGGTAATGTCTTCCAAGGACTAATCCACGAGTTCCATCCAATAAACTACTACTTTCAAAAATTCAGGATAGAATGCGATATTACCTAAACCGCGAGCTATCAAGTGTCCGAAGGATAGCTATAATAGCCGCTTGGGCAGGGTCAGCTGAATTCACCAGAAGGGTCCATTCCAAGAAACGAAAGACCTTCTGGTTTTTGCCAAGAATCCTACCTAAATCCTATCTGTGATGGAATATGTGACCTTGGGTCAATTGGCTGTCATATTTGCCAATGGTCCCTTTTATGGTAAAAGGCTGCAAGTGAGCCGAGCCACCAGAACCTCTCTGGATACTAAGAGGAAAAGGTAGAAAGGGGTACAAAAGGATATATAATAAAGAGATAGGCGGGTTCACTAAAGAATACGGTGGGTGGATAACCTATATTATCATACTTCGGCACTGGGTTGGCAGGGATGACGTGCAATACCTCCTAATACCACTGGGTTTCCGCCGTGGGTGCACGGCGGAAAAGAGCAACGCAACAGCTTTCTCAGGTCCTGTCAAGAGTTCAAGTCAACCCAGTGAACCAGGTCTTCCCTATCCGCCTTGTGGCCTGGATAACGGGTATAAGTCTACACGGTGCACCCCGTTGGTTGCAGCATGGTTGTCTATGCTACACCAAACAAACCCTTGCGGGGTTCTATTCAACGATCACAACCGCTCCTTCCTTAAAGAATAAAAAGAAACGCCGATGAGAACTCTGGACTAATGGAAATTTTATGAGAGCCAATTTGCATAAATTTAAGTCAATGGTTTTACGGGCCAAATGTAGCTAAACGGAATAGCCAACTGAAAATGTTCCCTGAATTTTTTTTTAAAGCCTCTGGATCCTCGACTCAAATGGATGTATTCATTATGAATCACCTTTTAAAGGGCGAGTTAACAGCCTAATAATACCTCCCCGAATTGGCAAAATTCGAGAGAAGCAACTTTATGAACTAGCGCAGTTTAATCGAACTTCCCTCGTTTGAGATTAAGCAGAACTACAATAATTACTCTTGAGCGGATGTTTAAACATGCATTTAGGGCGGATAAATACCCCTTTTACAAGTGACTGCAGAGGTAATCCGGCGATATTTTATGACCACTAGTGCAAGACTGGTTACGAAGCTTTGCATAAAGAATACATTCTTTTTCTTTGGGTCGTAATAACCAGGACTGAACAGAGAGTCTGTATTCTGCACAGTTTTCATGGAATTTCAGTATCTTGCCACAGTTATTTGAGTCGTTGAAACCACTAATGACAAAGTGTGAGTATGAATTTGAAAATAATTTACAGAAAAAAACAGTATAGTTTACTATTCGATGGGAAATAAAGTATCCATTCTCTGTAAAACTTCTCATTGTTAGCTTTCCTGCAATTTTCCATGTTGAAACGACGAATTCGATTTCTTATTTTTTTCTCTGAAGCTGCAAAATTATCAGTGATTTTGACAATCTTTTGGACCCTTTGCTAACCAGTAATCAATGTCAGAATCAGTGAGGAATTTTTCCCAATGTCCAGGATCAGGAGACTTTGAACCGCCTTGTGCAAGAAGATATTCTGGATCATCCAGTTTGTAAGTATAAAGATTAAAGATCTTGATCTTGTTCTTGTTCTATGTCAGACCTTTCATCAGGTTGTGAAGTAGAAAGAGCTTTTGAAAGCACTGGAGTGACTGAAGAACCAAGAGGTTGAAGAGGTTGAGGACTTTTATCACTGGGAGTTTCAGGGATCAGAAGTTCAGTCTGTGAAGATCCAGGCTCTATGTTCACAGATTGTGCAGTTTCACACCCAGTCCAGGTGTTTGACAATTTATTGGATGTATGAAGGAAACTACAAATCTCGAAAAGCTTTTCGATGATTTCCTTGTCATAAGTGTGTATGAAGATACCTTCCGCCAAGTATTGGTAGATGGGAGTTCGAGTAAAAGTTTAAAGTTAAATCAGGAGAAATTTAGGGTGCAATTCTTTCTCCATTCCTGTATATTTGGATCATTGACTTTGTAATGAAGAAGGTCATAATGAAACTGATGCTGGAATAGTTTAGAAGAGAGGTATGAAGTTGGCCGATTTGAATTACGCGGATGATATTGTTTTAATTGCAGAGAGCTGTGAAGATATGCAAAGAGTAATAAATTGTTTAGATAGAGAAGGAAAAAAGATAGGATTAACAATAATCTGTGCGAAAACGGAAATAATAAACATGAATATGGAAAACTTGACAGTGTACAAAATAAATGATCAGGATGTTAATGAAGTATAAAATTTTAAGTACTTGGGTACGATTGTATCAATGGATGGTTCTTTAAAAAATGAGTTTGAGGAAAGAATTAGGAAAGCTAACCAAGCAGTGGGCAGGTTAAAACTTGTGTCGAATAATAATTATATTTCAATACAACCTAAGATAAAAATTTATAAAAGTATGGTGAGACCAATTCTTATATATGAACATGAATCGTGGTATAGTACGACAATCACAGATGCAAAATTTTTGTCTTTTGAAAATAAAACGTGGAGAAGAATATGAGCTATACGATGGCAGGATAGAGTGACAAATGAGAGAGTTAGAGAAATTACAAAAGTACAACCTGTAGACGAGTATGTGAGATTGTCGCGATGGAAAAGGATGGGGCATATTTACAGACGAGAGGGACAATATGTGCAGTATGCACATATCGGGGAAGAGGTCCGAAGGAAACATGGATAAGGTCGATGAAGAGAGGGGCAGGAGATAGTTGGGATGAAGAATTGGAGGAGATGACTCAGGATAAGTACTGGTGGAGAGAGTTTATTACGGCCCTTTGCATCCCGTGGGTGACATATGAGATTGCTTGATTTTATTTTTTATTTCAGGTTATATCTTTAAGCATCTCTAAAATAGACATAGTTACCTCTATATAGATTCAGTTTTTTTTATAAATTATAATCTGCAACTTTTTAAAGTCAACCAGGCAATGGCTTCGCCACTCCCCCTACGGGAGAAGCTTGTCCTTCGCTACCAAGATTAAAATTTCAAATCTAAAAAAAAGCAGCCATGGTTAATTTTTTATAAATTGTCTGAACTTCGCCCATTATAATAATTTTAAAAAGGAACTCTAAACTAAATTTCCCCCCTTCCAAAATATACGTTGCTAAAATATAGTTATAGAAGTAGATATATAAAAATAAAGTTTCTGAACTTCACCATTTTGTTTTTTTATATTATAAAAGAATTATTAGAAATAACTTTGATAAAAAACATATAAGTCATAACCAAACTAAGATGAAATTATTATTCAAATACTTAAAAAAATCCCCTTCTTAAATTATAGAGTTAGTGATGATGATGATGATGATCACTATTGTCTAAGGTTTCTCCTACATTTAAACCATGAATATTCATTGAAATATTAGTTAGGACTAGGTCTAATATATTGTCCCCTCTAGTAAGTAAATTTACTACTTGTTCGAGAAAGTTGTGATTAATGCATTTAACAAGTATATTATCCTCGTTTAGTGCTGTAGAATCCCAATTTAGATCTGGCAGATTAAAGTCGCCAAGAATAAGATCTTGACTTTTCTCTCCCATAGCTTTCTCAATTTGCTTGACAATAAGACTATCAACATCATTAGTGCATTGGTCTATAAAAACAGCCTAACTTTAGTTTAGCGTTATTCTTGAATTTAACATTTAACCGTTAATATAGATTCTAAATTTCTTGAATTTTCTTTAATATCTATCTAAATTAGCTCCTATAATACCTCCTACATTTCCATTTTTTTTCACAATTGAATGTTATCTCCATTAATTTCAAACTCCATTATTATACTCACTCCCGAAAGTCTCAATAATACAAACAATATCAAAACTCTCCGCAGTTATACAGGGTGCGGCAGAAATACCTCCCACATTTTAAACTTTCACCTATGTGTTACTAATGAACTTATGCAAGTGCCAATGATGTTTTCATTTAGCTAATGACTTACCATTTTTTTTCAGATACTTTCATCAAGCAATATGGTTTGGACTGTAACCCTTTGTTTAAACAACAGTAAAATTAAATTTTCATAAACGTTGTATCTTCTTCCTTTTGTCAACCTTACAAATGTGGCAGGTATTTCTGCCGCACCCTGTATAAGATAAAGTTTGTTTTTTTTTATTTCTAATACTTCTGATATTTTATAAAATACAGTGGGCGCAAAGGAAATGTTTACCTTTTAAACGCAATGGAAATGTTAACTCGAATTTTGCGGTTAACTTTTTTACCGCGTTCCCGCCATATAGGTAGTGGGAGGAGCTTGGCATGACGCATATACCTGCAGCCAGGGCTCCCTCGCAACTTCCCGCCAGGCTCAGTTTAAGTGTGCTCGCAGAGCTCAGACAGTGTACATCTGGATTACGCTGCCCCACAGACCACATCTTTTTCACCTTTCTGCTGACTTTGATGCCCTACCAGACACCACCATACCATCGCAATGGGGCGTAGCAAGCTGACAATGGAGGATAAGACCCGTGCCCTAACCCTAATGGAGCAGGAAGTGCCAGTAAAGCGTGTGTAGCTGCCAATCTGAACGTGAGCCGTGTGTCACTCTTTACGCTAAAAAAAAACAGCCACCACACTCCCTCCCGGAACCGCACCGCCTCGCAAACCTGGCTCTGGGGGCAAGAAGACAACTGCTCGGACTGACAAGGTTTTGTTACGTGAGATGAAGACGGACTCTTCGATAACAGCAGCTGAATTACAGGGAAAACATCCTAACTTGCTCCACAACGTCGCTATTCGTACGATCCAGCACCGGCTACAAAAAGACATGGGTTTGCCCTCCCGCCGTGCCGCCAAGAAACCGCTGCTGACAGATGGTATGAAGAAAAAACGGCTAGCTTTCGCGAAGAAATATCAAGATTGGATACCAGAGCAGAGGAAAAAAGTCATGTGGAGTGACGAGAGCATTTTTCAGCTCGTCAGGGGTGGCTCGAAAGTGGTGCGGTGGCCCAGTGATGTGAGCAGATATGACCACTGCTACACCGTGAAGACCGTGAAGCACCCCGATGGCGTCATGGTTTGGGGATGCTTCAGTGGGGAGAAGGGCAGGGGTGGTCTCTCTTTCCTCCTCAAGAACGTCACCATGAAGGGAAAGAATTACAGTGAGGTTTTGGAGGAACATCTGCTCCATTTCTAAGCTCCCCATGGCTGCGACTTTTTTATGCACGATAGCGCCCCTGCACACAAGGCACAAGCTATCAAAGACTTCCTTAATGAGCAGAACATCGAAGTTTTGGACTGGCCAGGCAACTCACCCGACTTAAACCCCATAGAGAATGCCTGGAACCAAATGAAAAATGAAGTTGCTAAGTCCAGGCCCACCTCGACCCCCGCCCAGAAGAAGACACTCATTAAGCTGTGGGTGGCCATTTTAGGCTCCTACTTCGAGAATCTTGCAACATCCATGCCCAAGAGGATCCAGGAGGTGTTGAAAACCCGTGGGAACATGACAAAGTACTAAATGTAAAGAAATGTAAGTAAAAGGACCCAATAAAACAAACTTAAAATGTACTTTTGGGCTTAATTATCCAAAAATTCTTAATGTTAACATTTCCTTTGCGCCAACTGTACTTTAATATTTAACTCTGTTCCTTAAATAGTATAAGTAGCGTGACTGTACAAATATTTATGACTTATAGACCCTTTTTTTTAAATTACACATTTCCTTATTTTAACCTAACCTAACTTTTAATTGGTCTAGGTAAATTAAATGTTGAAGAAAGCTAGCAACCCCAGCCTAGCCTACCTTAACTAACCTAACCAAATTCAGATTAACCTAATCTAACCACCCTAACCAGCTAACCTAGTTGTTAGGTTGGTACTTGGGTTTGTTAGGTGTTAGACTAGGTAGGTTAAGCTGGGGTGGTCTAGTTTAGGTTCTCTCACTTTCCTAGGCTATAATTAATAAATGTTTTCACGGGGGAAAAAAACAATAAATAAATACAAAATAAAGGAGGGTGCAATACTTACGAAGTTAGGAAGTGTTACCCATTAAATAAGTAGGCTCATAACAATAATTTCATAAAACAAATCTCCATTTGGGAATTCTCAAAAATACAAATATTTTAAAATTGTAGCAGCAAAAATTTATTATTTTGAAGGATAGAAATCTTTTATGACTTTATAAATTTGCTGAACCAAGTCCAAGCGAAGCAGCTTCGCAGAATATTATTATGGAGTCACAGTGGCCAGTCGACCTTTCTGGCTGGTGACGTCACCAGCCATTTTTGCTTTGTGTCCCCTAAACAAAAAAGCGCCAAAATTTCTTAAGTACAAATTCTAGCTCTAGACTGGAACACAATAAATATTTCTTCTTACTGGGGTGACTACTGGATGGGAAATACCGTCAGTCTTGCCTCGGGACCGGCTTTCCCAGAGAGAAAGGTATGAAAATGGTATCTTAGTTTAGAGTGATAGTAGAAGTTTAAGCACATGTTACAGTTTCATCAGCCTTTAAAAACTATTATAATTGTAGTAATTGGCAACTTGACAATCTTAAAGCTACAGGCATTTCCCATAATGTAGGGGCTCATTATGGGTGGGGTCTATCAAGTGTTGTGGGCCCCTCAGGGGTTGGGGCCTACGCTATGGCGTATAGGTAAGTCCTGCCCTGGACAACCTGCTGGGATGTACGAAAGTCTGTCGAGAGCAGGGATTGGAAACCTATCCATTTACTTTGGACGATTGTACCATGTCCATAAGTATAGGGGCAACAAACATTTGTCATTTGGCTTGCAGATGTTCAAATTTAGCAGACTTTCGAAACGAGACATTGAATGATAACATAAATTATAAAAAAACATACTGTGAAATGTAAATGCAAAGTTGATTTAGAAATATTTGATCTCTCTAGGAAGCAGATACAACAGAAATGGTTTTAATGCTATCAAAAACGTCTATATTCAGAGTCCGTTAGCTGCTTATTAAAAATTCAATGACGCGCGAAATTTCGCTCATGGACTAAGGGAAGGGTTTTATTTATGAACTTCTCTCTATCAAAGCCAACACTAAAAATCTGACGAGCGTATCCTTCCCATTTCTCAGATTTCCGTCTTCCCAGCAGAAGCCTCAATATCAGTTTAGGAAAAAGAGGCTTCATCAAAAATGTAAAGGAACACTTGGAAAAATAGGCCAGGTACTTTAGTCTGTCGATAAATCTTAGACGAATCTCTCAAATCGATATTTTCCTTCGAGTTCTCTTCCTTTCAATAGCTTCCCCTATCCGTAACCTCCCAAACCCTCTTTTGCATCTATCTCATCATAACGACGGATGTGCAAGACATTCAAAGATGATATTCCTTTACTTCTCTTACATCTTCTTTATGTATCTATTGTCCATAAAATTTGCAGTGAGAGCTCATCAGCAGTTTTATTTCCCCCCTCGACGTACTCTGGTGGTTAGAGCGGAGAAACTCGTAAATTGCGAATCCGAGGGGCAATTCCAGGTAGGGACAGTTTTTTAGGATCGCTTGGGAGCAAATTACCATCATGGATTGTCGTAAAACCACGGAGTAATCGCTCCGGCTGTACCAGAGTGGGACTCAAGATAAATTTATCCGCCGCGCACGGGGGAATATGGTAGTCTCGCGATTGGCTTTCCACCTCAATGATCGTTCCAAAGGTCTTGGATACGGTCTCCTGAAGTCTCGGGGCTTCGTGACGTGACTTGTCAGAGCAATCTCTAGAGAGTGGTCAGGATTTACAGCCAAATACTCATCTATAGTTATTCGCCCATTTTTGGTTGCATGAAAAGCGGATTTCTTTCTTCGTTTGATAAAAAGGTGCGAATATAATCAAATCAACCGCGAGTGCGAAATAAATCGCTGTGTCCAGAGCCAGAACGGCGAGAGGAATGTATTTGTTTATTTCAGGGCAGATCTATCGACTGCCCACTCGGGCACAAGTGGTCAAGTAACCTTTGTGGAAAGATTGCAATTTTGGGAGCTATGTGCTATGGTCAGATGAAACGAAGATTAAGGTGTTCGGAACTTCTTTTTTTGGGGGGGGAGCACATCTGGCGACTGCCAATATGGGCATAGGTCGCCGTACTCACGACGGACCAGTACTAGGTTACATTAAAATAACAATATGCAAAAACAAAACAAAAACAGCAACAATAAAAATAAAATAAAGGAAAAGGGAAAGAAGCAAGAAGCACGCTCCTGCATCGGAGGGAGGCCCGGCTCCCCCCAGCGCAGAAAGGTGCAACCTACAAAAAACAGTTAAATAAAGTGGAGGAGGCCAGCCTCCTCCAAAAATTAATAAAGTCTACAAGTCAGTGTGCAGGAATCCGTTGCCGAGTACAGAGGACAAGCAGTAGCGACCCCGCTCATCCCGGTACCGGAACAGGTAGCGTGCGCGAAGATCACCCAGAGTGGGACATTCGACAATAATGTGCCGAACAGTCTGGGGGACGACGCAGTAGTCACAATAGGGCGCAGGCGAGCGCTCTATCAAATGGCGGTGCATCCAGCGAGTGAGTCCAATTCGGAGATGACATAAAGCAACCTGAAGCCGTCGCGGCATTTGGGGGTGTGTCCATGCGAACAGTCGAGGCGCAATGGCACGCAACTTTAGGTTCCTCTCGGCTGTCTCACATCTTCTTTGCCAAGTAGGCCATATTCCTGCCATGTAATAGGTGTGAGGAAGAGCGAAATGGTGGTCTGGTCCCTCAGGCCTCACGGACTCCTGGCGCGTTCATTCCCCGCGATTCCTACATGTCCAGGAATCCAGCAGAAGATAATCTCGACATCTGCTCGGTATGCCAAAACCATGACGTCACGGATATCGCGAACCAGGGAATGCAGAGATTACAATGCCCCGAGAGAACTAAGGGCCCTTTGTGAGTCGCTATAAATCACAATCCTGTCTCCGAACCGGGCACGTCGTGTAATCTCCCGTACCGAGCGGTTATAACAAGCTCGGCCGTGAAGACAGACGAAGAGCCAGGCAGAGCCCCGCTGACTTCAAACAGAGGGGATACGACGTGGAAACCGACCCCCTCTTGGGAATTGGAGCCATCCGTATACACTGGCACGGTTTCAGCGTGACACGAAATGTGCTGCCAAAAGGCCGAACGCAATACTACCGGCGCTGTACAAGCTTTGGGAGCAGAGACGTGGCGATAAATGGTCAAATGTGGTACCCTCCAGGGTCGCGTCTTCGGGCATCGGCCCAAGAGCTATACCTAGCTCTCGAACGAGTTTCCTGGCCCTAAACCAGAAGGAATCGACAATCGCGCAAAACTCACAAATCAAGATTGGGAGGCGTCCTCTCGCCCCCACGATACCGTATCTCCATGCGGTATCATAGGCCTCCTTCAAATAAAAAAAACGCCGTGGCGTAATGCTGTGAGCGACGAGAGGTCTCGCAAATAGCAGGGGGGGCGGGAGGAAACGTATCTGGAGGGGTAGGGCAACCTTGCTGAGGATAGTAATACAAAATAAAGATGGGACCAGTAGAAAGGGCAAAGGCGCGACAATAATACACGAGTATTAAAAAACACCAACCCAAGGAAGAGTAGTGAACAACCCTCTCTCAGCATCAACCAGGGATGAAATATCGAAAGCTGGTCGGCGACTACCATGCGAAATTAGCCGCCGGCCAAGAAAATAGGTCACAAAAAGCTTGTAAATAAAGTAGCGAAAAATGGGTTAGAATAGAGATATCTGGAAGGAAAAAGCTCCGGTAGTTTCAATCTACTTTGAGAATACCTGGAGCATCCTAGGAGTCTTTTTTTATTTTCGTCAACACTGCTTACTTCTCACAGCTTGGGTCCTATTCCTGTCGTCCCATTCCTGTAGTCAATGATGCCGCTCCGAGATTTTCACCAAAGCCGCGCGCTGCAGAGCGAAGAGAAATTCGTGCAGATTCGTCTAAATTCAAAATATTTTTCGCTTGTGTACAAATTTTTTGGATAATCCGTTTCTCTTTGTATTTATCTTTTCTTCCTCTCCTCAACGATGTCACTATATTTAAATAAATCAATTGCCTGATTAACGAACGGAAAGGTTCTCACGCTCCCCCAAAATAAAACAAAACAACTGGACTTAATGCACCGCCGAGCTTCTTGGAGCGAGTTTGGATCCATGAAACGGTTCGAATTTCTTGCCCACGACTCGATCTCAGATGGCACCCATGTGTTTTAAATTTACTTAATACAAGACGTCATTCGACTTCACGCAGAGTAACACAAACAAGAGGTTCAATATTATTTTAAAAGCTTCGTGAATTCGCTTGTTGAAATTATAACAATCATGACTCATGAGTCAATACTTTTTAGCGTCTCCTGTGGCTAGGTAAACATAGGACTTGAATACACAAACGCCCAACACACTTTTTCAGCGATTCTTACCGTGGTAATTCTATGTTGAAATATTTTCTAAACTAACAAACCGCACTCAAATCCTAACCTTTCCTTAAATGTATATGGTTATTCTACTTGTATACTAGACACCTAAAATAAATAATAATAATAAGCACGAGCATTTTGGTCCGGTTCTCTTCCAAGCGACTGGAATTACAAGAGGGCCTATCTACTAACTAAGAAAAATCTTGACTGATAGATAAGGAAAAGATGAAAGTTAGGGGTAGTGGAAGGAGGAGAGTGTGGGGAAGAATTTACGATTATTATAAACACCACCCCTAATCGGAGTCGAGAGGGACGGGGTGACCACCCCTTCCTCCTAGACAAGAAAATAGCTAAGAGACTTGCGAGAAAATGGCTGAAAGTGAAATATCTAGAAAGAATTAAGCCAAGGTAACCTCAATCTTGTTTGAGACTGCATTAGGCACTGTAGCCGGCAATACATTACACACCTACAATTCCGGGTGTGGTAGTCTGCACCGGATCCCCGTGTGGACTGGGTACAAGTGAAATAGTGAAACGCAACTAGATAAGGAAGTGGTCAGAAATTGTCGAGGGGTTAGTTAAGATTTTGTTCGCGCTCAGCCATGTCACGTGATGCCAACCAATAAGGGCGGTTTTCGTTCGCACGCCTTTGCGCGGTTCATCCAGAGAGCCTAAAAGGCGTATCCCACTCATTCGTTTTACTTAGGAGAGTACTAAACGAAAAGGTGAATGCTGTGCAGGCTCAGGAGACCTGCACCCCATCCCAGGGAGGAGACAAAAACTTTTCACTAACATTCCGGCCGGAGTTCTCACCTTGGCTTTCGCCCTTTTAATGTTATAACACTATTGGGTTCAAGATCGCTCACGCAGCCTCGAGCTTATGAGAGAAAGAGAGACACTAGTTCCTTGGAAACCTGGAACCCAGTCGTAACTAGTTTCCGCGCTAAAAAACAACAACAAAGAACTGAGTTTCTTTCTCTAATAATAATAGCTTATGTCTCACTTACTGAAGGAGACCTATCTATAGGGGGGAGGGGTCTTTTGTGAACGCAAATAAACAAGTCAACAGACCTAAGTCGCGTGCTCTCAAATATTCTCACTTATGACCATGACCTTACGACCTTCAAAACTTTCACTAATTCCCGGACTAACCTTGGAAGGACCTTGGCAATTATATCATTCGGAGGAAAATGTAAAACAACATAAGGGTTTAAAATTTCGTTAGAATCGTACGAATAGTTACGATGTTATTGCCAAATAAAAACATTGAAAAGTAAAATGGTAACCATCCGACCGACGACCTACGCACCGACATACTAACTTATACGAGTCGCTTCCACCCGACTAAAAATAAAAATGAGGCCATTGAGGAACGATGCAAATTCCATAAGTTCAAAGACTCCCTCCCAATGTCGATAGTGATGGAATCGAACGAGGCTTAAAACAAAATACCCAACGATTAGCTATAAGGGGAAGACCGTCTCTCGAGCTTGGGCCCCCGGCATCGGGGCCTCGAGGAAGGACTCAATTCCCTCACAAGACGTCTCGAAGCGTCACTCTTTTCGGAAGTGGAGATCAAAGGAATAAAGATGCTCATATCTCGGGTCTTGAAGTCTCTTGGGTGTTGCCAATCCCTGCAATCTCCCTGTAAGACCTCGGTTGCAATATCCATCTGGTCGGGTCGAGATTATTCTACACAACTTCAAATACACTTTTCAACTAATCCTCTCTATTGTTCACTACATATCTTCATTACTAAGTTTCGCGCCCCTTTAGTGACACTTGCCTCACCCTATTTCGACGAGGCCGTTGTTCCTGGTTACCAGGAAAGACCCCCTAATTTGTTTTAAAACTCCCGCCCCTCAAAGTATTAATTAGCGTATACTGGGGATGGCAAAATAGATTCTTAAGGAGACTTTTCCTATCTATTTACATTTAGTTTAATTCTTTTATATTTCAAATAATTACGTCTAATCCACCATCACACGTGGTGACTACACATTTCTAGTAATTACGATTAACTTCTTACGTGCTCTGAATGTTAGTGAAAAAAAATCATGTTTGCTATTTTATTTTTATACAATTCAATATTTAGTGATGTAATTCTCAAAAGATTTTAATGCCTTTTATATTTTCTGTTTTGTTATTTTCATTATTAATTATGCAAGTGCTCTTTGTTTCATCTCTAGTTCGCATTCACCTGTAGCTTCCACAATTTCGAGGGCTGTTCCAAAGGTTTGTAGGAAAATGGAATAAAAATAAAACATTAAGTTCGATTGAGTTCAAAACACTTTTCTTTTGCAAGCGATGGTACCATCCATTTAAACCATCTCTTTTTAAAGTAAGAATTAAACCAAGTTAAGCTCTGTTACCATCAGAAGAAGAAAAAAAACAGATGGGAAGAGGTCATCCGACCCTCTTTTTTTTCTAAACTTTAAAAAAAGAAAACATGAACGGAACGTTTTTCTCTTGTTGATAACGATAAAAAAAAGATTTTTTTTTTTAATTCTGTTTTATAGAAATGGTTTAAATGAATGTACTAACGATTATAAAAGGGTTTTGAACTCAATGGAACTTAAGGTGAAAAATAAAATTTATACCTTTTCTTTTATTTTTATTCCATTTTGCTACCCTTCGAACCATTCTTTTTACGCGTGGGGAACAATCAAAGAATACTACACACACACACACATATATATATATATATATATATATATATATATATATATATATATATATATATATATATATATATATATATATATATGGTGTCCATAAAGTCTCTTTACCATTTCAAAAAAAATATTACAAAGCCAATTGATAAGATATCTTAATCAGACTTGTTCTATTGTACTCAGTGGATATCAAAGTTTTTTTTACCTCATTTAATACACTTTGATATCCACTGAGTACAATACAACAAGTCTGATTAAGATATCTTATCAATTGGCTCTGTAATAATTTTTTTAAATTGTAAAGAGACTTTATGAACACCCTGTATATTATTTTTAAATCCTAGGCCTATGCTACAAATCTTCTTGATTATGAGTTTTACCATTACATACAGTCGTAAAGAACCTATGCATCACTGTCATAGTCTACATACTCATAAACTAATATAAACTCTTGCACCCGCGAAAGAAAGGGAAAACTAAGTGGGGTTCGAACCAGAGCCATTGAGCGCTCTTCCCTTCTTAGGCCATTACGCGAATCGCCAGGCTACCGATGGTGGTACGTAAAGGATATTCAAAAATTCCTTTGTGTTGGGGGGAATCAAATATAGGCTCGATTCCACTGTAAAGATTCGCCGCGGTGTCGATTCCAGGTGGGTCGCACTTGTATTCTTTCAAGGACTGTATTAATTTGCCACTAACGATGGAATCAACAGCAAAATCAAATGCTGTTAGTAGCAACTTCAATTTTTTTTCTCCTTTTCTTGGAATATTCAATGCAGTATTTTAGGGCAATTAAGTTTATCATCCCATCTCCGTCCTTTTGTAAAGCCTGATTGCAGATCGTTGGTCTCCCAATTCAGTTTCAGATGTTTCACTACCTTCTCTTTAATTATGCCCATGTGTAACTTATACCATACATGTGTTAAAGCTGTAAGTCAATATAATGTTCTGGTGGGGGGGGGGGCTTTTGGATTAGCCCATTTTTTAAAATATTTTTCCAGAAGTTGACCCTCATATGTCATTTTATTCATATTTTTTTCAATATTTGCACACAAAGCCACTTCCTTCCAGCCTTTATTCCATCAGACTCAGTTTTTTTGTTACTCTTTAAATGATTCCTCACCTTTCGAAAAAATTACCGGATCCATTTATCTCAAGATCTCAAATTGTTCTTTCCGGACATCCAAATGTTCCTTTAATATCTCTAGAATACGTTCATAATTTCTTTATATGGAATTTTCAAGTATAGTACACCTCCATATATCGTATTTTGCATTGCATCTCATCTTTTTTTTATTTTTTTTATTAGAGCTCATCTAGGGATGCCTACTTGGGCATTAGTCACCGTATTAAAACTGGCCTAGTTTTAGGCTACTTTTAAATAAAATTAAACGAAGAAAAAAAACACCCTATATGGGGGAAAGGAAAAAAACAAAAACAAATGCAAAAAACAAAACAAAACAAAAAAAACAAACCCTGCTTAAATAATAGGGAGAAGGCCGGCCTCCCCCAAAAAGTCAATAAGTCCGCCAGTCGATGTGCACGCACTCATCCCGAGTACAAGGGACAGGCGGTAGCGACCCCGCCCCTCCCGGTACCGGGACAGGTATCGTGCGCGAAGATCACCCAGACTGGGACATTCGACAAGAATGTGGCGAACAGTCTGGGGGATGACGCAGTCGTCGCAATAGGGCGCTGGCGAGCGCTCCATCAGATAGCGATGCGTCACACGAGTAGGTCCGATTCGGAGACGACAGAAAGCGACCTGAAGCCATCGCGGCATTCGGAGATAGGTCCATGGAAACAGTCGCGGCGCAATGGCACGCAACTTTAAGTTCCCTTCGACCGTCTCCCATCTTCTTTGCCAAGCAGTCCGAAGAGCTGCCCGTATTCCTGCCATGTAGTCGGTGTGAGGAAGAGCGAAACGCTGGTCCGGTCGCAGAGTCCTCGCGGACTCTTTGGCACCCTCATCGGCGCGCTCATTCCCCGCAATTCCTACATGTCCAGGAACCCAGCAGAAGATAATCTCGACATCTGCCCAGCTCGCCAAAACCGTGGAGTCACGGATATCGCGAACCAGGGGATGCGGAGATTCCAATGCCCCGAGAGCACTCAGGGCGCTTTGTAAGTCGCTATAGATCACAATCCGGTCTCCGAACCGGGCACGTCGCGTAATCTCCCGTACCGAGTGGTGTATTGCCACCAGCTAGGCCGTGAAGACAGACGCAGCGCCTGGTAGAGTCGGCGTGGAAGCCGACCCTCTCTTGGGACTTGGAGCCATCCCAAAACACAGGCACGGTTCCAGCGTGACACGATGTGTGCTCCAAAAAGGTCGAACGCAATACTCCCGGCGCAGTACAAGCTTTGGGAGCAGAGGCGTAACGACAAATAGCCAAATGTGGTACCCTCAAGGGTGGCGTCCTGGGCAGAACCAGGGACGCCACCGGCCCGAGAGCTATATCTACCTCTCGAAGGAGTTTCCTGGCTCTAAACCCAAAGAGCTTAGGGTATGACTGGCGTCTCTCGGCGGCATAGGCACCATCGAGATCAGCTGCGGATGCAGTGAGAGCTGTTGGCGACTGAAGGAGGCGCCGGGCTCGCGCGTACAGGCGAGTGATGCACTGCACGCGGCGCAGAACGAGTGGCATCTCCCCAGCATCGACCAACAGGCTCTCAATGGGGAAAGTGCAGAAGGCACCGGTCGCAAGGCGAAGGCCGGTGTGGTGGATCGAATCTACCTTCCGCAATAAACGCTCGGCTGTGGACGCATAACACTCGCATCTGTAGTCGAGCTTCAAACGAACAAAGGATCGATAAAAAAGTAGGACAGTAGCCCTATCAGCGCCCCAAGCGCTGAACGTCACGGAACGGAGAATATAAATGGCGCGGGTACAAGAGACCCTAAGGCTGCGAATATGAGCCTCCCAGGTGAGGCGTCGGTCGAATACAAGACCAAGGAAACGGTGCGACTCAACCACAGCCAGGCGCACCCCATTAAGAAACAAATCTGGGTCGGGGTGAAGCCGTGGATGGCGACAGAAGTGCACCACCTTAGTCTTGACCAAAGAAAACCGAAACCTGTGCGCTTCGGCATAGCGAGAGACGCGGTTCAATGCCTGTTGGGAGTCGACGCTCCAGAGTTGGCATCTGGGCCGCGCCAAAAGAGATCGAAAGGTCGTCCACGTAGAGCGTAGCGAGAACATCTTCCGGCAGCACCGAGGTGATGCCGTTGATGCTCAGGGCAAAGAGTGTGACACTGAGGACACTTCCCTGCGGGACACCCTCTTTCTGCTCCTTTGGGCCGGAGAGGGCTCCCCCCACCCGTACGCGGAATCGACGATCTCGTAAAAATTCAGATATAAACATTAGGAGGCGTCCCCTCGCCCCCATCGTGTGGAGAGTCTCCATGATACCGTATCGCCATGCGGTGTCATAGGCCTTCTCCAGATCGAAAAACACCGTGGCGTAGTGCTGTCTACGAAGGAAAGTCTCGTAGACGGCATTTTCCAGTCGGAGCAGAGCATCCGACGTGGAGTGGAACTTGCGGAAGCCGCACTGTGCGGAAGACAGATGGCCTCCGCTGTCCAGGAAAAACGCTAATCTAACATTTACCAATTTCTCCATCAACTTACACACGCAAGAGGTTAGAGAGATTGGGCGGAAACCGGTCGCAGCCGGTCGGAGTAGAGTGATCTGCATCTCATCATATCAGTGATCTATCAAAACTTCTGGAAAAAAATATTCTATGTATTCGATCATAATAAATATTCACTCTTAAATGCTCATTCTCCATTACTTCGTGTGTGTGTGTGTGTGTGGAGGGAGACAAAGTATGTGTGGTATAGAGAGAACGAAATATATGTGGTGAAAAGAGATGGTAGTATAGGAGATTTGCAAAGGGATGCAAGGCGCCTGGTGGTCAGGCTTATCGCTGTCACTGTTTTGTTGTTCGTGTATATTTTTGGTTGTTGTTGTTTTTGTTTGATACGTCGTTCAAGCCTTTTTTCTTAAAAATTTAATGTGTTGTGTATATGTTATGAGCATTTACCGTTGTTTTATAATTTAATTACTTTATTATTATTGTAAATTATTATTGTAATCAGAGGTGGGTGGTATTTAAATACTGTATTTAAATACATTTATCTATTTAAAATTGTATTTCTAAATACATTTGAAATCATGTATTTAAATACTTTTTGCAAATTCTTTACTGATAATTGGTTTATATAGCTGTTAAGAATGTGTAATGCATGTTTTAGCTTGTCGCAACTTGTATGAAACAAACGGTTGGCTGCTGAACCGGTGAGGGAATATTGCTTGCATCAGTTCAAATTCAGTTAACAGATGGTCTCAGTTATGTTCGGTTGTATAGCGAAAGAGCTTAGTGTTATTTCAACTGCTGCATGGCAACTTCATCTTCTTCGAAAGAATGTGAAATGGAGAGATTAATCAATAATAAAGACGAGGAAGATAAAGAATCATGTAATTATAGTCATCCTTTACTAGATGGTAAATCTTTTAGAGTGAAATCTTCCGACGGAAAAAAAAGTGAAGTGTGCATGTACATCATGCAATGGAGAAATCTCTGCGGCGAGCAATGCTACTTCCAATTTACGCATTCATTTGTAGGTAAGAATTTATTAAAGCTAATTATATGATACTTAGTTGAATTGACAAGTTTCACTATTTATTTTTTAAAAAAATGGCAAAATTGCAAGTAGCTAACGATAATGTTAAGTAACGTAGGTTTACCATGCACGAACCTACCTGCTTCCTTTTGCAACACCTTTATTTATAGCATATGCTGATTGAATTTAACGTGAATTATGACAACGTGAAACAAATGTCCTTCAATTACCTGATCATGTACATTTATCAACATAGAAAGCATCCTGTTTGGTGCAAAAAGCGGATAACTATTCGTGGTAGCTTAAAGAAAAGATTCAAAAAGAAAATGTTCAGTGTTAGATGATGGTCCTTCATGCAGAGGTCTCAAAGTAAAGAGATTACCGGAGTGTTTTGTGGTGAATACTAAGAAGGTCAAACAATCTGTTGTTTATTAGCTGATTACAGATTTTATCATCCCCTATCAACCATGGAGCAACCAGCTTTTGTGAGATTAATTAAAGGTGAGTTATGAGTTACAAATCTTGTTTACAATTATAGTATTAGTAGGACAGGTTAAGCTCTTATAACGACCGAATACTAAAGCGTTCGGATCATTGGTCACAACGTAGGCTATATAACGAAGTTAAATAAAGGAAGAAATACAAACAACAGAGGTTAATATATTGCAATAATTTCATGAGAATCCACATACATATATTCTTAAAGCGTGCTATCATTTACTTGAAGATATTATTAAATAAAATCTTTTCATGAATAATTAGTACAATTATTGATCAATTATATGTAGTTATTAGATTAATTCCTATAACGATGTATTTCGTTATAGTAGCAATACCTGTATATCATTATGTCAAAACTAGCATGCCCGCCCGTCAAAAATGTAGTAAATAAAGCTTGATAATGTATATATTCCTAACAATTCTGAAAGTCAATATTTTACTATGTAATTCTGAATATGAAGGACTAATAAGATATTTATGAATTAATGTACCAGTCCTATATAGCTATAGGATATTCATATAGCTACATTTAAATATAAAATTTTATATGCATACCATATATTCTCATTTCACTCACAATAATCACACATTCCACTACCACAGGTCTAAATTCTTCAGTTGACGTCATTTCAAGGCGGACGCTAGGCTGAAATCTTATAGAAGAAGAGAAAGTGACAAAAGCTCTATTGAACAATAAACTAGAAAGCACCTCCTACTTATGTTTTACTGCAGATATTTGGTCAACTCATCACCGTAGTTTTGGGGGCGTTACAGTTCTTTGGGTATGTAAAGATTTTTCTCTTTATGAAATTGAAAATGTCTTTAGCTGTTGGCTGAAAGCAGACCTATTTGTTGGTGGAATTTATCTCGATTATATTAATATGTAAAATTTATGGAAACATTTATGAGACAAACATTGGACTGTTATTTCATTTTTTTTCTTCAGCTTGAGGAAGCTGCTTTTGTCTGCCACAGTGGAGTATTGGCATCCTGTTGCTTCAAATGAGAACATAACTACATCAAGATTGCTGAACACATGGAGAATATCATCAATGAATACGATATCCCTCTGCAGAAAATCACGAGCACCGTCACTGATAACGGCTCTAATTTTGTTAAAGCGTTTAAGGAATTTGCAGTCACTGCTGCAAATGTGTCCGCAGATTCAGAAGATGGAATCCAGGTAGGTGAAGAAGATCGGGGTGAGCACGAGCTGGAGGATAGTTTCTTAATGAGAAGTGCCTTAGATCAGGAAAAAAAAAGACCTTTCGTTTGACCCATGCAGCTTCAGCCTACTTAAGCATGTGCGCCGTGCTTCACACACAATCAGTCTCGTCGCCACAACTGATGCAAAACAGGCACTGATAATATCTTCTTTTGCAAATATCAATCATGCTGCGATGAGGAAATGCTCAGCATTATGGAACAAAAGCGGTCGTCTAAAATTAGCAGAGATTATCAAAACTGTTATCAATTGCTCATTAAAGGTGCTTGTATTACAAGGTGGAACTCTCTGTTTGATGCATTGTCATTACTTTTAAAACACAAGAACAAATTACATCAACTCATGACGTTCCTTGAACTTCCAGTGTTCACGAGTGACGAAATTGAATTTCTTGGGGAGTATGTCTCAGTTTTGGCTCCGATTGCAGTGGCAATTGATCGCCTACAGGGAGAAAAAAACTGTTTTTATGGCGAATTGCTCCCTACCTTGCTCACTGTGGAGAAAAAGCCAACCTCTTCTAAGTGCAGTCACTAAGGGCCTTGGAAAGCGCTACCAATTTTATTTGACCTTGGCAAATGAAGCCAGCGTTATAGATGCCATTATTGTATCAACAAGCCATCCATTCTTCAAACTCCGCTGGTTAGATATCAGTATTTCATGAGACAGTTCAAGCAACCAAGTCTCGGTTAAAAATATTATGATTCAAGTGATTGAGAATTTAGAAGAGGGACCCGAAGCTGAATCATCCAGTGTCGATTATTTTGGATTTACAAAACCCATTCAAACACGATCAACCGCAGATTTAGAATTGTTCAATTACGTTCAGGATTCAAATAAAAGTTTAGATCGATATCCAAACATAAAAAAGTTATTTATTAAATACAACACTACCCTTCCGTCGTCAGCTCCTGTGGAAGGACTCTTGTCTTTAGGAAGATTGACCTTATCTCCAAAACGGAGTTCTTTATCTGACGAAACATTTCAGCAACTGATATTACTTAAATGTAATGCTGATATAAATAGCTAACTGAAATTTTATTCTATGGAACTTTTTTTTTGTAGTAGTTAACTCCAATTGTCATCAAATCCTATATTAGTAATTATAAAATACAATTTCATTTTAATGGATATTTTTTGGTTGTGATACAAATGGTCCTTATAGATTGTCATTATATATCATGTATTTAAAAATGTATCCAAATATATTTAATGCATTTAGTACCTAAATAAATTTTCTCATGTATTTAATACTTAGTATTTAAATACTTTAAATGTATTTAGTGCCCACCTCTGATTGTAAAACTTAGTATTTGAATCTCATGTATTCTGTGGTGTATGTCGTTTTTTTGTGTATTTCTGATATCATCCCCAAACTATTTACTCAATAGAATTAGGATAATTTCTTCATCACTTATAAAGCTTTACATCTGTTTCTCAAATCTTTTCCTGGGAGCTTATTAATGTTTTCTCACTTCTCCCATTCTTTATCTCTGCAGTCTTTTTTTTCCTGTTCAGTTATCGATTCCTGCACCACATTCTTCTCCTTTCCAATATTCTTGCCCTTATCGTCCTCCTCTTGCATTAATTCCCTTTCTGTTATCCCGTTGCCTGTACTTTGATTTACCTCATCAAATCATCTTGTTTCAGTTTTTTATCCCTTCACTAATCTTTCCAGTTAAGTCCCTATACTACCTTTTCCTGCGTCATTTCCACAGGAAATCCCATTAATATTGTCCACAGGGAATCCCATTAATATTGTACACAGGAAATCCCATTAATATTGTCCACAGGGAATCCCATTAATATTGTCCACAGGAAATCCCATTAATATTTTCCATAGGAAATCCCATTAATATTGTCCACAGGAAATCCCATTAATATTGTCCACAGGAAATCCCATTAATATTGTCCACAGGAAATCCTATTATTTTCCTCAGGCATTTTCATCAAGGCCTCTTCTGTAGATTTAAAATTTCGGTTCCAGTTCCTCTCTTTTCCCATCATAATATTCGACTTCTTTGCGGAAGCGACTCTTTGTCTCTTTTTGGCTTCAAGTTTAAAATAAATCATAATTAAACAGTGAGCCACTTTTAGGCGATTATTGGTTTTACAACGGGGCGATGGGTGATTGTTCGTCGTTGGCAACTCTGAATTCCGCGCATGAGTAGGTTCTCTTCTTCCTATCATAGTAGACTCAGATGCCCATCGACTGTGAAGGAAGCAATACCATGGTTGAATTAAATCCTCCCAAAATTTGGAAAAGGCAATGGCGTGCTGCTTGGGGGATTCAGGCCGGAAGCTCCAATGCGAAGATCTGTGACTGTTCGGGTGTCAATCTGAGGATCAGGAAAGCGTTGGCTGAGTCAAGCTGCGATTCCGAGTACTTACGCTCTGAAGCCTCACTCTAAGCGTTCTAATACGCCCCCTCCCCCCCCCCCCGAATTAGTCGCGGAGATCAAGGCCATCATTGACCACGATCCCAGCAAGTCAATGAGGTCCATAGCCAGGGGCAACGGAGCGTCAGTCACTAGTTAGTGCTTGAGGACATCCGCTATTACTCATACAATATGAGAAAGGGTCAGCTTCTTATCGCAGTAGCGAGGGCCACGTTAAGGCCACCTTATCTTCCCAAAGGGCCACATCAAGTGCCTGAAGGAGGTGGTGTTGCTTGGATCCAGAAGGTGGCCGTTGGAAAGCCTTACGTGTGTCAGCAGGACTCTGCACCATGCCACACAAGCAGGAGGACCCAGTCTTGGCTGTCAAGACAATTTATTCGACCGCATCGCTCCGATTATTTGGCCTCCCAACTCCCGAAACTACAACCTCCTACACTATTTTGTGTAGGACGTGGTTGACAGAGAGAGAGAGACCAACAAGTCCCCGTGGACTAGCAAGGTGGAGCTTAAGTCCAAGATCACCAAAGCTTTCACCCAATTAAAGAGGACCGCCGAGAAAGCCTGCAGCAGGTTCCGACGCCGCCTGGAGGCCGTGTTTGAAGCAGACGGCGATCCCATTGAATAAAATGAATACCCCAGCAATCCTTCAAGTCTTTAACCTTCAACTTTGGGAAATATAATCTGTATAAATGAGTTCTGTTCTTTTATATTGAAGTTTTTATTCTAAACTTTAGACGAACCTTATTCCTATTAATTTCGCGGTAGTGTTATCCTTTTTTGTTGTATTGAATTATACAAGCCAGCAAGCAAACAGTCCCAGTCTTAGGAATATATGGGAAGATAGATAAAATGATTACCGTCTTAATCCATAATGATTTTTCTTGAATTATAGGGCGCTCACCTGGTGGCTAAAGAATAAAGGAATAGAAGAGAGGGAGAACAAAGGTGATCGATACTAATCAGACCACACATCCGTCAATGGGCGACAAGAGTCGTCGACCTTGAGCTCACCTCCAGCCAATTGTTGGGGGTTCTTTTAGGTTTACGCCCACTTTCACTCCTTCCTATTCATCTTCAATGTGGCTTTCGCTTCACCCCTGCCGGTCGGCAGTCTCCTCTCTTCTTTGTCGAGCAACCGGAAGGGCTGACCCGATTTCTGTTAGGTAGAAGAGCGAAACGCTCGTCCTGTCTGTCACCCAGTCTTTGCAGACTATTTGGCGCCCACGTCAGGCTGCTCAATTCCTACATGTCCAGGAACCCAGCAAAGAAAATCTCGACATCTGCTCGGCTCGCAGGACCCATGGCGTCAAGGATAGTGCGCACCATAGTGTGTGGAGATTCCAATGTCTCAGGGGCACTAGGTGCGCTCTGTGTCTGGACCTGGCTCAGTCGCAAAGACAAACACGGTGCCTGGAAGACCGCCCCCTCCACCGGCTTCCGACAAGAAGGAGAGATGTGAAAGCAGACCCTCTCTTCTGATTTGGAACCATCCGTGATCACTGGTACGTCTACAGCATGTGTTTCAAGAAATTCGAACGGCTCCGGTGCTTTAGGAGATTTGGGAGCAGAGACGTAGCGACAGACATTCAAGGGTGGTACCATGCAGGGGTGGCGTCCACGAGAGAACCAACGGCGCCACAGGCCCAACAGCCACATCGAGCATTCGAGGGACTTGTGTCGCCCTAAACCCGAAAGTCTTAGGGTATGATTGGCGTCTTACGGTGGGATAGGCACCGTCGAGATCTGCCTGGCATGAATTGAGAGCCGTTGGTAAACGATGGAAACGCTGAGGGTCGCGGGGACTGACGCAGCATAATGCACTACCCCCCCTTAGGGGTGGAAACTTGCATCGCTTAGGTCACAAGTGGCCTTCTTGGCCATTAAGTACGGCAGTCTCAATTGATTCATCATTTGTTTGGTTTCCTACTTAAAATACTCGCAACAGTCATTAGAAGGGTCAACTTTAGAATTTTTAAAAATATTTTTTAGCAAATAAATAGTCATAATAGTTAGTTATGCACAAAATAGACAACTTGCATTAAAGATTTATGACTGCGGCCTACAGCTTAATGCGGCATTCAACAGGAAAAGGCCCACTCTTGGTCCACGCCGCAAGGCGAGGGGCATCTCCCCAGCATTAACAAGGGGGCTCTCTGCAGTGGATGGGCGGAAGGCACCGGTTACCAAAGCAACCTTATTCAACCCGGGGTGCTGCACGTGCGAGTCCTACGTGATTGCGTAACGATGACGTGTCCTTGATGGTATTTATTGTGAACACCAACTAAGGCATCTCCACCAGGACATTTGGTAAAAAGAGATTCGTAAAGCTAGTGGTGAAGTGGAAAGAACTAGCTAGGATTAGCGTTAAAATAAAAATACAGAGGGTTCTAGAGGCCGGGACAAGTTTTCGTGTTTGAAGCCCCCCCCCACCTCCTCTCCCCTCGAATGAACCAGCAAGAGATCCTCTCCCCTCGAATGAACCAGCAAAAGATCCTCTCCCCTCGAATGAACCAGCAAGAGATCCTCTCCCCTCGAATGAACCAGCAAGGGATCCTCTCCCCTCGAATGAACCAGCAAGAGATCCTCTCCCCTCGGATGAACCAGCGATTTTCCCCCCATCGGGGTAGCCCATCTGGCGACTGCCTAAATGGGCATAAGTTACCGTACACAACACAGCCTACTAGGCTGAATGAACCAGCGAGAGACAAGGAACCATCAATCACGCAGACGAGGAGGGTCCATTGGAACGCCTTTTTACCTATTATTTCTGACGGTTCTAAAATCCACCCATTTAATTTCACTCTTCAATAAAAAGCACCATTTGGAGAAATGCTTGGAATCCTTCTTGGTCGCGTGCAGGCCACTCTAAGTTACTATGTCGGTCCGTAGGTCGGTCGGTTGGTCAGATGGTAATCATTTTGCTTTTCAATGAGTTTTTGAAAGTTTTAATGATTAAATGAATTTGGTTTTTCTTCATGCATTAAGTTGACCCCAGTTTATTAATGTAAATAAAAAACGATATAAATATGCTTACTAAAAAATAAACTTTTGACTTAATATAAGTAAAATAACTAAATGCCGAGTTATGGTATATGATAGTGAAACCACTGTATAGGAGCCAAACGTTTAATTTACGAGACTAGTTTCGGTATGTAGTTTATCATACCCTCTTCAATTTTAATTTAGCAGATGGGCAAGAGAAATGCAGCCACCATTCCCGTAACCTCATCGTAAACAGCTTAGTCAACGATCTTAGACTCGCACTCCCTGATTAATGCCCCCCCCCCCTTTTGTGTTTCTTTGTTTTTTTTTCTTTTGTTTTTTCTGATCTGTAAGCTATTTATAGACTTTTGTAATAATTGCATTCTCAGTATACGACTGAAGAGGGTATGATAAACTACATACTGAAACTAGTCTCGTAAATTAAACTTTTGGCTCCTATACAGTGGTTTCACTATCATTTTGACTTAAATGACATTGGCTTAAATTGTTAATTTTGAAACTACTCCCTTTCAATGCAAACAACATCATAATTAGAATAATAAGGCCAATGTAAATGAACTCTATGAGTGACATTTGGATTTAACATACCTATGATCAAGAAGGCCTCCTTCCTCATATGTAGCCGATTGGAGTGTTGAAACCCGAGAAAGGATCCATCGTACAATAGGATGAGACCTTCCAAATAAGTGATATCAAAATCACCAACAATATTACAATAATTATTGAAATAATTGAGAGCACGCGACTTAAGTCTGTTGACTTTGTTATGTTTTAAGATTGTTTTTTTACACATTCATTGATCCGTTCGGAGGCTTTTTTGTGGGGAAAAATAAACCTTCATATCAATCAATCTCTCTCACACAAGCATGAAATCACTCCCGATAATCCGTAGCCCTCGGTGTAAGATAGAACCGCATATCTAAGACATGCCGGCCGAATACATCCAACGTGCATTTATTTGGAGGCTAAAGTCTGGCTTTAAAAGGCACCTCGGTGTTAGTATCCCCCACTGAATCGGGGTCGGGACTAAAGTGATTTTTTAAGAGAAGTAGGAAACCCTTTCTCCCCCCTCCGCCACCTTCACAAACGGAGGCAAACAAATGTGAAATACCACGGAATGACGTCTGGCTCCAGCCCCTCTCTCCCTAGAGCCGACCCGATCACCGTCCTGTTTCAGATCAACGCGAATATAAACAAAGAAGCGAGTGCAATACCCCGTCGGCTCTTCCAGAATTGTTGACACAACTTAAGGAATGTTTCGAACAAAGGGATTTCGGGAGGGGTGATTTATTGGCACGAAAAAATAGCAACAAAAACAACGAATTTAAACTAAATAAATATTAAGGACAACAGAGCCGAAATTTCTTTACCTTGGATATATATAGCAAAATTAAAAATGACAGATGCCTAAAATGAATAAAGGTAGTTCTGGTAAAATAAACAATGATAGTTGTGGCAAAAAATGAACACTAATAGATGTAGCAAAACTAACTAATATAAGCTCACCGGACAAAGAATTAGTCACCTAGGGAGAAAAAACATAATTTAACATCTGAAGCGTGTAGGAAGCTTAGGCAGCCGAGAGGCGTAGCTTAGTTTACGTCGAAACGTTAGTTAGGCTTTATTTGTATTGCGGACGGCAGGAAGATCTGTAGATAGCAAATCAGCTTTACTTAAAATGGGCCGGAAAAGCGATGTCATGGAATGTCAAAAAGGTGTGATTGCATTTGGCCGCGCTAAAGGTCATCATGTGAAGGAAGTGGCAGAATTTGGTAGTGTTTCAACGAGTACGGTCATCCGGATTTACAAGTAATGGCAGAACTCCCAAAATGCTAAAAACTCTGGCCACAATTGCGGACGGAAGAAGGTGTTGACAGACAGGGACCGTCGTAGAATCGCCAGGCTTGTAATTGCAAATCGATTTGCTTGAGGCAGGAATTGCTACAAAACGTCAATTCTGGTCCTTCACCACCCTTTTCAGAAAGAATATATGGAGCAAAGTGGCGTGCAAGAGGCCCTTACTATGGTTACAAGTGACTAATTTTTTGTCCGGTGAGCTTATGTGGCAAAATGAATAAAGATGTGATAACATGAACAAATATATTTGTGGTAGCATGAGCAAATATAGATGTGGGAAAATGAACAAAGATTAGTTGTGGAAAAACAATGATACATGTAGTAAAATTAACAATGTTAGATGTGGTAAATGAATTATAGATGTAGTGAAATGAACAAAGATACAAGTGGTAAATGAAAAACGATAAAAGTGGTAAATTTTTTAAAAAACAGATAGGGAAAAATGAACAATGATATACGAGTATGTTAAAATGAACAATATATGTGGAAAATGAACAATGATAGATGTGGTAAAATGAACGATGGTAGATGTGGTAATTGCACAATAATAGATGTAGTAAAATGAAGATACAAGTGGTAAATGAACGAGGTGAGTGGTAATTTTTACTACGGTAAAATGAAAAATGGTATATGTTATAAAAATAACAATGACATTTGTGGCAAAACTAACACTGATAGTTGTGGTAACAATAAAAAAATGTGGTAAAATTTACAATGATAGTTGTTAAAATTAACACTGATAGATGTGGTGAAATTAAAATGATAAAATAAATGTGGTAATATTAACAATGAAAGATGTAACATAATGAAAAATGATAGAAGAGGTAAAATGAGCAATGACAAAAATGGTAAAATGAACAACTGTGTTAAAATTAACAAATATGTGATTAAATGAACAAATAGATGTGGTAAGATGACCAAATATAGATGTGGTAGAATGAACAATAATAGATGTTGAAAAATGAACGAGAGTAGTTGTAAAATGAAGAATGATAGAGGTTGTAATGTGAAAAAAATAGAAGTGGTAAAATGAACAAAGATGTGGCAAAATTAAGAATCAAAGCTGTTATTGGTTGATCATAAACCTTCGAAAAGGTACGGGGGGCGGGGATGTGGGGATCATGGTGGTTCCAGCCATTCGCCGTCTAATTTTCGAGATGCTCGCACCGGAAACCCCTCCCATTCAGGGAGGAGTTATGTGGTCGTATAAAACAACATATCGACGAATTAAGGTACATATTTCTCATCACTCCTCGATCGACTCCACACAAGTCGATAAATCACGGCAGAAATTAGCCAATAGTCGCTAAAAATCCCCCAACGATTGGCAAAAGTATCGCTAAATGTAAAGTTATGGCATAAACTTTAAAAAATTACTATATTTTCGGCATATAATAAATACCATTATTGAATAATAATAAAATTATGAATTCCTTCTGCATCGTAAACACCAGAAAATACGATAGCGCAAAGTAGTTATTTCTTAAACTTAAATTTTCATTGAAGTAAAAGAAAGCAGGATTGCGGTACCAACATCCTTACGAAACTGGTATGTTTTATGACTCTTTAATCGATATTTTATTGCTAAGATGACATTTAATGGACCTGGAGGTATTCGATTCCTCACTTTCGAGGTTAAATTGGACGTTTTGGGTAAACAAACGTCCAATATCTGCATTCGAATGCGGCCCCAAAAGTCGCTAAAGCCCCAAATTTTGTTACTGAATGCTGTTTAAAGTCATTAAATTTAAGGGAGAAAATTGTAAAATAATTACACTGTTTGCATATGCAAATCTCTATAACCCGAAGTCCTAGAGTTTTCCCGCTGCTACACCTCCGTTCTAGCTTACCACAACATCCCTTTTCACCCCCTTTTACACAACAATTTTTTTTTTCTATTCATTCCCTTCATTATGTTATACTCGTTCTTTCACTAACAGCATCGTATAAATGATGCAGTGGTTCAAGTTTCTTATTCACCGTCGATTCGTACTAACCTGCAATAATGGTGCCGCTGTTGCAATTGCTCGGTAAAACTTACGTGGGCGGATTGGTGTTCGAGCGACCAGAACACCCCAAATCGAACGAATGGGTTTGGGTTAATTCAGTAACACGCCCATTCTTGCTGTAGAGGAGCGCGGCCTCTGAGAAAGGACCTGCGTACCTAAAGTTTTCACCTTAAATAGTTCAATAAAATAGGCCTCTAAAAAACGAACACCACACGATAACGAGAGTAACCCTGTTATAATAATACAAGACGACTAAGTCAGGATAGAGGGCGCAGGGCTGGGGTGAAGTAGCAGGGGCGCGCGTCCTCTCACTTGTGGAAAAAGGGTAGAAAGTGATAGTAGGAGGGGCGGTCAATAAGTTTTGCGAATCGGTAGGGCAAAACAGAGGAAAGGGGATGGCGGTTTGTGGGGGTGTTAGGACAAGTTATGACATTCAGGACCTGCAGCCGCACGCTCTTGCCTCGTCTATTTAAGAAGCAGTAGCTGATTGTAGATCGTCAGTCACAAATCTTTCAACAATGGAGAAGGTTGAGCACCGCGCAGTGATCAAATTTTTGACCAAGGAAGGCAAGAATGCAAAAGAGATCCATGAACGCATGGTTGCCGTGTACACCGACACCGCCTCTTCCTATGCAACCATTGCTCGCTGGAATAGGGAGTTCCGCCATGGTTGTGAGTCCCTTGAAGATGACCCCCGTCCAGGACGCCCGTCAGACGTGCCCAACGAGGACAATGTGGCCCGTGTGGAGAGAATGATCCTCGAAAATCGACGGGTGAAGGTCGAAGAAATCGAGCGACAACTTGGAATATCACATGGAAGTGTTATCAACATCATCTATGACAATTTGGCCATGACCAAGGTCTCTGCCCGTTGGGTCCCTAGAAACCACACACCCCATGATCCACTTCAACGTCGTCAAAGTTCGGAGGAGCTGCTGCTCCTGTACAACCAAGACCCGGCAGGATTCGAATCACGCATAGTGACAAGTGATGAAACGTGGGTCCATCACTGGGATCCCGAGACCAAGCTCGAAAGCATGGCCTGGAAGCACAGGGGCTCTCCGACCCCCAAGTTCCGGACCCAACCCTCAGCCGGGAAGATCATGGTCACCATCTTCTGAGATTCTGAGGGAGTGTTGATGGTGGACTATGCGCCTCGTGGAAGGACCATCACAGGCCAATATTACGCCGACGAACTGGCTGGGTCGAAGAAGTGCATCTGTCAGAAGCGGCGTGGCAAGTTTACACGCGGTGTCCTGCTCCTCCACGACAATGCCCCTGTACACAAGGCCAGAGTTGCACAAGGTGCCCTGGAGCTCAACCATCCCCCCTACAGTCCAGATCTGGCCCCTAGCGACTACTTTTTATTCCGCCAGCTCAAGGCTGCACTGCGTGGACGCCGGTTTGGGGACGATGAAGATGTCCAGCTCGCCGTCCAGGAGTGGATTGAACAGCAGTCGGGAGATTTCTGGTTGTCGGGAATTCGAAGCCTCAGGGACACGTGGCGTAAGTGCATTGAAGTCGAGGTTAGTTATATTGAAAAATAATAAAACACTTTTCCTCATATCTCGTTTCCTTATATCCGAATTGCAAAACTTATTGACCGCCCCTCGTATTATTATTCTCATTGCGCAAAGCCGGAAAAAAATATGGTTGAAACTCGAGTACAAAATACTTTTTTTTTACTTTCTGCCTAATATGTTTTCACCATTTTTTAGTAGTAGGTTGTTCCATCCGCCCCTCGCATGATGGACGAGATCCCCAACCGGATAATGAAATGCACATAAAGATTAGAATGGCAATCGCTGGCAAGCCCGAAGGCCCAGGGGCTGACTCTCGTAGGGGTAACTGTCAGATAGTACTCGTATGGTGATATGACACCAACCGGCGATCACGGAACCACTCCTGCTTCAGCGTTAGGGCTATGTGTATAGGAGTAATCCCACAGAGGAGGCTTGTACTCTAGGTCACATCGTATTCTTTTACAAGTCGCCTGGCAAAGGGGAAGCAAGGATCTGCTCCCGGCATTAAAGAGAGCAAGAAGCCGACACATAATGGAGCAGTCGGGGAGGAGGGGGGATTTGAAGTGTTAATTCGAAGACGATAGAATGCGACCTGAGACCACCGAGGCATTGAGGGGGGGAGGGGGGGGTACATCCACAGGAACATTAGCGGTGGGATAGCGCCGGTTGGGGGGGGGGGGGGGAGTAAATATGTATGCATTCTCCAAACCCTTTTCTCCTTCTCTTTATCGCCCTTATCTGTTTTAGTCGCGTGAATACGACTCTATAAGTTACTATGTCGGTCCGTCGGATGGTAACCATTTTACTCTTCAATTAGCTTTTTGGTAATAACATCGTAACGATTCGACCGATTCAAACGAAATTTGAAACCCTTATGTTGTTTTACATTCTCTTTCGAATGGTATAATTGGCAAGGTCCTCCCAAGGTTAGTCCGGGAATTATTTGGCATTGCAATCGTAACTATTCGGCCGATTCTAACGAAATTTGAAACCTTTATGTTGTTTTATATTCTCTTTCGGATATTATAATTGGCAAGGTCCTCCCAAGGTTAGTCCGAGAATTATTGAAAGTTTTTAAGGTCATAGGGTTATAAGGTCATAGGTCAGAAGAATTGAGAGCACGCGACTTAGGTCTGTTGACCTTATTACGTACTCACAAAGGGATGCCAGATTACATATGTAGGCTTGTGTACCCTCCGGGCCTCAATGTCAGCAAGATTACTATCTTTCACAAATTCTCACTTCCTACGTTTCCCCTTTCTTACAAATCCCTCCTTACAAACTTTTCTGCGTCACGGCCTCGTTGCTATTGCGTTTTAAATTTAAAAAAAGGTTTGTTAATAAATAATTCATATTACAAAACAAACTATTTACAAATTCCTCACCCTATGAAGCAGTTTGTATTTACAGGAACCCCTGTAAATCGTTGGTAAATTTTACATAGACAAAACACTAAAAAATTAGAAAAAGACCATAAATACAGATGTAGGACACGGCATCTAATTATAATGATCCTAACGCGCGCGCGTGTGTGTATGTGTGCGTGTGTGTGTGTGTGTGTGTGTGAGTGTGTGTCCGTCTGTGAGTTTTTTTTAAATGAGAACGGGACTCCAACTTGAAAAAGTCAGATTTTGTTGGTAATGTCTGACACTGTTGCGAAATGATTTTTTTTTCTTGCACACCAATTTTGAATGTGTTGCGAAAAACAAATCTCTCCACACTTTTTTTTTCTATTTTTGTGAGCGAAGAGAACAAGGGCCGGGGGCTTAGCAAAAACACCCCTAAGCCGGATTTTTGCTACTATTTCCAATGAACTGATCCATTAATCTACCCGAGATCAACAAATCGCTGGATCTAAAGCAAAATCATTTATTTTCTTGCCAAATGTAATTAAATGAAATTTAGTTGAATCCTTTATCATTAAATCCTCGCAAGAAATCAATTTCAATTTAAGCAAATGTTAATTTAAGTTAGCCAACTTCAGAGGTAATAACAACATTTGTGCGTGTGTGCATCCTACATTTATTGTGACTTTGAGTGACTTCCTAATTTTTCCTTAGAATTTCCTTAGAACGCCTAACCAAATCTAGCAAATTAGTGACCTTATCATATTACTGGCCGAATAAAGGGGAGGGGGGCATGAAGACTGTTACCCCATGGCAATTGGAAGAACGGCACGTCCTAAAGGACACAGCCCATCATCCCCAGGTAGTTTCAAATTAGATTACGACTACCCAAGCTTTTTTCCTTCCAAAAATCTCAAATTTAACTTCTCGCCTCATTTGCCTGGGCCGGCGTCGTTATCTATCGTCAGATGGCGAATGAATCAAATAACTGGGCACGATAAGGTTTATTAAGGAGATTGACCTAGTTTATGACGGGTTAAACTTTATAGGAAACTTAGCGGTACTTTAAATCTGTTCTAACGATGGTACTGAGTGGTTAGTAGCAAGGCGAGTGCTTTATCCAGGTTACTCAAATCCCCCTAACATGTTCAATAGATTAAACGCATCTTCCAGGTTTCTGACAAATTGAGTAGGAGCTTGATACGAGACGGTCAGTGTATGGAAAAAAAAGATGGGTGGGGGAAGGGGGGGGGTTAAAATTTATAATGGGTAGATGTTATGGATGTGTGAAATGAATTCTAAACAAAATTAGGTACAAAAAAAAAACGCTGGGGTCAGATGTGTCTTTGGTCAAGCGCATGAGCCTTTGTGGCTCCAACTGGCACAAAGGGTAGAGACTGACGAAACCTTGGGATATTTAATCGTCACCGACAGCGCTCTACCTTGGACTTGGTCTTAGATAAGGTAGAAAGTGGATAGTGTATTAGGTTAAATAGTGAGAGAGGAAATAGTGGTAAAATTTTGGAAATGAAGATAAGGAGAGAGTTTAAGTTGAAGTCGAAACATTGTGATCCCTGGTGAAAGGGTATCTCTGAAAAAAACACACTACCAGGGTATGAGCTAAACTTGCCATTTGTAGAGATACCGTGGGCAAGTGTGTACATGTGACCGACTCAGCTTTATGGTCTTTGTGATGCGAAATGGTCTATTGGTTTCCCGGGGGATTGAGACGTCTTCAAGTTCAATTATACTCCTTTAGACATCCTATGAAAACGCTCGTTACACTTGAAAGAATGTAAAGAAGACGGGGGAAAAAAAAGTGCCGTGAGGAATACAGTATCATGCAGGAACGGGTTTTTTTGTTTGTTTGTTTTTTAGCCCATCTGGCGACTGCACACTTGGGCATAAGTCGCCGGAAACACGACACAGCCTAGAACTAGGCTACTTAAAAAAAAAAAATGAAAACAAACCTGATAAAAATGAGAAAAACTTAACAATTCGGAAGCAATCTCCGGCAGCGGGGGGAGGTCCCCCTCACTCTGGTGCAGGAGCGTGCAACCTACAAAAAAAAACAATAACAAACAAAAACAAAACAAAAAAGGAATCTTTTTAAATAAAGAGGAGAAGCCCGGCCTCCACCAAAAAGTCAACAAGTCCACAAGTCAATGTGCACGAACTCGTCCCGAGCACAAGGGACAGGTGGTAGCGACTCCGCCCATCCTGGTACCGCGACAGGTATCGTGCGCGAAGATCACCCAGACTGGGACATTGAACAAGAATGTGGCAAACAGTCTGGGGGACGACGCAGTCGTCGCAATAGGGCGCTGGCGAGCGCTCCATCAAATAGCGATGCGTCACACGAGAATGTCCGATTCTGAGACGACAGAAAGCGACCTGAAGCCGTCGCGGCATTGGGGGATAGGTCCATGGGAACAGTCGCGGCGCAATGGAACGCAACTTTAAGTTCCCTTCGACCGTCTCCCATCTTCTTTGCCAAGCAGTCCGAAGAGCTGCCCGTATTCCTGCCATGTAGTCGGGGTGAGGAAGAGCGAAACGCTGGTCCGGTCGCAGAGTCCTCGCGGACTCTTTGGCACCCTCATTCCCCGCAATTCCTACATGTCCAGGAACCCAACAGAAATAATCTCGACATCTGCCCGGCTCGCCAAAACCTTGGCGTCACGGATATCGCGAACCAGGGGATGCGGATATTCCAATGCCCCGAGAGCACTCAGGGCGCTTTGTGAGTCGCTATAGATCACAATCCGGTCTCCGAACCAGGCACGTCACGTAATCTGCCGAACCGAGTGGTGTATTGCCACCAGCTCGGCCGTGAAGACAGACGCAGCGCCTGGTATAGCCCAGCTGACTTCAAACAGAGGGGATAGGGCATGGAAGCCGACCCCCTCTTGGGACTTGGAGCCATCCGTATACACTGGCACGGTTCCAGCGTGACACGAAGTGTGCTCCAAGAAGGTCGAACGCAATACTCCCAGCGCCGTACAAGCTTTGGGGGCAGAGGCGTGGCAACAAATAGCCAAATGTGGTACCCTCCAGGGTGGCGTCCTGGGCAGAACCAGGGGCGCTACCGGCCCGAGAGCTATATCTACCGCTCGAAGGAGTTTCCTGGCCCTAAACCCAAAGGGCTTAGGGTATGACTGGCGTCTCTCCGGGGCAAAGGCACCATCAAGATCAGCTGCAGATGCAGTGAGAGCTGTTGGCGACTGAGGGAGGCGCCGGGCTCGCGCGTACAGGCGAGTGATGCACTGCACGCGGCGAAAAGCGAGTGGCATCTCCCCAGCAGGATCTCAATGGATGAAGTGCGGAAGGCACCGGTCGCAAGGCGAAGGCCGGTGTGGTGGATCGAATCCACCTTCCCAATAAACGCTCGGCTGCGGATGCATAACACTCGCATCCGTAGTCGAGCTTCGAAGGAACAAAGGATCGATAAAAAGTAGGGCAGTAGCCCTATCAGCGCCCCAAGCGCTGAACGTCACGGAACGGAGAATATAAATGGCGCGGGTACAAGAGACCCTAAGGCTGCGAATATGAGCCTCCCAAGTAAGGCGTCGGTCGAATACAAGACTGAGGAAACGATGCGATTCCACCACATCCAGGCGCACCCCATTAAGAAACAAATCTGAGGGGAGATTGGGCTCGCCATGCGAGTCTTTTCCTCCCTCCGCCTCGAAACCTTAGGCGGGCGTTGCGGCTTCGGAGGCGGGGGGCCCTCTTTTCGAGGAACCACCGTCTCCGAGCCACTCCCTCCACCACTAGGCGTGGGCGAAGGAGCCGAAGCTCCTTTCTTGCTGTCCTCCTTTCGGGGGACAGCTTTAGGAACCCCGAAAGATGGCCTGGCGACCAACTTCAGGGGTGTTGCCCCCTGTGAGTCTAACGACTCGGTGGAGGCGCGTGGGCGTTTCGCCTTACGGGAAACGGTCAAGCTGGGGGAAGAGGGGGTAACCCTGGTTTTAGCCGGGGCAGGGTATGAACCCTTTTTGCCGCCACCTTTACCAGGGAAGCGCCCGGGTTGAGTAGAGCCCGCAGAAGGGCTCCGAATGGGCGCCGAAACAACCGTGCTCGTTGGCCTGGATGGGCCAGGAGCAGAGGGTGTCTTTCTAACTATTGAGGCATATGACGTCCCAGGCAGAGCCGGGCGGGCCAGGACCA
Source organism: Ceratothoa steindachneri (assembly GCA_963969495.1). Taxonomy (NCBI): domain Eukaryota; kingdom Metazoa; phylum Arthropoda; class Malacostraca; order Isopoda; family Cymothoidae; genus Ceratothoa; species Ceratothoa steindachneri. The sequence goes on from OZ018329.1 coordinate 50,812,463, forward strand.
AGTCCTTAGCCTCGCGGAATGAGATTCGATCCTGGGCCTGAACGGCCAGGATTTCTTTCTCGAGGAGATATGCACCACATTGCTTCGAAGAAGCGGGGTGCGACCCTCCGCAATTGACACACTTGGCCACACATGATTTAGACTTATCGTGTGCGGCCTTGGAGCAATTTACACATACTTCGGGTGACCCCGACTTTGCACGTCTACATGAGCGATTCGTATGGCCGAAGCGGTGACAGTAATAGCACCGCCGCGGCAGTGGCATGAATGCCTTCACGCGGTAGCGGTACGAACCGGCACGCACCGATTCAGGGAGCTTGTCACAGTCGAACATGACGAAGAGTGTAGGGGTGGGTCTCGAGGCCCCTCCCTGTTTTCTCATCACACGTTCGAACTTGACCGCCCCATGGTCGGCCAGGTCTAAGGTGGTTATTTATAGAGTAGTCCACGAGTTCTCTCGCATAAACTACTCCTTTCACAAAGTTTATGATAGAGTACGGCGTCACACTCACCGGGGTGCCATGAAATGTCCGAAGAGCACTTATCTTGGCCGCCTCGGCGGGATTCGCCGCATTCGCCAGAAGGCTCCCGTCCGAGAAACGGGTCACCTTCGGCTCTCTACCAATTGCACTAGCTAATCCTCTCCTCTGATGGATCATGTTGCCCTTGGCCAACGTGCTGCCATCAGTGGAGCGAATAACGAGGATGCGTTTGAAGCCAGCGGGCTCGAAAACGCCAGGTAACCTCTGAATAAGGGGCCCAGATGTCATCGAGGCTCCACCCTGTGCACTTTTCGTCTTTGTCATAGCCAGGGGCTCCGCAACCGGGGGGGGAGGTAGAGGGGCCGGATGTGCCGATCTTGGCTTGGTCGCCTACCAAAGTGGCAGCACACCCATCCGTCCCCGCAACACCCACGGATGGAGAGGAGCCCCGAGTCTTTTTAGTCTTTCTTGTCTTTTTCTTCTTCTTTTTAGGAGACGAGGGCGGGGAATGAACCCGCTTCTCACCTCCGCCGGCAGAAGCCCCTAAGCCAGATGGACCGGCCTCGGCCAGGTCCTTCTCCGAAATGGAGAAGGTCCTGTTGGTCACACGGGCACCGGTCAGAGGAGATCCCTCCCCTCCTTGTACTACCTTGGAGGCCCCAGCCGTTTGCCGAGGACCTTGCAAAAGGGCGAATTCGGGTTCGGTACTTGGCGCCGAGCCCGGACCCCTCCCCCCATGGAATGCCCTACCGTCTGAGGCTGGGTTTCCTCAAAGACCAGGTCTATCACAGGAGGGGCCTCCAGTTGGCCATCCCCTCCCAGGACATCGCAGGTCCCCTTGGCAGCGTCATCAGTCTTGTTTGGGGAGGCACAGGCCTTGACTCCGGGAGGGTTAAAATTCTTGCCAGCAGGTCTTTTGAGGGAAGCGACCGAAGGGGCCTGGCTTCCCTCTCCCCCCTAAGGGGGTTTGCCCTACCAAGCCGCTTCGATGTGGAGGGGCTGGCTAAGGGCTGCCTGCTGACTTTCTTGGCAGTCCCCTTGGAAAGAACAGAGGGGGCTCCGCTGGAAAGAGGGAGGTGCCCGAAAGCACCTCCAGAGAAGGGGGTGAGGCGAGTCCCCTACACCCGTAGGGGAAGGAGAGGAGTGAGCCTCCTCTCCGGTTAGAGAGATATGGAGGGTCCCCTGCGGAAGCACAGGGGGGCAGGGACCTCCATTTTTTCGGTGGAGCTGCCCGAGGGCGGCTCCGTCGTTGTTTCAGGGGGAGGTAAAGGGTTTGGTTTTTTGAAAATTCATCCATGGGCATGGTGACCCTATTTGTGCCACGGGACGCAATAGCTCATCACCTCTTGCAGTTCCCCGCACTGCAAGAGGTGCTTACAGGCCTGGCAGAGCCAGGTACCGCCATTTGGGACCACCCCTCCCGCCTAGTGGCCTGGCAGTCCATCGGCATGGCGGCTCGACCTTGAACACGGCGTAAAATTGATAGAATGTGAAGAGGAGAGGAAAAGGGATGTGAGGAAGGTATGGTGGGGATGAAGCAGGTCGTTAAAAACCAGCCACCCCAGACCGGAGCTCAGGGGTTAGGGAACATTGTCCCCTCCCCCCTCAGCCCCGATCCGGGACGGTTGGCTGAGAAGGTCAGCATCTACCCTGTGAAATTAGAGGCTGACCAGAGAAAGTTGTGGGAGAGGTTGTATGAAAAGCGACGAGGTAGGGGAGAAATACAGGCTATCTGAAGCAAGGAAGAGAGGCTAAGCTGGGGCCGGCCGGGTTGCTGGATCCCGTCAGCACGGCGGCCAGGATGGCAAATCGCCTCGCCCCTTACGGGGAGGAACGGGGGTAAAGGCAAGTTCCCTCATAAGGTTTAAATCGAGGCTGGGAGAATAGTTTAAAGGAGTACCGTAGCGAGGTTGGGTCTTCGATCTGCGCACTCATTTCCTGACATTCGAAATAAAAAAATATGTCTAGTATAAATCACCTAAATTCACATAAGGTCAATAAAGGAAAAAAAACTTACCTCAGTCGAAGGTGAGAGACGACAGGTCCAGTAAGTTTAAACTTTGCCTTCCGAACGAAAGACAAACTTGGAAGTAGTTAGGAACACGCGGGAAATAGAGGCAGGGAATATCCGGGCTAAACGTTTCAGACCTCGGTAATAAAGATCTCACAGGAGACAGTTTATTTTAATCACCGAATAATCCAAATGATTTCAATACACCCTAAACTCCCCGATTTCTCTTAAAAGTTGGAAAAAAATAGAATTACGAACGAACAAAGATCCTAAGTTCCACTCGTGGCTAAATCAAGAAGGAAAAGGATGGAAATTCAGGGTATAAGACGGGTAAAGGGAAAAAGACGATAGGGATAAAGAATTAGCTTGAGTCGAATTTCTCTAAATCTATATCTATTCTTCCAAACATAATGAAGTACTTCCAACGAAACTCGTAACCAGGATATTCCAAGTTTGTGTTATTTTATAATAAATAAATCTCGTGTTCTCACGGTGTTCATCTTTGGTTTACTGATCCCGCCATACTTCCCGATTCAATCCAACAGCATAAACTCATGGGATTATTATACAAGAGAGCGGGCTCTTGACCTGTCTCCATCCACTATACGTTGGCTTTGCCCTTAGTAGTAATAGAAAACGAGTGTTTCCACTCGGCTAGCCGTGGCCTGCACTGTATATGCATTGTATTATAATTCGAGGTGAGGTATTCTGCTTTCCTCCCCACGAATTAACTGCCGTGGCTAAAAACTGCCTCAAATTAACATTTTAAGTGGTTTTTAATAAAAGGGAATTCGGGGATCGATCGCGAGCGGGGACTTGGGGGAGAAATCTTATCAAATCTCTTTCCCCATCTGCCTATCCGACACCAAGACCAAGCAGGCAAAGGGGAGGGGGGGGGGAGGCATAAATATATATATTTTTAGTCGAGTGCACGCGACTCTATAAGTTACTATGTCCGTCCGTAGGTTGTCGGTCGGATGGTAACTACTTTACTTTTCAATGGTATTTTTGGCAATATCATCCTACCTATTCGGCCGATTCTAACGAAATTTGATACCCTTATGTTGTTTTACATTCTCTTTCGAATGGTATAATTAACAATGTCCTCACAAGGTTAGTCCGGGAATTATTGAAAGTTAGGAAAGTCGTAAGGTCATATGTCCGAATAAGTAAGAGCACGCGACTTAGGTCTGTTAATGGGAGATGGGGGCGACCACCGAGTACTATGTATCATACATATTAGTATAAGACCGCGCATGTAATGCATGTTCATTACATATGACTTTTGTGCACAAGTTCGTCCGGAGCATCTGTTGTCTTGCGTTCCGACATTTTTAAAAAGGAAAACTCGCGAATGAGGATTCGGAGGAGATAAAACCATCATTTCTAATTACGGAATTGATCGAGCCAATTAATGGGGGGAGTGAATTAACTCCTCTTCCTCGCCTTCTCCCTTTCCATTAGGGGGGAAGGGGCCGGTCCCACAGCAAAGGGGCGGAACAAGGACGACCTGACTTTTACCCTGATAAGGACGAGGAGACGACCCACAAAAAACAAGGTCGAGGCGAGAGGTCATCATTACCGGTTGCGCTCCGCCGAAAGAGCGGAAGACAACGGATCGAGCCCCACCCACGAATGTAGGGGCCGAAGCAACCGATTTGAGAGGGCAACTCATTAAAGGGGAGGGGTAGACAAAAAAAACAATTAAAGAATAACGCGAAGAAAGAGAAGCCAGAAGAATGAATAAAAAAAGCAAAAACATCTCCACCACGAACGGCGTCATCGGGAAAGACGCACGGCAAGGAAATTAAATTTCATGATGTCGGCCCTTTACCGATTGATTTACTTCCTCTCCTCGCGATTACGGGGTTTTGAATTTCTGTCGCAGGCCAGCGGGTGGTTAAAAAAGAAAACCAACGAAGGAATTTCAGGGGAGGGGGGGGGGCTAAAAAGGGGCTGGAGAAGGGGACGTGAAATAATAATAAAACTATTATGGTCACGTGAGTGGATATTATAATTATAATAATAAAACAATAATAATACTAATAAAAAAATAAAATAATAATAATAACACTAATAATAATAATAATAATAACAACAATTATTTCATTTGAGTTTATTTCGCAACTAGATAAAAATGAATGGACGCGCGATTCTCTGACAAATCAGGCAACCATTTTGAAATATGGACTCTGAAGACTCTCCTTAGTTGCAGCCCTTTTAACCACTCCTCCAATACCATCGCAGGCATTCTTGCCATGACTGGTACCGAAAAAATTCCATTAACAATTCATTCCAAAATCTAAAAAATGGTAGCACTGATTTATGAAGTTGTACTTATTTTTGTACTGATCAGCACAAAAGCCTCTGAGAAATCGTGAGCTTTGTTGCATTTTGGAAGACTATCATTTATGGCACGCAAAGGTCTTTTAAGAAATGCATGAGCTGCAGCTTCTGAAGGGGTCAGTAAGTCCCCGATAAAACAAAACCTTTTATGGTTAAGACAATTCGTGTCCTCATTTTTATAATAAACTATGAAAGAGTGTACAGTAGCTAGACTGTTTGACCAGTGAAAGCTTTGGCTTGCGTCTTGTACAACAGAGTAAATTTCAGAAAAGTCACCAAGAAAAATGACTTCTTTGCTGCCCAGGTTTTCTTTGTTATTTCAATATGCCCATTGTGACTTGGAAATATAATGGTGGCAGGTTAGGGAAATAATTTTGAATGAGAGTGGCTATAAATTCTTCTGTTGAAGAAACAATGGTGCTGAGTGTTGACCATCTGTATTAATCCATCGTTAATAATTAATGTCTTTTTCATCTAATTTTTGGACAGGTTTTTAAATATTCATCCACTCCAATTTTGCCTGGGCATTTTCTGCATTGTCCTAGCGCAAGCACTTTGCATTGTTGATATCACAAACAAACTTTTCCATGTCTTTGTCACCAATACCTGCTAGCATAAGTTCGAGGTTATGGTGATGTGCGCGCGCACACACTATAAATACCATGTGGTCCTGCAAATATGGAAAATCCAACAGGATCTTTGGAGTTGGATTCGTATTGTGATAAAAAGTTCTTTGAAATTTGACAAAAGGCGTTTCAGTGCAAGTTCTTTTTTACCATCAGCTATACTAATAAATGAATGATACAACAACTATTTTAATATTTTCTCTATGTAAAATATTGACTTAATTAATTTTAAAGAGCTAAAAATTTTCTTCAGAATGGTATTTTGTTTAACCTTTCAGGTAAATTACGAGTCTTTATATATATATTATATATATATATATATATATATATATATATATATATATATATATATATATATATATATATTTGGGGAGGAGGCGAGTTCCACAAAATTGGGATGTCCATAACTTTGAATCTAATTAAAATATTGAAAACGGATTTCAGACTCAGTGGTTTCATTCAAAAATATACCAACTTTCATTAAAATCCGAGAGAGTATGGTTCCATATTTAAAAATATTTGCCTGCTTTGTTAGAAAATCGGTCTAAAATGAGACAAGACCGACTCGTCGTCCCGTGCGAAGTGGAATTAGCGACTCTGTGAGTCGCTCAGAGATGTAGACAATGAGCAAACCTGCGGGGGTGGAGCGAGAAGACCTTTGCTCAAACATTAATGATGGACTAAAAGTCTCCAGTCTGATTCGATGAAGATCTGTGTCCTATCGACCATGAATGTAGGTTTCAAGAACATGTCTCAAACAGAACATTCCACCGATATTCAACAATGTTCAACGGGGTACACGCATGATTTAAAATTTGGGGACGAGGGTCGACTTCGTTTTATTTTTTTTTACAGCTGCACTGCACTTTCAGAGTGTATGCACATATCCATGTACAAATGCTGCGCGGTGATTAAAGAGGTGGGGAAAATTAATGAATGGGAGGCTCGGATTTGGGTTTTGCCTCTGTTTAATAACGAATCTGGAAACTGGAACATGTTCCCTGATTCGAAATCCGACCGAATGTCACACAGTGGAAATGAGCCTTTAACCCCCCCCCCCCCCGGAGAGAAGCATCCGCACCCTCCCAATAAGTATATGGTTCCATGGTGGGCCTGACCTGATGTGAGGAATGGCCCCAGCAACAAGAATTCTAATGGTATAATCCGATGCTGTAAAAAAAAGAAGAAGCGGAATGACGAAGTGGGAAAGAGGCGGATGAGGTCAAAACAGAAGACGAGAACCCCCCAAAGGTTTAAAGACGCCAACGAATACTTTAAGAACCCACAAATAATAATCTCATGAGTGCGTCCAATGGCCGCGGATTGGCCTCGGCAACCCCTACTTGTCTTTTGGGTGGCTAATTCCCTACACACTTCACTCTTTTTGTGCGTGGCTTTGACAAATGTCAGCCAGCGTCCAGAGGGCGTCAAGTATAAGGAAAAAGAAATAGCAAAAACTAACGGGGGCATTTGCAGTGAAATATCATTAACTCGAATGAAAGTGATGAATTAAGGGAGTGGAAGGGTGTGGAAGGAAGATGACCCGAGTAAATTTAGAGGCGGTAGAGAACGGGACACTCCTGAACCGGCCCTGACTTACCCCCGACCAAGCCAGGTCTCGTTGCGGGGACCATAATTACCCTTATTTTACAGGGAATCGATCTGGACCGAGTAGAAATCCGGGATCTTAGGGGTTTACGTCGGGACGCTTTTGAACTGCAACCCAGGGGGGGAGGGGATATTTTTCTACTCTGCCAGTCAACTTCTGGTCCCCAAAGGCGTCACTCAACTAGTCCATTCAGTCTTGATCCCTTTCTTTAACCCTGACCAAAAACAGAGATGCGAGTTGGCGCCTGATGCTTTTACTCCAATCTCGCTTCATTTCCACCACACCATAAATACTGTCAGGAGAACCCCCCCCCCCCACCGCCCTCCTCGCTCCCATTTCAGTCCGTTGAAATAATAATATACATATAATTACTATAATTAGCATCAATAGTAATAAATCTCACTGCGGTTGCGGAATCCTTAACATAACTAAGGGACTTTCGGTTGCATCTTCTATGGTTGAATCGAGACCAGCGACAGTTTGCCAGAAAGCAAAACCAGTCCGTTCAATCCAAGACCCGGGGTTGTTGGGGCACCTTCTAAACTAAACATGGGGCAACATCAATTCGCCTCAAGTGGGCGTCAATGGTCCAAACTTCCTATAATTTTACGCATACACGGGTATTATGTAACCTCCCTCTTTTGATTGTCCTGGCACAGTTCCACTTTCAGTATCCAGGCTCACTTTCCGCCAAATGTTTCTCCTCGGAAATCTGTCAAATTATACTACACTCGGGCAAAATCCAGGATAAAGCGGGATGTGGACAAATTCGGCACACTCATCATTTTCAGTGAGAGCTCGAGACGCGACGAAAACGATCGGAGGTACGAACGAAATCGCACAGATCACCGTCGGTGACCGAGCGTCGAAGCGCGGCGCACTACTGCCCCGGAAGAGCGAGCCAACCCCGTCGGAGGGGAAGGGGGGGGGGCAAGGACTAGACGAATGGGCTCAGAAAGAGAAATAAAACGAGGATACGGAAAAGGAAGGTGCGGTGGGATGAGTGGAAATGCGACGCGGGTCACGCGAGAGCGCCGACGGAATGCTACATTCGGATCAAAGCCTCCAAACCGACTGAGGCTCGGACGAGAACGCGCCTGGAGCTGCACACAAACACGCAAACCAACTCGCAACCAACCAACCTCTTCGACGCGAAAAGACTGAGGTGTAATGGGCGTGTGCAGGGACGTGCCCCCCCCCCCCAGCTCTTGTTCACACTGAAATTTGAAAAAAACTCTTAAAAAAAGATATAAAGAGAAAATTGCTGGCCACCAAGGAACGGATGATAATCACCGATCGGTGGATGCTCTGTAAATGACGGATAGAAGTGAATCTGACGGAGTGGGGAAGAATGAATAGGAAAATGCGAGTAATCGTTGCAACACCAGCAGATTATTGGCAATGGCCCCGCACAACTCTGCACACTCAATGAATAAATTAACTACATTCCTGGCTCAATTTAGGTGTGAACAATGCGTTGCTCCGCAGCGATATTCGTGCACAATGTGGGAGATGACAGAGCGAATAACCTAACCACCATGAGACAATCAACGACTTCAAAACACAAAATTTACTCAATAAAACAAAAATTGAGAATTTTCGCAAGAATCTTAGAGCTGTTCGTAAAAAAGAGGGAGTTAGGGGTAGGGGTAAGGGAAGTAAAAATATGAGAGAAAGCCAGGAAAGCGAAAGAATATAGACAAAATTGATGTTAACAAATCAATCATTTGCTAAATCTATAGTTAATGATTATAACATAATTTTGCTAAAATCGTTATTTTATTAATTTCACTTAAAATTGCGGACCAAACGCGGGCAAATAAAAGATTTTGACATCTCATTTTGCTACATCCCCTTTCAAAACAGCATTTGTAAGGTTCCCCCCAAAGAGTCAAAATTCCGACACTGGAGTCTGTAATAGTTAAGCTATTAGGTTGAGGAATAAGTTCTTCGTTGTTTTTTTTAATGTTGTGTTGATTTAAGTTTTGTTGACGTGATTTGTGCACATATTAAGAAACTAATAAATAATGAGAGCAAAATATGCAAAGGTTAGGCTACGTCTCTTAACAGCGTAGACTATTAGGCTTTTGCTTAGGCTACGTCTTGAGGTTGAGTAATAAGTCATTGCGGTTTATTTAAAAGTTGTGTTAATCTAATTTTTGTTCTGTGCCCTCAAAATGGAATGTCAAGTTTAAAGAAAGGCGCATTTTCGACACTTGTTGTTATTCATTTTCAATCGAGACGGGAACAATGCAAACGCAGCCAAAGCTCGCCGCGATATTTGTGCTGTGTACGGAGAAAATGCTTTATCAGAAAGGACAGCTCGATGGTGGTTTTCACGTTTCAAAAACGGTCATTTCAATCTTAATGACGAAGAACGTTCTGGTCGCCCCATTAAGTTGGATGAAGATCGATTGGACGACCTTCTTCATGAAAATCCTCGTCAATCGACTAGAGAATTGGCTGTACAATTGGCGTGTGATCAGAAAACTGTAGTGAATCACCTTCATTCGATGGGGAAAGTTCAAAAACTAGGTGCATAGGTTCCGCACGCTTTGAGCGAAAGCAACAAACTTCAACACTCCACGATTGCCGCAGGTTTGCTTGCTCGTCACAAAGCTACTCGTGGATATAAGGACAGATTTCTTCACCGCATCATCACTGGCGACGAAAAGTGGTGTGTTTATGTCAACATGAACCCTCAAAAACAATGGCCTAGTCCCAATAAAAAACCACTTCCGCGATTAAAGCAAGGACTTCATCCACAAAAGACGATGCTGTGTGTGGTGGGATTGTGAAGGCATCATTCTTTATGAGCTCCTTGCGAACAACGAGATTGTCAATGCAGAACTCTACGTTCAACAAATGTATCGACCTGCCGAAACTATTCGTGAAAAGCGACCTCATCGACGTTATTGAGTCCTTCTGCAACACGACAATGTTCGTCCTCACATTGCCAATATGACAAAAGACACCATCCAAACGCTTAATTGGGAAATCCTGCCGCATCCTCCATATTCGCCAGACTTGGCTCCATCGGATTTCCATCTCTTCCGATCGCTCTCAGACAATTTGCGCGGCGTTTCGTTCAATATTGATGTGGAATTAAGAACCGACGAATTTTTCGAGTCAAAATCCAGAGATTTTTTATTGCAGAGGCATCGAAAAACTAGTTGAAGGTTGGGAAGAAGTCGTAAATAACAACGAATACATTATTGATTAAATTGCATATTGTTATCAATTAAAAATGATTTTTTTCTAAAATTGTTAATGATAATGAATAAATTTGATAAAACCGCAAGAACCTATTCCTCAACCCATTATAAAGAAACGAAAGGACGAAATGATACCTTGTCTCTTCATTCTCTCGTGTATTATAACTCTCTCCACTACTAAGATCCCTACACAAAACGATTTGCTGCTTTGAATTACAGTTCTGGAGGCGGGGGGCGTATATATTTAGATCTTGAGGCCTTATCTACAACGGCGGTGGTTGCCAAGGTCAACAATTCGAGGTCATACCTTTCCAATGACAAGAGACGAAGAGCGACTCGAATCATTCTCATCCTTAGCAGCTCGGTCCGTCGTGGGATCGGATGAAAACATCACCCAAGGAAACCACTCGCAGGGAGCGTAGAAAGGCAATCGATGGGGAGAAAGCCAAATATAGGAGAAAAGGAGGAAATAGGAAAAGGTGTGATAGCCATGATGTGAAATCTACCAGAGCGGACGCTTCGGCATTCCGGGTATCCTTAATCCACTTTTCTTTCTTACACCCCTCACTCCTTCCCTCCTATTCCTATAATTTTCTGGAATGCATTTTTCAATTTTCATCGTCAAATTTAGAACTTTATACGTTCTCTCTCATACCCCCATCGTCCAATTTAGAACTTTATACGTTTTCTCTCATACCCTAATCGTCCAATTTAGAACTTTATACGTTTTCTCTCATACCCCCATCGTCCAATTTAGAACTTTATACGTTCTCTCTCACACCCTCATCGTCCAATTTAGAACTTTATACGTTTTCTCTCATACCCCCATCGTCCAATTTAGAACTTTATACGTTCTCTCTCATACCCCCATCGTCCACTCCAGCTGTCCCAAATCACCGCATTCTCCCGAAATCCGTTCTTCTCGTATAACACTTCCCATCAATTCCATTCAACAACAATGGCAGACGCAGAGGGGGTCAGTGGACCTCTCTTCTCGGTCTTTTTTCAAGAAATGCATAGTTCTACGAAAATCCACGCTCCGGTTTTAATTCAGGTTCACTTGAAGACCCTCCACTTCTACAGCCATGGACCAAGGAAATTAAATTTCGTACTCCTTAATTGTGTTTTTGGTAAAAAAAATGTTACCCCAAGTCATCAAATGAGATCCCGCGCACCTGGTATTTAGGTTGGGTGGGATTCGTTATTGCTTCCATCCTTCTCACTATTCATCTTCTTTCTCTTTCTGTTCTCCTAGTATATCGCATCCTATTTTTATTCAGTATGCTCTAGTTCAAAGGTGGGCAAACTGCGACCCGCGGGCCACATAGGCCCGCGTTTAATTTCAGAATTCGACCAAATATTGAAAAACAATTATTGAACATTTTGCCAAAATATCATCTTATACGCTAATTCTGTCAAATTTTGAAACACCTTTGATATTTTAATGGTTTGCGTTCCCCAACAAACTTACTTCATAGAGACCTAGTTTTTATATCTTCGGTCATTATTTGAGTTTGGCATTATTACAGATTGCGTCAATAATTAATTATAATCGTGGTTCGGATTACCTTTAGTCATTAATGTGTAACTATATCTGTAACAATGTAGTATATGGAAACAAATGCGCAAAAGGTAATTGCAATTAACAATGTATTTACAATTGCATTTAACTGTTTTAGTGCGGCATGCAAAGCTTTACACAAGCTTCAATGTTGATCGGCTGCTTAAAATTATTGCTCATCCCTGCTCTAGTTAGATTAAACAATATCTCATCACTAATTAACCTCACCATCGCGGTGGGAAGCACGCCTTTCATGCGAACAGCCATTCCAAAACACCTAAAGTCCAGGGATGGGAAAACCTTTTCGAGTCGTGGGCGAAAATTTCTAATGAAAGAAGTGGGCGGGCGATAAATAAAAGTTGACTCTTGTATCTTTGAAAATGTTGTTTCAACTTATTACATGGTGCGATAGACTCGCGCATTAATATCTATAAAAAATTAATACGCAACATTTTTATTGACTGCCACCACCGAAATTGGACATACAAATACTATTTAAATTTCAATATTGAAAATTTGTGCCTAGAAATATATCAATCAGGGGACGATGAAAATTGGGCTCCCGGGCGAGGGTATCCCCACCCCTGATCCTAAACCCTCAGTCTGAGATAAATTTTTCTTTACTCTCCACTTCTAAACAACTCTGTAGTTTTATTGTTCGCAATAGTCGAACTGTTTACCCAACATTAGAGGAGACAAGTTTCAACCAGTTACCGACTGGCTCAGCATGAGTGCTCATAAACAACTGTATAATTTTTCGCTTATGCCTCGAGAAATACGCCATCGTCACGCGCGCGCTGTGGCCTCGTCAACGGGGCAAGTAACCGTGTTTTGTATGCTCATCCATGACGGTGAAGACTTTCCAATTGCAACAAAATCTCGTGTAGGCTCGTTCCATGCCCCGAGAGAACCCGGCCGCTAATGCAGGATGCGAGCCACGTTCCGCAGGAATCAGTAAACCAGGTTCGATTGCGTTCTTATATCCCGCGGGGATTGGGAGCGCGCCATTTTAACTGATACATCAAAGAAATCAAATTATAAAATGGACGATAAGTTTAAATACACATCACTAGGATGTTTTTCTTTCTTTATTCATGTCGGTAACAAACGCCACAGCAACGCGCAAACATTTTCCCATGCAAATAAATAGCGATCAAAGAGCAGAGAAGCAAAAAAAAAAAAAAAAAGTAAAAATAAAATGGAAAACTGACTCATGCTTGCTTTGCAAGACATTTCTTCAACAATTATGGCCAAATAGTTCTATTTTCGTTTAGCCACTCCGAAAGGTTCTGTTTAAAAAATGTTTTATCCCGGTCAGTGTGTTCCTTTGCAAACGAGAGCCTGGCGGCAACGCTAGATTTACGAAGACAAACATTTGTCCAGCCCAGTAAAAAGTCATGGGGGCATTATGGAGAAGTAATCTTTTCAACGTCTTTAGCATATAAGTGTTGCTACAAACATAGCTAGATATATTTGCTTCTCAGTGGTGAATGTGTGTGTGTGTGTGTGTGTGTGTGTGTGTGTGTGTGTGTGTGTGTGTGTGTGTGTGTGTGTGTGTGTGTGTGTGTGATAGGGAGGGGAGAGGCAAAATAATTCTTACTTACAATGATACGAATATAACTCTGTGATAGCTTGTCTTTTTCACACTTCTTGCATTTACAGAGACATGCAAGAAATAGCCACCAGTTAATTAGTGAAATAACTTTATTTTTAATTTCTAAGGAAATACATTTTGAAACAATGAAAGTACATCATCAATACTTGGTGGACTTCCCTGTAGCAGCTTTGAGAGTTGCAATTCGCCTAGGCATAGATTTAATTAGTTTTGAGATTAAAGTTTGTGGTATTTTCGACTAAGTTTGGTATCTGATATTGAGCAATTCTAACAGTGTAGCTGTTTGATGAGGATGGGGGGGGATTTCCGTAAAGTCTTCTCTACGTGTCTTATCGGGTTCCCGTAAGGGGGACTGACTGGGCCAAGGAAGTCGTTTGATGCCGCTTTGCCCATCCTATTCGTTTGTCCTTTTTTAGTATAACAAGGAGCCACATCTTGCATGAACAAAGAAACCTTCCTTTTCAAAGTGACCATTTGAAAACCTTGGTAGAAGTCCCTCTTTAATGGAAATTTATTTTTCCCTAGTTGATATTGCCAACACACTGCGACTTTTCATCATTTCAAATCGCTCCCTACACCTTAGCATAAAAGTACCGTTACAGCAATGGTCCAACCTGACAAACTCCCGAGGGAGGCATCTTTAAACCCATACCAATCCACACGGAAGATTGAGCAAACGTTGTCTCGACAGGATAAAAATTATGCTATCTCAAAAATTTCCAAAGACTTGTGGCTTATTTCTTCAGTCCACTTATTCCTCTTCTAAATATATTAGTAGAAGAAGAGGTGGCTAATAATAATAATTATTATATCCCAATCGCTCTCACTTTTATCTCTACTAGAATAATTGGAAGATAATCGTTATTACATAGGTCCCATCTCCAACGTAACAAATATTTCCTACATATAATAAGTAACACCTCCCCCACCCTCCCAGCAACTTCTCTACCATCCTGTTTCTCTTGCTAACTAAAATAGTCTAAATGAATGGCTGTTTATAAAGGAGGAAACTACTAGGCGCGTAAAGTCAAATTTTGTGTATTACCTTGTTGCGGGCGGGGACCGTATTTCTCCTTTAATTCATTCTTCCACACCGGTTTAAAAATTCTTACCCGATTTGCATTTGCCGTAGTTATCCAAACGAATATTTGCCTATTTCTAATTATTTAAAAAGTTCCAAGATAATCCGATTATTATGAGTCCTCTCATATTGTACCCTTTTCTTTTAAAATGAAAGATAATAATGGAAATAAGGAGGATTCCAAGATTCCTAGTAACATGTCGGTCGGGCAGTCCATCCTCAGATTGCCCCACAACCCGTCCTCTTCGAAAAGATGAACTTTCCTTTGTATTTTCCTTTAGGAATATTTAAAAAAATTACAATATTCAATTCTGAAAAGAGGGAAACAAATACTTTTCATAATAATGAGAAAAAAAGGAATATTCAATTCTGAAAAGAGGGAAACAAATACTATTCATAATAATGAGAAAAAAGGAATATTCAATTATAAAAAGAGGGAAACAAATACTATTCATAATAATGAGAAAAAAAGGAATATTCAATTCTGAAAAGAGGGAAACAAATACTATTCATAATAATGAGAAAAAAAGGAATATTCAATTATAAAAAGAGGGAAACAAATACTATTCATAATAATGAGAAAAAAGGAATATTCAATTCTGAAAAGAGGGAAACAAATACTATTCATAATAATGAGAAAAAAAGGAATATTCAATTATAAAAAGAGGGAAACAAATACTATTCATAATAATGAGAAAAAAAGGAATATTCAATTCTGAAAAGAGGGAAACAAATACTATTCATAATAATGAGAAAAAAAGGAATATTCAATTCTGAAAAGAGGGAAACAAATACTATTCATAATAATGAGAAAAAAAGGAATATTCAATTCTGAAAAGAGGGAAACAAATACTATTCATAATAATGAGAAAAAAAGGAATATTCAATTCTGAAAAGAGGGAAACAAATACTATTCATAATAATGAGGAAAAAAGGAATATTCAATTCTGAAAAGAGAGAAACAAATACTATTCATAATAATGAGAAAAAAAGGAATATTCAATTATAAAAAGAGGGAAACAAATACTATTCATAATAATGAGAAAAAAAAGGAATATTCAATTCTGAAAAGAGGGAAACAAATACTATTCATAATAATGAGAAAAAAAGGAATATTCAATTCTGAAAAGAGGGAAACAAATACTATTCATAATAATGAGAAAAAAAGGAATATTGAATTCTGAAAAGAGGGAAACAAATACTATTCATAATGAGAAAAAAAGGAATATTCAATTCTGAAAAGAGGGAAACAAATACTATTCATAATAATGAGAAAAAAAGGAATATTCAATTCTGAAAAGAGGGAAACAAATACTATTCATAATAATGAGAAAAAAAAGGAATATTCAATTCTGAAAAGAGGGAAACAAATACTATTCATAATAATGAGGAAAAAAGGAATATTCAATTCTGAAAAGAGAGAAACAAATACTATTCATAATAATGAGAAAAAAAAGGAATATTCAATTATAAAAAGAGGGAAACAAATACTATTCATAATAATGAGAAAAAAAGGAATATTCAATTCTGAAAAGAGGGAAACAAATACTATTCATAATAATGAGAAAAAAAGGAATATTCAATTATAAAAAGAGGGAAACAAATACTATTCATAATAATGAGAAAAAAGGAATATTCAATTCTGAAAAGAGGGAAACAAATACTATTCATAATAATGAGAAAAAAAGGAATATTCAATTATAAAAAGAGGGAAACAAATACTATTCATAATAATGAGAAAAAAAGGAATATTCAATTCTGAAAAGAGGGAAACAAATACTATTCATAATAATGAGAAAAAAAGGAATATTCAATTCTGAAAAGAGGGAAACAAATACTATTCATAATAATGAGAAAAAAAGAATATTCAATTCTGAAAAGAGGGAAACAAATACTATTCATAATAATGAGAAAAAAAGGAATATTCAATTCTGAAAAGAGGGAAACAAATACTATTCATAATAATGAGGAAAAAAGGAATATTCAATTCTGAAAAGAGAGAAACAAATACTATTCATAATAATGAGAAAAAAAGGAATATTCAATTATAAAAAGAGGGAAACAAATACTATTCATAATAATGAGAAAAAAAAGGAATATTCAATTCTGAAAAGAGGGAAACAAATACTATTCATAATAATGAGAAAAAAAGGAATATTCAATTCTGAAAAGAGGGAAACAAATACTATTCATAATAATGAGAAAAAAAAGGAATATTCAATTCTGAAAAGAGGGAAACAAATACTATTCATAATGAGAAAAAAAGGAATATTCAATTCTGAAAAGAGGGAAACAAATACTATTCATAATAATGAGAAAAAAAGGAATATTCAATTCTGAAAAGAGGGAAACAAATACTATTCATAATAATGAGAAAAAAAAGGAATATTCAATTCTGAAAAGAGGGAAACAAATACTATTCATAATAATGAGGAAAAAAGGAATATTCAATTCTGAAAAGAGAGAAACAAATACTATTCATAATAATGAGAAAAAAAAGGAATATTCAATTATAAAAAGAGGGAAACAAATACTATTCATAATAATGAGAAAAAAAGGAATATTCAATTCTGAAAAGAGGGAAACAAATACTATTCATAATAATGAGAAAAAAAGAATATTCAATTCTGAAAAGAGGGAAACAAATACTATTCATAATAATGAGAAAAAAAGGAATATTCAATTCTGAAAAGAGGGAAACAAATACTATTCATAATAATGAGAAAAAAAGGAATATTCAATTCTGAAAAGAGGGAAACAAATACTATTCATAATAATGAGGAAAAAAGGAATATTCAATTCTGAAAAGAGAGAAACAAATACTATTCATAATAATGAGAAAAAAAAGGAATATTCAATTATAAAAAGAGGGAAACAAATACTATTCATAATAATGAGAAAAAAAGGAATATTCAATTCTGAAAAGAGGGAAACAAATACTATTCATAATAATGAGAAAAAAAGGAATATTCAATTATAAAAAGAGGGAAACAAATACTATTCATAATAATGAGAAAAAAGGAATATTCAATTCTGAAAAGAGGGAAACAAATACTATTCATAATAATGAGGGGGGAAAAGGAATAAACATTCATAAAACTGTGAGTGTCAATGTACTTCTTGAAAGTCTTTGTACAGTGTACACTAACAATTGTACAAGGAAAGAAGCTTCCTGTATACCGAATTCGATCGCGTAGTTCGTTCTAGAAAGTCACGGAAAATTTGATGGAGCGATTTATTGGACCAAATTTAATTTCAACAAAATAATGAATATGTAAATTATTATACGGAATTTGGGAACTAAAAGAGTATATGTAACATGTTTTGCGGGACACCAAGAATAATCAAATTATTAATAGGAATTTTCGGGCATCGTTCTTTAAAAAAAAACAAGGTCAACAGACCTGTCGTGTGCTCTGAATTATTCTGACTTATGAGCTCATAACCATATGAGTTTCAAAAGTTTCAACAAGTGGGGGCAACCCGACCCATAGTTAATTTTCTTTTAATAATTCACGGACTAACCTAGGGAGGACCTTGGCAAATATATCATTCAGGGGAGAATGTAAAACAACATAAGGGTTTCAAATTTCGTGAGAATCTCGGCCGAATAGTTACGATGTTATTGCCAAAAAGCTCATTGAAAAGTAAAGTGGTTACCATCCGACTGACCGACCTACGCACCGACACACTAACTTATAAGAGTCGCTAAAATCTACAAACAAGGAACAGTGTGATCTTCAAGCTTGTCGATTCATTGGAATCGACGATTTTCTTCCACAAAAATAAGATAAAAGTGTAAAGTTGAGCACTCTTCAATGCCACATAATAGGAATACATTTTGATACAAGTGGATTACGAAGAGTTCCTTATAGAATTAAACACACGATGGAAACGAATAAGGAGGAGAATTCGAGGGCCATCATAGAAAGAGGACTCGGTGAAAAAGACCCGACTCATTTACGTTTTTAGATATTTTTTGAGAACCATTTATTCGAATATAGGAAGGCGGTAAAAAATCAACAATTGTAATAAGAAACCTGTCACGAGAATTTATTGGAGTCTCTTAATGTAAGGGAAAGGTCTAATCCAATGGGGAACACGTTCACTCAACAAGTAGTCTACAAAAAAAGCGAAGAGAAAAGGCTGCAGGGAGCGGCTTCGGGCCAGGGGAACCTGTAATTCTAGGAATCGGGGGCAGTACCACAATTAAAGCAGGAACCCTTGTGGTAGGTATATTGATAAAGCCAGGTGAAGAGGAGCGAGTGATAACAGGGGGCGGGGAGCAAGGGAAAAATAAATCAATCTAGAACGGAGTTTGAACACCCGATCCTAGCTAGATGTGAACGAGTTCGATGCCCAGACCCGATGGCTTAAGCCTTTGGCGAGAATTACGTTGTGGCCGCAAAATCGCGGGAGATAAGACATGGCTTTTCGCCTGGCTGAAAAGCCATGTCCATTTGCATTCAGATGTGACACTAGTCTGCGGAGGAATCGCGCCACATTTAACTAATTATACAAAATAGATATAACCTTACAAATAGGAGTCATTACGGAATAAATACTTTCCTATAGTTGATAACTGTTTTTGTTTTTTTAAAGTTGACAGCTTGATCATAATAACCTAAGTACTTATTCAAGGAGACGGAATGTCTGAATTAACATTAAGGAATTAACCAAGTATGATCCTTCACTGTTTACAGTGGCTGGGTAATTTTCAGACCTACAGTCGGAAAAACTGTGCAAGACTAGAATCGCCAGAGGAAAATATATATTATGCCACACGGTCTCACTTGTTTCCTCATATCGTTATTCAATTCTCTTATAATTAAAGAACTTGTTTCTAGCCTTTTTGTACTAGGGTTGTCCTCAAGGAATCTTCGAATAAGCACTCAGCCTTATAGGGGAACCCAGCCATCATTACCGAAGGAGACTGATTCAGGGAAGTTGCACGCTTTATCTAGTTTACTTAGACTGTTATTTGTCTACATTTTCGTTTCTCCTCACTTACCCGTTTCTTTACGACATCCTAAAAAAACTTTCCATTAGGTACTACGTTGGTTTTTGCTTTATTTTTTTTAAAGGATACTTAGTTAGATAATTGAGGTTTTGCCATTATTAATTTCAATATTACAATTCTTTGCCAACAGTAGATGAAAAGGTTCCGAGTTGCTTCCTATTTTTTATGGGAGAAGAGGGGGGTCGGGTACTGGTACTCGAAATTCACAAATTTCTGGTTCTTAACATGTTGAAGGAGGCCTGGACCACAGGTAGCACACCTATAACGCACCGCGTGTAATCCTGACGGACCCTCTTCCAATTAGATTTTATTTCATTTAAACACTTGTCTTCAAGTGTAAATGTTCTAAAATGGCCTAGTCAATTCCCAGATCTGAACCCTATCGAAAATCTATGGAAGGAGCTGAAGCTCAGAATCCAAAAAAGAGAACCAACAAACATGTCTAAACTGAAGAAAATATGCTTTGAGGACTGGCGTAATATTAACACAAACACATCTAAGAAGTACTTTAAGCGGCTACAAGCTGTTATTAGTAAGTGGCTATGCTACTAAATATTAAAAAACGATTCGATATATGTGTTGTAAACTTTTGCGTTACTAATTAATTGTATTTCTTCGACAAAAAAACTATATTGATGTTTTTGTATGGTCCTGATGATTTAATTTGTTTGAATACATATCCTGTTAGTAATAAAAGTTTCATTTACCTATCGTGCTTACAAATACATAAACATCTGTTTTTCATGGTGTGTTGTAAGCTTTTGCGGGGCTCTGTATATAAAAGGTGTTCCAATAACTTGGACCGATTTTAAATGTGAGTTAAGTTTAAGCGTCTAATGATTTTTTTCTTTTTCTTTCAGATTTAACAACTCCAGTCTTTGGCGAATTCAACCATGGAAATATTAACAATCGAACAACGTGTTAAAGTTATCGAAGCCTATTACGAAAATGGACGTTCAAACAGAAACGCATTTCGGGCACTTCGCGATTTTTTTTGGTCAACATAATCGACCAACCGAGAGTTCATTTGGGAAAATTGTTCGTAAATTCAAACAAACAGGGTCGGTGGCAGATATGAAAACGCAATTGCGTGCTCGTTTAAGCCGTTCAGCTGAAAACATTGCTGCAGTGCACGAGAATGTGGCCGAAGATCCACACTTCTATTCGTCATCGCACGCAGGAATTGAACCTCTCCACAACAACGTTACATCGAATTTTGACAAAAGATTTGTCTCTACACGCTTACAAAATTCAATTGATACAAGAAATGAAGACTGCTGACCATTTGAAGCGCCGTAGATTCGCAAATTGGGTGTACGAGCAAAGACAAGCCGATGATGATTTTTCGCAAAAAATCATCTTTAGTGATGAAGC